>BLKM01000700.1:2809863-3207819 GCA_013340265.1 Coptotermes formosanus
ATACATTCATACATACATACATACATACACACACATACATACATACACATACATACATACATACATACATACATACATACATACACACATACATACATACATACATACATACATACATACACATACATCCATACATACGTACACACATACACACACACATACATACATACATACACACACACATACATACATACATACATACATACATACATACATACATACATACACACACACACACACACATAAACTCCTATATACGTACGAAGGTACAAGAGTTCCTTTACCAAGAAAAGAAAAAATTCCCGCATATGAAAGCCACTCAATGGTTCCGTTCACACGGACTACATGGGAAAAATATAACAAACAGGAAAAAAGACGAACATAATAACGTACGGAATAAAATTAAACCTAGAAAAAAAGACACGAGAAAGAACAAGTATAACGAAGAAAGGACAGTAAGTATTACCGGGTAGAAAAAACCTAGAAGAGAAGGAAAACAGAAACATGTGGGGGGAAGGAAGGAGAGAAATAAACAATTCAAGGAAAAAATACTGACAGAAGGAAAAATAGGAGGGAGGGAAGGAAGGAAGGAAGGAAGGAAGGAAGGAAGGAAGGAGGCAGAAGAATCAGACAAATTAAAAATACTGAAGCAAATATTAGCATGCTATAGACGTGCACATTTTTCTAAAAGCGTACGAGAAATCTGAAGAATACAAATGATTACAAATAAACATCAGCTGCATCTGAATAATGTTGGATGCATTTGTGTAAGTACGACATCGCTCAGTGATGTGCGACAGATTAAAAGAGGCTACACGTGGCCTATACAATGCTGGACGGTCATGTAGGTATATAAATATGACATCGCTCAGTGATGTGCGACATAATCACAAGAGGCTACATATGGCCTACACAGTGTTTCAGCGAAAATTTCAATGCTCTGACTTTCATGGAACAACAAATCGTGTTAACAATTCATACAGTACCTACTACATTACACTTAACCTGACAGATGTTCCTCAAACACGACTGTCGTATCGGACATGCACTATATTATCTTCCAGGCGTGCAAGAAAGATTAGTCCGGAATGCGTTTTGCTTCGCAGCACACGCATGCACATACCTTCGAAGCACTACAGGTAGAGGCAAGGAAAAACCAAAGTACTACATTTAGGACAATGCCAAGGAATTCTGGACAAAGCGCACATGTGTGCTGCTTTCTTGTACTTCTACGAATACTGCATCAGAAACCAAACAAAAATGATGTGTACTCGGAAGTGCGTATAAAAGCAACACACACTATAACACACACAACTAAATAAACTGCATAAAATATGCTGTAAAAACTTGTTAGTGTCCTTCTAAATTAAGTAAATTTTAAATTCGTGTGTTGTTTTGGAGTATTTGGTATATAGACCGCTGGCATTACTTGAAATGCTATGATATATGTAAGGCCTGGAATTTTATCCGAAAGGCTTTGAGCTATTTGGAACAGAAAACGTCATTTTGTTCAACATTACACAGAGGAAAATCCACAGACTTCCTTTACGCTTGACAAGTACACAGCCATAAGGAGACACACAGACAAACGGCATCCCAAAAACCCGGATCGTCCAGCCCTGAACCTCGCCATTGTACTGACCAAGCTACCACAGCACCAGCCCTACTGTTGATACTTTTTCACAGCTACCATTCAAAGTTAGGCCACGTGCACGCTGAGTCCTGTTCATCTAATACATTTCATAATACATGTCATCGGGTTTAATTACCATGACAGAATTCTGAGCTGAAGTGACGATAAATGTTGTTCTTCTCATCCCAAGGTTAACAGTGTACTGATGGGCAAGACGCAAGCACCAAAACGAGTGACTGTTCTATAGCCTCTTCGTTTTGTGCCTGGATTACAGCTACAATACTGTGTTACGAAATTAGCGAAAAGGCGTTTACTTCCACCGTCGCAACAACGAAGAAACTATTTCTTGAAAGAAATATTTAAGTCTGAATGTATAGGCTACGTCCATACGTGTTTGCCGCGACATGCGCGCAAGGTATCAGAGCTACAACGTGTTTGCATTCGCTGCTAGAGAGTTTGGAGTTGCCCAGCCGTCTAGCCAATACCTGCTCTGATGGGACCATACAATCATTTAAGGTTCAGGTATCAAGCTGTGCACATTATTTGAAGACACGGATTAGCAGATATTTTTTTTTGTTCTTTTCGTAACATGGTCACATCGTAACCCGCGATCAACCGCAGCCATAATTCGCTGTTGCCATTTCCCTTACAGACAGCAGCAGAAGGTACAGAATATTTCCTACTACAGTCGCCTTATGACCATGTGGCAACATGAGGCCTTCAGCGGAACTGAAGAGACAGGCAATGACGGAAACTGGTCACTGCGCCGCGGCAAAAACTTATTTGGTAACAAGCCTACGTGGACCGACATTCTGCCAGCTGCTACAGTGTGGGTGGACCGCTGCTGGTTGGCATTCAGTGTGGTATAGAGCTATGAAGAGATGAGAGATGTGACTAACTAATGCCTCATTACAATTACGGCAGTAACCCCATACTGAGCGGCAATACAACGTGTACGTGGACACAGCACGCAGGAACAGAGTAATGCAAACGAATTCCAGATGAAGGTGGGTGGGTGGGCAGGGAGCCAATGGTTTCTAGCATGCATTCTTCGGCGACATCCGCATTACATCATCACATTCGCTGCCCAAGGGACAGTAAACACAAATCACCTATAGAATACACATAACGAACTGCTATCAAAATGACCACATTATTCAGAACCGCCGTTACGGTTTTCACTGAATTAAAAGCATGAATCTTATTTGGAAAAAAGTTCTTGCGACAAAAATTGTATCAGTTAATCATACATATCGTATAACAATTCCTTATTATTGCCATTATATTAGTATGGTATTTGTTATTATTACAGTATAATCATCATCATCATCATTCTCATCGTTATTAAATTGTGTCATCTGTTGCCCAGTTACTGCCTCAGTATTTTTTCACCAAAATTGACCAAACTCGAAAATTTTGTGTCAGAGATTTTATTACTATTCTGTGTCGCATACGTAGGAAGAGGCTTGGTTCGTAGGTATTGTCAGCACCAAGGAACTGACTGTGTTCAATGTAACGCAGAAAAGTTCTTATATTAACGGTACAGTAGATTTGCCTATACAGAATCAACAACTTATATTTTTATATGCTTACCTTAAAGAGTTCAAAGTCCCTACTTCTACGCAGTTGCCATTTCAATGAATTTCATCACGACCTTAGTCATTCAATGTACTGTCGAACTCACTTATAACGTCATGAAAGGGCTGCATATTCGGTGTTGTTATAGGCGAGTGTCGTTATAACAGAGGAGTTTGATGTTATGGTTAACTGTAACGAATTAACTGATACCATAGAAAATTTGACTGTATAAGCGTGGTGTCGTATAAACCGATGTCGTTATAACCGGGTTCCTATGTAGATGTTTACACCACAGACTGCAAATTAAGGAAACAACTGTAACTTATGCACAGTGCCTACACCTGTTGCACTAATTGTTGTACAACCTCATAAAGTAAAAAGAAAAATTCCTAAACACGCCGCGAAGGCATATATGGAGACTGGAGGTGTAACTCCACTCACTAACCTCGGCATCAGGTTGATATGAGTGGTCAGCCTCAAGCCCCGGCCGCTTTAACCTGAGAGAAGGGGCGCCGGTACCTACTGAATAGGAGGATGAGTGGGCTACAGAGATGGTCCGAACGTCCTGGAAAACAGAAAAATCTCTTCCCTTGCAGGGATCCGAACTGCGGATCGACCAGCCCGCAACGCAGTCACTACACCGACTGAGCAGCAGCAGTAGCAGCAGCAGCAGCAGCAGTAGCAGAAGCAGCAGCAGCAGCAGTAGTAGCAGCAGCAGCAGTAGCAGCAACAAGAACTGCAGTAACAATCACAAAGACGACGACGATGACGACGACAACGACAACAAAACAAAAACAACATCAAAATGTAAATCTACAGACCTCTGTAGTCAGTACATATTGTATACAGTGCTGTGTGGAGTGTCCGTGTTCTTCCTTATTCTTTAACCTTTTAAAGCCTAGCGGTAACTTTACATACCACCAAGTTTAACATTAAAAAATTCTACGTGGTGCCCACATTGCGTTTATGTGTTTTGTACGGATCTCAGAACAAACAGCAACTTTTGCCTTACAAAACATTAAGAGATTGGTTTTTATAACCGAAGTGGAAAGTGTTTACAGCGCGGTACGCACTGAGTCCTTATATAAAACAGATACGCTTCGTCTTTAAAGGGTTAATCCACACGCTAACTACGTAGATACAACGAACATTTTCAAGCAGTGATCTGTGCTCATTGAAATCAAACTGGAGTGTACACTTTCTATGAGTAAGGGAACGACGATTAAAGGGGTTGGAATTTGAAGTCATTAGAGCTACTCTGTCTTCAGTACTTAACCTTCAAATTTCAAGGCTGTCAACCAGGGCTGTGGAGTCGAAGTCGGAGTCGGAATCGGAATCGGAAGGAATTTTAGGTGGAGTCAGAGTCGGTAAAAATGTACCGACTCCGACTCCCACCTGAGTTTAAAATCTTAAGTAGAAACTCCAAATCCAGAGCCCTGATAGCTACAATAATCATTAGACTCATACTTCAATATAGGTTATAAGTCTAAAAAGTAGCCTGATGATTCACGTGGTGGTGATGAAATGTCTTATACGTTTATCATTATTAATACATATTGAGCTTTTACCAAGGAGTCGGAGTCAAAGTTTTAAAAATTGAGGAGTCGGAGTCAAAGTCGGAAAGTTTTGTGTACCGACTCGACAGCCCTGCTGTCAACAAACATTATGCCACCACCGTTATATCCTTAGTTCATATCCATTTTACCAAGCCGAAAACGCGATACGCAATTTTCATATGGATAAGTTAATAGAAGGCCGTGCCATGGCCCGGATGGTTGGCCGCCGGCCTCTATCCGCGGAAGCGCATGTTGAATCCCAGGTCAGTCCATACGGCAGGCAAATGTGTTGAACGAAGTGTCATTGGGACACTTTTTCTACAAGCACTTCGACATTAAGCTGTCAGTATCATTTCATTAAACCTTTATACTCTTTCACTCACTCACTCACTCACTCACTCACTCACTCACTCACTCCTTCATAATCGAGGTTACCAAATCTTAGCAACTGACAGCATCGTTAAATAACGTATTAAAAAACAAGATCGAGTGTACGTATCAGGTCGAGCTGTATTTCATAACTGGATACTCACAGCAGCGAGGCTAAACAAAGCACAAGTGTTCGTTACAAAGACGGAATATCTCCGTTTATAACGTGTAACCATACGAGCATACCTTCCACACTGGAACGTTTCAGTTAGTGCAAAGTAATGACAAGCAGTTAAGGTCGCGCTGTTCACACCATGTTACACGAAAATCGGCCATCAGTATATAATAATGAGGACAGGCTGTTGCGTTCACAGAGTTACAACGACATCGGCCAATTAGTGTACAGTACTCTATAGATACCCGCAATTGAATCAGACGGCCAACAAGCAGTCGGAAAACAGACGCACGCAGCTCGCAACGCAGGTTTAAAACACTCTGATGTTCACAGAAGAGACGATAAACAAGTCTTCCGAAAAGTTGTGTCGTAATGCATACTACTATGCTCTACAATGTAAAGTTAGCTAGGGCGAAAATATTTTTCAACAAGTAACACGAGTAATATCGAAAAATTGAGTGCAAAGAGCTTCTTTCTTAAAGCGGAACTGAGTACAGCAGGGCGGGGGCTGTCATCGGTCGCTGTTCAGCAACTGATGTCGCCCGCTCCACGGCGCGCAGTCCCGCGAGCATCTCAGAGCGGGCGGTGTCATCGGTCACTATTCGGCCGTGCAACAGTGAGCGGGCTAAGAATGAACGGGCTCCGCGTTCAGCAGGACACGTTGTATATAAGCACTGGTATAGAAATTTGAACGGAATTAGACGAATATCTACCACGATGAGACGCTGTGTAGTCTAGTAAAAACTCTTATGGTCGTTTCGCGAATGTGCTGACTCCATTCTCAGGGCACAGCTCTCGTCTGCCATGAAGATGACGGCAGCACGTTTCCCTAAACGTCGGTACATTTCCATCAGACTACACACAGTCACATCCTAGGAGACAGTACTCTTTCCTGTCAAAGTAGTCAAAAACTCTAATCTCCCAACGGGAATACTTTGTAATCAAAAGCGAAGAAGATTCAAGTCTTCTGGGATGTAAAGTCGTGTCGTTGGGTGTGCAGTCCACATTTTCTTCAGGAAGTCCTTTTTGGACTGCTGGACCCTGAAGCTGATGGCGCTACGATCCTTCAGAACGCTGGGAACTACGCATCCAACGACACGACGTTACAACCCAGAAGACCTGAATTTCAGCAACACCGCTGTGACACCCTCAAATTTCGCACGGTAAAGTTGTATCGCTTGCCTAAGCACGGTAGCGTAGAGATGTATGGGACAGTGAAGTAAAATTCCACGCGTTCTTAATCTCGGCACTAAATGGAGGTGATAGGTTGAATTCACTGCCCGGACATCTTAACTCGGGACAAGCCCCCGATACCTGTTGGGTAGGAAGCTGAGTTAGTCCCAGATACCAGATGGAGGAAAGCGTGCAGCTTTAAACTCTGGCTGCTTTATCAAGGAGAGGCGAAGAGGGGTGGAGGAGGGCTAGTAGCTTACCTCGACAATGAAGTAGAGTGTCTGTCTGGTTAGAAGTTCCACGGCAGCGTACTTCTTGCTTGAGGGTGTGAGTGGAGCGCTGCACGATTGCACTGGGGCACTCACAGTGCTACTACGCATACTGCCTACATCCCGACAGCCACTCCCACACCACGCTACTGCAGCGGCCCACTGCAACACAGCATAACGCAATCTTGACAGACGAGGCACAAGAAAAACAAATAATATTAACAACATTAAAATAAAAAGTACAACGACTTCCAATCAGAACTCAGCCTTACTACCGCTTGCACAGGTTTCCAGACTGACAGACGTATTACTCTATTGATAATACCTTACTTTCTTTTATTTTTGTTAAAGAACTTATGTACAAATTGTATACATGTTAAATCTGTCACACACATAACCTCAAAGTTCTGCACTGTCTTCATGTATGTAATTATTGACTCGTACAAACTGATGACAGCTGACGAGAAGACCCCGCGGCGTGGTAGACGTGTCTGGCGGGGTGCAGAAAACTGCTGACTATGGGAGGACTACTGGACTGCTATTTGTACATGCGACAGGCCCTTCTATTACACAAAGACCGAAAGCGTCAGGCATTTCTAGTAGTGGGGAGCAAACTGTGTACTGTATTGTTCTGTGAGTCTGTGATCATACTCTAGACAGAAGTGTTTGTGATTTGAAGATGTAGAATAAACGTAGACTTAGGAAGTATATTGTTACTTGTAAGTTCAATAGCCTTGGAACGAATGCTTTCAGGGTGGATAGCAGCAACCTGTCATTCGCCATGAAACTTTGCGCATATAGATCCACCCGCATTCCTGGCAGGGATCTAATCCTGAGGTGGGAACTGCAGTCCGTCGAGTATGGCCTACCGTCTCACGAAACGTCACTTGTCACTAGCTCCAGTGGTTCATTAGCTGTCGTCTTGATACCGAAAGTTAAAATGTTCGTACGACGGCTGTTTTTAATATACAGACTTACACAATGTACTGCTGCACTATGTTACCTTATTACTCCTGCATCATTACCTCGACAAAGGCTAAATATTGCCACATACAACTGCAGGACACTCAAGTAAGCGGCCGAAGCCCCGCCTTACAAGTTCGCGCAATCTGTTCATGCTGTTATTACTGGTTTTAAGAAATTAAAATGTACGACGTTGGAGTGATTTGCAATGATATGTAGTTCATAATTTGTTTAGTGAAATCAGTCACATTGCTGAAAATTGGAACCGGTACAAACACACGAAGCAGCTTGAAGACAGCGCCGTAGCTGGGTTTTCTTTGCGCCCGGAGCGAGTAATCACAATGGCCGCCCCTAACAGAGAGTACAGTTTTTTAAATACAACTGTTGATTGATTTTCCTTCAACTTGGACAGTAATGTAAAATTTGTTAAGTTCAGAAAATCTTATTTTTTTTTTCATTTAAACCAGTGGAACCTCGGTTATACGACACTTAAGGAACCGGAAGATTTCGTCGTGTAACTGAGGGTCTCGTGCAACTGAATATGCCACCAAAAAAAAAAAAAAAGAACAAGTTCTGACAGCGGCTTTAAATACCTGTAGGACGTCTATAGTGTAATTCCCAAAAGTGGGAAGGGCCTTAGTGTTGTTGCAGGCTATGAAATGCTGAACGAGCATTTTCACGAGGATTTTGGATTTCCGTTCTTTGCCGAACATATCAGAGCTCTAACCGACAGTTACGACTCAAAGTCAGCTGGTGTGGGGAGACCTCTAGTTCGACAGTTCGGCAGATATTTACGCTGATCGAGGTCTGACCCGCGTCGCTTGGCGCGCTACCTACAAGGACTTAGGTCAGTAGACAGTCGCGGTCGCCTGCAACATGGTGGCCAACTGACGACGATTCGTGCCCAGCCGGGCATTTTTCGGCTACCCAGGCTGAGGTTTTTCCCTGACTTTTCCTCAGTTGTAAGGTGAATGCCAAGGTATAACTGTAAAGTCAGGACATGGACCGCACTCCCCCTAATCCCGTGCACGGCGGCTTCCGCCCAATAGGTGATACACGCAAGTATGCCCCTCTGGTTTCAAATCCCAGGAAGCCATCCAACTAAAGTATTCCCCTCCAAGAAGAAGATTATGTGCTCCTAGAGCCATAGCCTTTAGTATACCAAGTCCCGGCACTAATCCAGACTATAATTCGTTAGCGCAAGCATAATCCCCAGCTATAGTGTAAGATGTCATTTATTCAGCCCAGCGATGCGTTAAAACGCGGGAATGGCTAGATAGACGAAGGGACGTCGACTTGTGTTCCGCGAAGTTCTCCGCCCTTAGCTCTGTGGTTGGTTTGGACTCGTCTCCTGCGGAAGTGTTCTTCACTGTGGCCAAAATCCTTATCGTTATCTTCCACACTGCGTGCATTCCATTTCCGCTTTCGTAGTCACGACGACACGGCAGCGTAAACAAACGACCAGCTCCGCACTAGACCTGCCCGACGGCCGACGGAGTACTACTGAACGCGCGGGAGATTAGACGCTCGCTACCTTGTGACGTCACGTTCTGAGCTGCAATGGGACGATCAGCTGCAAAACAGAGGGCCTCGATCTCTGGCAGTTAGGATCTCGGCGCGAAGAAAGGATGACGTATGAGAGAATCAATCTTATTCGAGCGGACTCAGAATTTAGGTCGTACAACTGAATATGTCGTATAAGTGAATGACGTACAACTGAATATATTCTACCACGGTTTCTTATGGAGTTTCGCCGGGACAATCAGAAAACGTCGTATAACTGGATGTGTCGTACAACTGGATGTCGTATAACCGAGGTTACACTGTATTTATTTTGACGCCCGTTTTGCTACCTCTTGGACTTTACTGCCCGGGGCGGTCGCACCACTGTGTCCGCCCCCCCAACCCCCAGCTACGCCCCTGCATGGAGATCCCATGAGCCTGCTTCCGCCGACGCACATTTTAGGATTGAGAGTAGGCCAAAATCGGCTGAAGAAGGCGAGGCCAACCCCACCACAAAATACCAACACAGTATGTATTCATTCAGCAAGACTGACTTACTTCATAACGTAGCGGTAATTCGTTGGTGTGTCACACTCACACTCACGACAACCAATCGCGAGTGGCGTAGCAGGATCATATTCGCAAAAACTGTCGGAAGCCTCAGCATGCTGTTCACGCCCTGTCAAATATCACGGTTCCTAACATCGCATTTGAAGAGTTCGATTTGCGTAAAGCCTCAGCAACAGAGCTACAACACCCGCGACTTATGTTATCACACTGCACACTTTTAATTGTGAATTTATAATTCGGAACTGAGCTCTGCGGATCTGTTCCCTATTCATGTTCCCCGCTTCTAGGGCCGCAAAGCCGAGTCCCGAACTACTGTAACCACTGAAAATGTAAAGTTGTCTGTGTGCGTGTGTTTATTTGAGCACAACGCCACAAGACCTTTCGGGAGATGGTGGTACTCTAGAGCCTCACATGAACGTACCGCTTATGTACTGATTTCGGAAATAACGGACGAAATACGTTGGCTCCTAAATTTTGGTCCGCAATGGGGAATGTGCGAAATAGCGGCCTTGAGTGTTAAATAGCAAAGCGGCCGGTAGGTGGCCGACACGAACGCGCCCTCTGTGTTTGCTGATACTCGCGTGGAGGTATCACGTGTATGCATTAGTGTTATTTATAGAGTGCTGTATTACTGCTCTATTTTTAGGCTACACCTATACATAATTCTGCAGTGCCGGACAGTCGGCATTATCGGACACCCACTCCTCCAACTGTCCGTTCGTAAAAGGATCTACAGTATGGTGCCACACATTAACCTCAACTCTACACTAAAGTGCAAGTTCGGTTTCACGGCCCCATGGCTTTACTGCCGTGGGGTCGTGAAACCCTGCCACCTACTCGATAAGAGGGTGGGTGGTCTTTACAGCCTGTCTGGATACTTAGACAAAGAGAAAAATCTTTTTCCCTGCCGGAAATCGACACCCGATTCCTCAGTCATACAGCCCGCATACTAATCATCACGCTTCTGAGCTAAATTCACAGGACGCACTCTCTGGCAGTGCGTCCGTGTTACACACAGCACATACCAGCATGCCAGGATTAGTGAGATCAGACGTTGTGGCGTGTCCACGTAATCTCGGTCGTTACCTCATGGAAGACTGACACTGAAAACCACAATCTAACTCAGTGTTTCCCAACCAGCGTTCCGCACAGCCGCTATATATATAAGTTCTTGTAAATAATTTAAGAGTAACTGCATTTAGCTCCACGCTATCAACTCTCTCTGGCCTGTAAACTTGTTCATAGGTTACGGTTCCTCGGGATATGAAAATTTTAGGGGTTCTTTCATGGAGGGGGGCCTGTACAGTTGGCTGAGGCACTGCACTACAAGCAGGAAGGTCGCGGGTTAGATTCCCGTTGGAGTCAACGGAATTTTTCATTCACTTAATCCTTCCGGCCGCACTATGGCCCTGCGGTTGACTCAGCCCCTAGCAGAAATGAGTACCAGAATATTTCCTGGGGCGTAAAGGCGACCGGTGCATAGAGCTGGCAACCTTATCACCTTCACATGCAGATTGTCTGGAAATCTGGTAACCTAAACCTCCTGGAACTCCAGAGGCCTATCCAGGCCTGTAGGATAGTTTTACGTTTACATTTTTCTCCACGGATGAAAGGCTGGGAATCCCTGATCTAACTTCTACATAACATACACACCGACAGCCACCTTTAAGAACGTATGTGGTCACTTTGAGGAATTTAATAACATTTAAAGAACCCCCGATACAAAAGCAACTGGTATAGTTATTTCTTTGCTGAGGTACTCATATTCAGGCAGCCTGTATTTCTGACGTAAACGGATAACGATTTTACCTTACAAGCGATTTAAATGACAAATGAAGTTAAACTTCTGAAATTACTAAATTTTCAGCTTGCCTCTCTCATTTGTTATTTTTTAATCAAGGCATTCATGTTTAACCTTTTAAAGCCTCGCGGTAACTTTACTCATCACTAGCTTTAAAATTAAAAAATTCTACATGCCACTCATATTGCGTTTGTTTTGTACAGATCTCAGAACAAACAGCGACTTTTGCCTTATAAAACGTTAAGAGACTGGTTTTTATAACAGAAGTGGAGAGCGTTTACAGCGCGGTACGCACTGAGTCCTTATATAAAACACACACGTTTCGTCTTTAAAGGGTTAAAGGTTTATTAGCGCCTGTCTGCATGGGTGTAATTTATATAGCCTACACATTCATACACCTACGTATATACATACATACATACATACATACACACACACACACACACACACACACACACACCTATCTACATACATGCAAAGGGTGTGTCTATGACACGCACAAGCTTCTTGGGCTTGGGGTTGGGCTGCAAGTACACCGTAACAAATTAGTCCGTGTAGTCTGTTAACGCCTCATCACCGAGACGCAACTCGAGGAAATGCCCTTGTCGCACTAGGATTCGCAAACATCCCTTCACCTGTCTCACTACTTGTAGTTACGTATTCATAAAGATGTGCATGGTTCCACGTGGTTGGTTTTCACCGAGATACAGGCATATGGATGTATCGCTGAGAGGCACGGTCTGATAGAGGGACAGAATATGGGCACAGTCTTTACATCCCATCGTAAATAATACTGGATGGCCTGTAACGCTTTCTTCAATGGCAGGAATGAGGTTTCAAAACGTGACTGAAGAGGCCATACGTAATTGGCGGGGGAAACTTTAATGGCGCAAAGGTAACACTGACACAGTATGACGAGGATGAGGCATGTCAGCATTAACAAGGCAACTACAACAAATGTGCAGAAAGTGACGACGACCACCGACTTCATTGCACTACCTGCAGCCATCCACGAATGACTGTCGCAATTTCTCGAAAACACCAGTTGCCTTATGTTGTCACAAGCTCTCTGTATCCTGGCCACATCACCCCTTCTCTCCTATACGAGGCGTCTGAGAAGTGCCCAGACGTAAAAGTGAAGGAGACACAGGCAGGGTGAGCGAGCAGACAAAAAAAAACCGCTGCGCCCAATCCACCGCGCAGGCAAAATGACGTTTAGATATTCTCCTGAGTCCGTGCTGAAATGGTGCACCGTCGTGCATGAACATCCTTCGGCGAACGTCTAGCGGCTCATCCTCCATCAGTTCTCGCAGTGATTGCTCCGAAAAGTCTCAGCAACACTAGCGCCATTCCGAAACCTAGCCACAGTAATCAGCAGAAACCATAACACCTGCTCGTACATTAACCACAGCAACCAAAAGTATGACAACACTGTGGGAAAATATCAGTAATGAATGCAGTAAAGTCGTCAAAGCTTTTCGGAACGGGAAGGAATGTACAGAATATCTACGGACAGAGAAGGCATGTAACAAAATCTCTTCCGGTACGGAATGATGCTTTAGAACTAATTAGAAAAGTATCCGTTACAGGAGTGCCGGAAAAGCAAACCCTTGGTCGTGAAACCCCACACGGCAATTATCGCCTTTTAAAATGTGATCAGAGGCACTTCTTAGCTGAAAGGCATTCGTATTCCACCTGCTAACCAACTTTCTATCCAATTCTATCGCTAAACCTCAGACGCGGTCTCATTTGACAACTTTCTCAAATATAACATAATGCAGTAAAGAAACATTCTGAATTACACATGCAACAAACTCCAAATAACCAGCAGAAATACAACCGTGCTTTTAGCTACGAAAGCCTCCCTCTTTCGTAGTAAAAGTAAGGCTTTCCAAGTGCACCACTGTTCGTATTAATTCTAAATTAGTCTGTGTGCTTTTGTCGTTTGTTACAAAGAATAAAAGTTGTATCCGGACCTCTTCGATGTTATTCAAGTACATGTATTTTTTGCACTTGCAGTTGACTCTTATATCCGCATATGAAAAATTAATCGAAGTAAAACTCAGGGACTATCTTCATTGTCATCAGCGACATCATATAAACACGTCACTTGAAACCGCTAAATGAAATTAAAAGAATATTAGTGAAATTTAACAACAAAAAAGTAAACTTCATGTTTGTCTACGTCATATAACTGAAGACCTACTAATGACTGAAAAACAGATGACCAAAATATGCAGCCTAATGTCATTATATATATATATATATATTTGCTGTTCAAACTTACTGATGCAGGAAGTTTACTACCTTGCAAGGTCACACGGTCATCCGTGTCAGAGCAGTACATTGTAACATTCAGTTGTGAGCTGAAGGTGGAGGATAAACTAATGACAACAATTACAAATACAACACCGTAATGGGTACAGTAATTAACCTCGCTACGGAACACAGGGAGTCCTCTTTATAATTCGACCGCTTTACTTCCAAAGCAGAAGCAACAAGTAGCCACTGGGGGTCGAGTGGACCCAACAGAGGGTCTGAAAGCCGAGAATGGGGGAAATCCGCACCATTGTCAGATGTGAACCCCGGCAGTCTAGTCAAGTACAACCATTTTTCGGCGAGTTTGCAAAATTTCGAAAATCGACTGTCAGGTTCGTCACGTCTGTGTCCGTGCGTCCGTCCGTTCGCATGGAACCACTCAACTGCCACTTTACGGACTGTTACGAAATTTTATATTTGAAGGTTCTTTCGAAAATCTGTCGCGAAGACTCAAGTTCGATTAAAATCTTAAAAGAATAACGGGCACTTTACACGACGATCTGTGTACGTTTATAATAACACCTCTATTAATCCTCCCTAGGAGATGTTTCAGACAAAGTCGTACAGAAAATCAAAACACACATTTTGTGTTAATTAGTTTTTTTTCGAAAATCGTGCCGTTTGTGAGATAATGTGGAAAAATGTGGTACAGGCAGACAGGCCACAGATAATAGGACGTATGCGCTGTGCATGCTGGGTAACTGAGACTACAGACACACACACACACACACACACACACACACACACACACACAGAGAATATGTAATGTTTCTTGCTTTTGCACCTCAACAACGGTTCCGCGAACGTGCCTCAATGCCACGCTTATACGCATACTGCCTACCTTGTAATGCCTAAGTTAGGCATATTAAAATATAGAACAAAGGAAAATACATATTCATGCATCGCATTATGTAGCGATACACTACCACTCAACAGAAGTTGGCAAATAGCCGAAATATAGCACATGCCTAGCACATGTAAGTGTGTAACTCCATGGGTTTCATTGTTATATTTAATTAACCATCATGTCATTAAGATATGCGACAGTGGAAGTATAAATCCAAGCATTCTTAACCTTAACTTCAAGGGGAATTGCGCGTGGTAACCATTAAGACAGTAAACTGGGTCGGTTCCCAACCTGGTCTGGACGATGCAGAAGAGACATACTTGTATTTCTTGAGCCCACCGGGACTAGAACCCCACTTCCTCGATCGTTCAGCCTGTAGCCTGGTCTTTATACTGACTGACCTATCCCGACTTGACTGGCCATCGAACTGCAGTCGCTTCACCCAGTATGTCTGCATTAGAACTCGCCACCAATAAGAGAACGCTTTTAACCGCTTCCCAAATGCATTCTTGCAATACACTGGTAACCACCTACAAGACTAAAACCTACACTGTTAGCTATATGTATATTAAAATAACAAATATTAATAATTATAATAAAATAAACGTGACGATCTAAGTCCAAGATATCCCCGATAGTGTCGAAAGATACTGCCAACAAACGAAGAAGAACGATTTTCACGTAGTAGAAACGTCACGAAGCACAGGAGTAGAAAAGTGAAGATCGGTATGCAGAGAGCGGAGAAGCGAAGAAGATTGGTCACGAAATATTACAAAAATATGCCATTATCGTACAACGTCTTCAAAACCTCCTTTACAGAGGTTAGTACGTTACACACACGCAAGTAGGTATCCGCTTCAAAACCCGCATGGAACAGCCAGATTTCTGAAACAGGCATTGCTCTCAAGAACTGTGCGACCATTCACTTTCAGATGCCTCACGCATTCATTCGTTATGTACTCTGTCTTACGACAGGTCCATAGCCTCTTCCAAAGCGAGTTCTCCATACAGCGCGATCTAGTGCTTCCTCTTTCAATTTCCAGTACGCTTTCTTTTCCTTAAGATCATCCAGGAGCTGTGAATGATGATAAGCCCCTAAATATAGATCTTTGGGAAATGGATTATGGTAATAGACACTGGACTATGTTGTCTTTTGTGCAAGATTCAGTAACTAATTTGTGACAACGGTAGTGTACTAACACGTACACCTAATTACAAAGTTTGTTTTCCGATGAGTTGCAATTTGTTGTCACCTTACTACGAGGCGAGGCACACCCGCCCATAACACGACGCGGATTTCGTCACAACAAACATTCCTTCCCTACCCATGCTAACACTCCATGAATGGAGAGTGTATCACTGTGCAGTATGAAAGTAGCCATACGAGGTGCTACATTCAAACAAGCGCAGAGTGACAGAGACTGCCACAAGACGAAGCCGTGGTGTCACAGAACAGCAAATTACACTACCAGAAAGGAAGACTACAGTCTTCGTGACATTTAAGACTATCTGAAAGCAATGAAAATTTAAGTACAGGGCTGAAATTAGTTTAAAAAGTTTATTTTTTTGTATTCCGTTCGTCAACAATATAATTCTCCCATTAAAAAGCCATTTGCGGACGAAAAATTAGTCTGTGCAACTGTATCTCGTACACAGTTCCACTCGCACATTCTACTTGTGGAGGTGAAGTACAGCCGCAGTTGCAAAAGATACAACACAGAGCAAACACCCTCAAGTGGCTTCCATTCAGAAGGTATCGGTTAAAATCTCGACTGGAAATGAATGTTCTTAAGGTGCGTCCATACCGCTCGCGCTTGATTTTGAGCTCGCGTTCCGACTTGTGTGCTTCCGTACATATGGACAGTCACGATCCCGGGCCCAAGCAACGCGACACACCGGAGCCGTGGGTTTGAAAGTATCAGCTCGGGTACGTTGCCTCAAACAGCGGCTCAACAAGGCGCATTGCAGTTGGGATATTTCAGCCACTGAGAAAGTCGTCAGTCAACAGCCAGCAATAATCACTGCACGTGTCACGCGCATGAGCAGTCTGGACGCATATATATATATACACACTGGTTTTATTCAGTACGTCCAGACCACTGCAGATATACAAACTCAAATCTGATCACAACCGCTTTCTTTCACGCCATTTCCAACTGATTATTCACATTCACATCTTATCGTCCACCCTGTACACAAGGAGGTGCTGACGGCGTCGTTGTCAACATCATAAAAAAATACAACAGCGATGACATACTCGTCTTCATCCTACTACTACTACTACTACTACTACTACTACTACTACTACTACTACGACGACCACCACCACCACCACCACCACAAGTACTATTCCTGCTACCACAACTGACAATTCCACCACGTTTCCGTTAATGTTGCGGAAAGAACAACACAGCACATTCACTTTCTTCACTTTTGCCTGTGTACATTTCAACATGTCACACTTTCGATGTGCGGCCAAACTCAGACTCTTACACACTGCTGCTATGAAGACCATTTAGGTTATGTCTCTTATTGAGATAACGTAAAGCCAATTATTATATACACCTACACAACCAAGTTCCAACCCCATGTTGCGACACAAGTGAAAGAAATTCATAAAATAAATAACAGCCTGCACTCTGTTTTAAGATGTCTTGCACATAAAATTAGAACAAGCCTTGATCCGAAGCCATAACGATTTTGTATTATTTATGCACCAAATAACTTGATCAATGTCCACCAACGCCATTGCTAAATTTTGCATCACTTTATGGAATAGGCCTTTTCAGTTTTGGTAGAATAAGGCAGCTGTACAGGTCGGGTCTACCATTAAGATTAGAGTACTTGCATGTCATATTGCTGGCTAGTCAGTATGCCTCCGAACGGTTCGGCAACCGGCCCACTTAATCAAGGTTCCGCGTGGTTTTCCTCCGTCCTACAGCAAACCCTGAATATGTACCCAAATTCCACTTTACACTTCAGACTTTTCATGCAGTAAGCACCCTCCCCACCCTTCCCCCCAGCATATCACAACACGAAAATTCAGCCCCAGCCCAGCAGTTGCTCAAATTCTTTCTGCTGTTTCTTTTTATTTTGTTTCCCTTAAAATTGATGCTTTATTTCATAAAAATCATGCATCCGCGGGCACACACCATGGCAGCTACGGTGCTTAAAAAAAGGGATAAAAGAGACACTGTGTACAATGCAGATCACTTTGTCTTCAGAAGTTTCACGAACTCACAACTGATTGGAATGTAAACGTACAGAAATTAGTAGCGCAGTTCCAATTTACAAACATCTACATAGACTAATTACAGTCTTCAACTAACTACACGCAACGGAGTCCTTGAGAAGCATACAGCCGCTCAGCTACTAAAGAAATTTGCAAAACCGGATCACATTTTCAAAGCAAAGAACGTCTTGGTAAAGCCTGCGTACTACGTCACGGTACACACCATTTGCAATTGTGTTAGTTTTTATATGCCTATACTATTTTATTCGGATAATTCAGGTTTTAATTTCAGTCAGAGTTCAGCTGCATTACTGGTTTTACACGCGCGTGCTACTTTTAATTTGCCACATTTGTTGGCATACAGCAAGCTTCAATGGATGCGTCCCTGCCCTCCTGATTACACGCTTCTCAATGTTTTTGTGTCTTTATGTTCAGTTTGTACAATTGCTCTTTTTTTTTAAGAAGCCTTTTCCGCGATCTTTGTTATTGTATGATAATCAGTTCATTCTTTGCCCTGGCTTAGTGGTAAAATACAGTCAGTGCAACACGAACAGCAAGCTGGTAATTTCGTTTGGGGGGGGGGGGGGACGGTGGTTATTGAAACGGTAATTGCCGCGTCATTTATAGGACTTTTAAAAATGTGTTTAAATGACCTTGCCGTCTCTCCATATCCACACACCTCGAAAAATTATTGCACTACTCTTCTATCCTGTCCTTGAAATTTACGGCTCAGTATGCCCTGTTGAAGCTCTTTGTTAGTATATCGACCTAAACATGAGGATCACATGTTAATTATTTATCATGAAATTCGTCTCTGGATCTTCATTCCTTTTAGGTCTATTCATTTTCTTTCTTTCTTTCTTTCTTTCTTTCTTTCTTTCTTTCTTTCTTTCTTTCTTTCTTTCTTAACAAATATATACAAAACTGATTTTAGTTGTACTGGAATTTTAATCCCGTCAACAAGTACATTTTCGACAAACAGGTGGAACTTGAGATTAGGCAGTATGTGTAGTCACAAGGCCATGTTCTGTTCTCGCCAGCGGTTGTCTGTTCTGCCGGTGTCCACGAAAAGGAATGTCAGGGATAACGCCCACACTTCAACTACATTCACATCCAAAATGTAAATTACACTCGCATCGCAGTGTTATGAAAACTATTTGCCGCATTACCTTAAAACTGCTTACGATTAGAATGTAATATTTTAATAAATTATTCAAAGCAGCGTCACATTCTTACTGCGTTTGTAATCAACATAACAGCAAGCTGATGCTATTAAGAAATAATATCCGTAGCAGAGTCCTTGAGAGGCTAACAGACACTACGTTAGTCAAGAACCTCACCTTTTATGGAAACCGAAGATCCACACACACACGCACACACACACACGAGCCCGCCACCAATCCCACTCCTAAGGCAAATGAACCCAGTCCCAATATTATTTCTTTCATTTTAATATTATCCTCCCAACTAGGCCCATGACTTTTAATTCTTTACAAACGTTCGCGAAACAGTCGAAGAGATAAACTAGTAAATTGCTAAGAAACGAGTACATCAGCTGCGTGGAGCCACTTCACACCATACGGTGCCCCTTACCTTCCCGATTTTGATATGGTAAAGACGGGAGGGGGTACAAAACATTGGGAATTTTAATGTATACAAATATTCACCACATTTAACTAAGATATTATGCCCTATGTGAGAAGAGAAATGTAACGGAGTTTTGGTAGGAAACGCGAAGGTAAGAAACCACTTTTAAGACCCAGGGGTAGATGAGAGGATAATATTAGAATGGATCTTAAAGAAGTAGGATGGGAGGGCGTGGACTGGATTCATCTGGCTCAGGATAGGGACAAGTGGCGGGCTCTAATGACTACAATAATCAACCATCTGGTTCCATAAAATGCGGAGAATTTCTTGACTACTCCTGGAGCTTGACGATGAGACAGATGTGTCCCGAAACATCGGTAAACAATTGCCAAACGACGCCGCGTAATAACCCAGAAGAGCACAGATCTCATCAACATCGCGGCAGAAGCCTGAAATTATAGTTAGTTAGTTAGTTCGTTAGTTAGTTAGTTAGTTAGTCAGTCAGTCAGTCAGTCAGTAAGTCAGTCAGTCAGCCAGTCAGTCAGCCAGTCAGTCAGTTAGTTAGTTAGTTAGTTAGTTAGTTAGTTAGTTAGTTAGTTAGTTAGTTAGTTAATAAGCCAGTCACCTAATATTAAGCACAAGTAGTTCAGGGGAATTAGAACTGGTTCAGAACAGCAGAGGCCAACGCAAGACTAATATCTTTGTGATGCTGCAGGTGAAACGAACAATGAACAGGAGGTGCACTACGAAGATTTCATGGCATTCCAAAGAACCCATTCCTTCCGAGAAGTGTCGATGCTAATGCGCCGCTATACTATCATTATCGAATAGTTTAACAGGGATTTTCCGAGGCGTGTGCAGTCACTGCTTCACGACTGGGTGGCTGGCTACATGTATTACTGCTGTGGTCGAGCAACCTTACAAAAGTTAGAATAAACCAAGCCATACATCTATGTGGATTCCACACATATATTACCGAACATTATGTTTTGAGTTATGGTCGAATGGAAACATACATCATACGCTGTCCTTAGGAGTGTACCTACACCTATACAAATCTGCAAATATTCAAGCGAAGGTTCAAGATATCATCTACCCGATGACCTCTGGGAAGGCATTGTGACTACATCCTACTGGTATGCAGAAATTAACCTGAACGAATCCTGATACTGGCTCGAACCAACATGCGTATATCGTAGCTTTCCTTATAAATTTCATGTAAACTCCTAAGATTAGTTCTTCTCAAACCTTGAACCATTCTCATTATTTTACAACACGAACCTTGAACCCTACATATTTTCTTTCTACTTCACACAGCTTTGGTGATACATTAACCCTTTAAAGACGAAGCGTATCTGTTTTATATAAGGACTCAGTGCGTACCACGCTGTAAACACTCTCCACGTCCGTTTCAGGAACTAATCTCTTGATGTTGTGTAAGGCAAAAGTTGCTGTTTTTTCTGAGACCCACACAGAACAGAAAAATGAAATGTGGGCACCACGTAGAATTTTTTAATGTTAAACCTGATGGTACGTAAAGATACCGCTAGGATTTAAAAGGTTAATGGAGACGG
This sequence comes from Coptotermes formosanus, assembly GCA_013340265.1. Taxonomy (NCBI): domain Eukaryota; kingdom Metazoa; phylum Arthropoda; class Insecta; order Blattodea; family Rhinotermitidae; genus Coptotermes; species Coptotermes formosanus. Next base: position 2,831,013 of record BLKM01000700.1, read on the forward strand.
CGACAATGGTAGGAAGACTGACTTCCACGAGCACAGGGCGTCTTGAGAAGAGACAAGAAATTCTCCCGCCTCTTAAGGAATTTAAACGTTCATTTATTGTGTTCAAAACAGCCCACCAACGGACCCAATACTAACCCAGACCTACCCAAACAAGTTCCGTACGATCAACTGCAGGGTTCATCAGGCCCGATGGCCTGCTTCGAATCCAATTCTAAATAAACGGTCCTTCAGTCCTCGTTGTCTTCTCCCCTTAATTTGGCCCAGCAGCTTTCTAAGTACACAATCTGCAGATATTCTGGATACAAGTTGGAAAGTACTTTCCTGTCCCCATGACCAATTTTAATATTTGCCTCCATATTATGCATAGGTCTCCCACACTGCCTCTCCTCTTCGGGGGTTTTCAAATAAATATTTTCAGCATTTCTCACTCGCCCATCTTGCTACGTGCCTAACTTGACTAACGGAGCAGCTAGTGCCTCCTCAGTAATGATTCTGGTCCATGGAATTGGTGTCAGTCAGTCAGCCTACTTCATTTACTGACTATTCACTGGCAAGCAACCTACACACCACGTAACGAAAAATGCAGTACCATAATATTACCACAGCACGTAAGCCAATGGAAATATAATAAAATCCAAATTCCAGCGACTGATTATTCCGTGTAGAAAGATTCTTCTCCAGCTATCGCGGACTGACTCCTCTGATTTTTCCGCTTCAGAATTAACTCTGAAACCAGGAATGCGTCTGTAAGTCCCACAGTGTAACACAACATATACCTATGCAACCAGTACTAAGGTAAAAAGGTAAAGCTATCCTATTAGAGGCCTGGAGAGGGCCTCAGAGTTCCAGGAGGTTGAGGCTCCCAGAATTTCTAGACAATCGGCACATGAAGGTGGTAAGGTAGTCAGCCGTACGCACTGGCCGTCTTTACCCCCAGGAGAAGCCCCTGGTACTCATTTCTGTTAGACGCTGAGTTGACCCCAGGGCCATAGTGCGGCCAGAAGGATTATGTGAATGAAAAATTCCAGTGACACTAGCGGGAATCGAACACGCGACCTCAAACAACTGCGCCACTGTGTACCTCACTAGCACTGAAGTATTCTAATTATTTCATATCTTAATCCAATGCAATTAATAATCTAAGCTACGCCTACTTCACGTTAGGAAACGTTTAAATACATAAATGTATCAGGTTCCGGTGTATCATTACGGATGGAATGCCTTGTAACAATTCCGGGAATTCTAAATCAGAAACGAGGCATTGCTACTGCGGACCTCCATGTTTCAGTAAACACAACTTCTGTTTACGCACCGCATCAACAAGTTAACGTACTCTTCTGATCTTTCTTATACGTCATAAGGAAACAGACGCTCATAATTTTACAGCGGTTAGCATTTCGGTGGTCAAAAAACTTATCAAACACCTTTCTTGGACAACAAAATGCTGGTAACGAAACATCTAAAGATTCTGCCAGCAACACCACCAACATCGCATCACATCAATGTAAATATTAATGCAATCGTCAGTATCTTAAGCATGGCACTTAACAAGAAGTATTGAGATGCTGTAATGAAACGATATAGATACAGGGCAATTAAAAACAAATAAACAATTTTAAAAATCCACAGAAATTACAACTGGCATTTATTACTGATAACCGACGTGTACACAATTTATGGAATATTCTTGCAAAAAGAAATGGACATAAATTGTTTCACATGAAGTGGCACAAAACACCTGAACCCTCGCCAGTCGCAATCATGCTGTATGACTTGATGAGGATTTCGAGTACCCCAGACAGGAATGTTGTGGTGGATGACTTTGTCTCTCAAGTGAAATGTGGTCTCTTCGATGAGGGGCCGGGGGGGGGGGGGAACCGTGTTACCTCGCCACCACTTCCAGTTTCCCTTGAAACTCACAAAACTCACATCGCTTGCGTTCATGGTAAGGTTTTTAACGCCTGCACTAACTACAAGTTGAAGGCTTTCAGAAACACACGCTTCAAGAGAAATCACCAGACTGTTGTTTAAGAGAAATTCAACTCACTGCTGCCACTGTCAGTTTATTTAAAGTGGGTTGCGTTGAAGGTCTTTCCTTACATGTACTTTTTAGCAGCAGCGCAGAGGCGACCTGGACTCTTCCCTTGCAGATACAGCATTTCTTTCCACACCCGTTGGAAAATTACTTACATATCGTGGATCAATTCTGTAACGTCCACGAAACTCAAGTTGCACGCTTGTGAGTGAATCTGTATTCGCAAACTGGATGGCCTGTGCCCGTGCAGGAACCATTTTCGCAACATGTGGGCCTTTGGCGCAAGGAAAGGCAATTAATTTCCGGCTGGGATTTAAGAAACAATAGTCAGAGTTTATCAACCAATCGGAGCATAAAAGTTACAGCCAACTGTATATTTACTCTTTCTTTAACGTACAAAAGTATTTACTTCATCTCGAACTGCCTTTTATTTGAGGTTTAGGATTTATCCACTTTCCCACCGATCAAGTACATTACCTCAGATATAGAGGGTCTGACGTTCGGAAAGCAGTAAGTTCTCCAGTTTTAGACGGAATGTACACCACCTTAATGCCTTTCGCTGTTTCATCAGCAATTCTAGACTGAATGTAATGGATCAAACTAGGCTACGATCGCTTCCTGTAACACTCTTCCCAGCCGTCTAAATCAGCGGTCTTCCTTCTCACTAAGTCTGCCTTTCCACACGAAACCAAGTGAAGTAAAGATGTAATTTTTTAGTGCAAAAATGGAATGAAACTTTTCAAAGCACAAAATTTTATTTTGAAAAGTAAAATGTTTAGGCATAGTTGAGAAAAAAGGAAATTTTGTTATTGGTGACACACTAAAAACAAACCCAACGCCCATACGGACAAAGATGGGAATTAAGAAACTCAAATATTATGAAAATTATGTTTACCAATTTCATTACGAAGGAACTGTGCTTTCGGAACCCCTGCAATTCGACAGCAGAACCCGCGAAACAGAACGGTTCCGAATACCCGTGGTCTTAATCGACGTCAAATAACCTCTGTAGTTGATATAATCGTTCAATAAGCTACGAATCAGCAGCAACTTAGCTTCTGTGGTTGTACATTAAAATTACCAGCAGTCACATAAACCATCTAATATACGACAAAACGCTAAAAACACCGCACATGCGCACTTAAGGCGCAGTTAAAGAGTATTAAAAAACCAAGCTTACGACTCATCCAGAAATAGCTCAGTTTGTAAAATGTCTTGGCTGCAGTTTGAGCAACAGGCGATGATTTCTCCAATGCATCCAGGCCGGATCGTGGATGAGGCCAGAAATCAAAGTTGGATACTCGCCTCCATCTAGCGCCGAGAAAACAAATGCGGGGGGGGGGGGGGGCATACCCCACTCCATCATGTTTCTTCATGCAGCGGTACTGAATTAAATGCACAGGGATTATATTTCCAAGCATACTCTTCTTTACGTAACGATGACGGTTAGAGAGGGGCCAACAAAATATCAGAAGATAGAGAGACTGTCTTCTACACTAGCATTCTTGTACAATGTCAGCCTCTCCTTGCAGCATCTCAGCGGGGCCGCATAAAATCTCTTCTGAGATGCAGGAATGCGGACGGCCTTCGGTTCGCAACGCACATCGTCCGTCCAGCAGTGGGCAAGTGGAGCCAGCAAGAAAAGCAAGGCCCATCACCAGTCACTCCCAAAAACATCTGCTTTAACTACACCACTGGCTAGGTGGAGTCTCAATGTTTATTACACAATAATCAAAAGAAACAAGAGGCCTACAAATTAATAAACAAATCCTATGGTTCAATCTTTCGTGAGCAGTTTATCTAAGCAAGGAATTTCTTCTTCTTATGGAAAACAAAGACCAAACCTATCACGAGCTACTTAAATCCAATTCACAGCTTCACAACGGATAAGTCAAAGTTCCATTCTAATATAACTACACATGGCCCCGTCGTATGACGGTGTTAATACAAGATTCACACACTAATCCCCCCCCTCCCCCCGCGTGTCATCTGACGTTTATTTATTCATGATGATTGGTAGTCATTAAATAGTGGATTTTACATTATCTTATCATCTAAATATACCTATAACCCGTCATTTTTGACGTGAGAAAAGTGAAACACATTCCATTAAGCAAATTATCATACCTTTGTTTCTTCAATAACTTTTCATTACATCATCATTCTTGAGTGTTCAATGATCTGACAAAACTTTAACTTGATAATGTGTATCGTCAACGTAAACACTAACACGTTCGTGATTCTTGTCTCGTGCAGGCACAACATAAATTTGACTCAGACGTAACTATGAAAAAGAAATCGAAACACTCGACCAAAATGTTTTGTTAATTATAAACCGTGAAATGAAAATATAAATAAATCCATTTACAAAGCTGGAATTAGATATGGGCAATATATACGTATTTGATATATCAATAATAATAATAATAATAATAATAATAAGGGTGCAGAAATCCAGAGCTGTAGGTCGCAGTGGCGAATAAATTTTGTACGGCGGCGCCAGATATTCATGGACGCTCCAAGGCACCCTGCTTCAAGACACCCTTCTAGGGCCTCTGATTTTGAGATGGCGCCAGGATTTGTGGAAAATGTGTGCACCCCTGATAATCCACAGTCGATAATAACAATCTCAGACAGAAATTTATAAACTTTAGTTGTTCAACTATTATTGCAAAATCTTTTCGTAAACGTTCTTTAAACAAACCCTATAGCAACAATGAAAACATGGAAAAGAAGTAGAAGTTAATTCGACTGTGAACAATAATTCGGAAAATAAGCTAACAAAATTTTTGATACAGATGAACAATATATATATATCAATGACTTATATCCACAGAGCTCTATCGTAATCATGCAGACGGGTGCCAGTGACGTCACATATCAATACACCTGGTCCTGAACAGAACCGTGACATCACTCAGAAAAGACGCCCCATCGCATTCATGACCGTAACGTCACCCGTATGTGACTTGCTCACAAAGCAAGAGTTATACAATATACATCCCCGAAACTGTACGGGTATCCTAACAAATTATGCGTGTCGTCGTTATATAATATAATTATAATATAATTTAATCACAATATAATAACTGCTGATACTAATAAGTTAGTAAAGTTATATTGCCCATGTATGTGCAGTAGTGCTACAAACAATGGTTCGTACGCGAGTTCAGGTAAATGATAGCTGCACGACATCCCCTTCAGTAAATATTCTCTCACCGTCAAACTGTCGTATCTAAACATGTCCTTTAAAGACTGTCGTGGTACTCACTTTAGTGCCATATTTTTTTCATGGAAGCATACTGGAGACGATGGTTTTATGGGTTTCGGCCACGGGAATCAGGAGTGGAGAATTTACTATTTCATTTTCACTTGAACTACAGTTATGTTTTGACAGTCTGTCGTGTGCATGGCACCGATACGGAGTAAGAAGCGAACTTCAGCTGATCTGCAATCCGTTAATAAAACACAATACGCATCCTATAGCCATTTCAATATCCGTTATTCTCTTCTTATCCTTGCAACAAATGGATACGAGTCATATGGGCACTACTCATTTTCGCTGTGTGTGGTACAGTTTTGAAGTTCAAAACATTGCGCGGGAAATAACTCATATGTTACTAATAACCCTCGTTATTTACCGGACCTATACAGATATCCAGCCGCAATGCTGAAGACTTGAGATTTTAGAATACGGACCACAACGTGTGATTTTTAACCACGATTTTTTTTTGAATAGGTACTTCATACGCTTAAAACGTCACATTTGTTTTACTTGTTCATTGCGGTAAGCGACAGATAACCGGTTGCACATTGCTGAATCAGATATAAAATGCTCGGATTAGGAATGGTCAATGGAAACCCTCATTTCGGATAACAGACTCCACCATTCAGGGCCAGATTTGGCGAAATTATGAAGGAAAACCTCTATGAGAACAAAATATTACGACACACATTTTTTGCCAGGACACTGGCTACAGTTTTGTACTATATCCGACACCGCTGCAGAGAAAACTTGTTATTTATTGCAGAACATCAATTACACTTTTTTTTCTGATTGCTCACGAAATCATTCTGACGGATGGTTCAGTGTCTACGGTCTAATTCAATAAGGTGTTCCGTCAAAATCTTTTTCTTTCTTTCTTTCTTTCTTTTTCTTTCTTTCTTTCTTTCTTTCTTTCTTTCTTTCTTTCTTTCTTTCTTCTACGTACTTGTTCACAGTAGGTGTCGAAGGTTCCGCCAAAATCATTGAACGAAAATACAGTATGTGCGAGGCCCGTGTTACTGTGCACAAGTGTGTGGGCACACACTTGTGCACAGATTCATACGGTTGCAGCGTACTATGTAATGGAGCTTCACAAAGTGTACTGTTCTTATGTGTAAGCAACTAGATGCCAATGCAGCTCAGGGCCTTTCGTTTTCCGGATTTCTGAATCCTCTCTATAGACACTTGTTAAGAGCGCTTGGACGGGAAATAGGCTCGTTTCAAGGCCTCTACCTACACAGGAACGTACAACAAACAAAACAAACGCAAGCTCCAAGAGACATTTGCACCCATGACCCCTCTGTTAAACATCTATACGAGAGTACACGCAACTGCGATCAATAATTTTTAATTCTTCGTCGGCCATTAATGTGGTAATACAATTAAGGAGAGGAGACAGGCATGACAAGTAATATGCATGGAAGAGATGAAAAATACACGGCCCCCAACATAACTCATGTCCGAAAATAATAAAAAGGTAGTGTGTTAAGTTTCATGAATATTTACCTTTTTACGTAATAAGTACCATAATATGTCCAGCAGTTTATTGTATACATCAGAATGCAATTACAAGAAAAGGTTTGAACTTCGTATTACCAACAAAATAGGATAAATTCTTGTAATATTATTTTGTAATTTCTTTACCATACGCTGCGCTGTAAACAGGAATTTGTATGAAGGCTGAACACTGATCAATGCTAGTAATACTATGTACATAACCACGTGAACTAGTTGGGTGTATTACTCATTCCATAAGAATCACAAGAGTTGGAAACAGGTAAACAGCATTCACCTGAAGCAGAAAACATAGCCACTTGTTTTCATAATCCACACACGTATTAAAACACGTTTTTGAAGCGACAAGTAAGTTAATCAGGTAACTACTGTAACGATTGGTATTGTGTCCGTTACTTAATTTCGTTTTCTTACTCTGCGGTGTTTGTTCTCCTGCACGCGAGGATGAACTTTGAGTTACATCCTATAGCAGCTACGTTGTGACCTTTCTCAGAGGTTTGTTAAATTAATTTTAGCCCACAATTAGGGTACAAATGAAATACAACGATAATCTGTGGATAATTAAAACGTATAGGCCAGGAAAAATGGCATTTTAACTTACTTTCCAAGATCTCCGTCAAAAGACATAACCTCCGAGACCTCTTAAGATTTTTCGGTGCTCACCCTTAATAAAGTCTGACGTGGCGGAATAATTTCCGTAAGTGTGATGTGTGACAACTGTGTGCAATTATTATTACTGTACCGAAGCTAAGACTGCTTGAAGCTTTGCCTTAAACCCCGCGAATGGTTGTCACGGTGTGGTGCTTTAAGCACAGGAAGAGCTGGTAGATCGAACTGGCTAAAATGTACAGGGCAAAGAAAACTACATCATCATCTGAGTTGTGTATTTTCTGTGTGTTTCGCACACACATGTGACGTAGCAGGGAGTGGTCAAAGTACCAGTTTTCTTAACTGAGTGGGCAGTGAAGCTGAATGCAATACCGTCTAATACTATCCAGATGAAGGCCAAACCCATAAATATGAACTCATAAGAAGTCTGTTCTACTGCCAGCTATGCTTAATGCAACTAAATCACACGCATACCTAAGGTAGGCGTAGTGGCAGTCTGGAACCCTGGCACTGAAGCCAAAGGTTCTGAAGAGATGTAAGTAGCAAACGTAATCCTACGGAGGATTTATATTGGCTGGTTCGTTCGTTCGTTCGTTCGTTCGTTCGTTCGCTCGCTCGTTCTTTCCTTCGTTCGTTCGTTCGTTCGTTCGTTCGTTCATGCATGCATGCATTCATTCATTCATTCTTTCTTTCTTTCTTTCGTTCATTCATTCATTATTTCTTTCGTTCGTTCATTCATTCAGTCATTCATTCATTCATTCATTCATTCATTCATTCATTCATTCATTCATTCATTCATTCATTCATTCATTCATTCATTCATTCAACAACGATGACGGCAAACCAGAATAACAGCGTCGAATAATTGGATGACACTGAATAATTAACTGGACAGTAGGTTGAAGCAAATGGTCCGCAGAGCGTCTATACCTATACTAGATGATCTACAGTCTACCCTGATACATTCAGTGGCACTCCCCAGTCCCTTCTAACAAACGTCGGAATAGTAGCTCTAAGCAGACCATAAACTTCCTTCCACTTGACTCCGCTAAATATAAATGGAAACACGACCTTTTTACGGTTTTTGGATTTTCCGCCTCCCCAAATAGCCAAATCGCTAAATTCTTGAGGTCTTTGCTATTCTGGCATATTGCGCAGCGTTGATTGGTAGTTACTTACCGACGTTTCGGGACAGCCTATCTGTCCCACCTTCAAGGATCACGCTTGACCTGTGCAGATGGGAAGGATAGCCTTTCCCGAACGTCGGTAACTATTAACAAAAGCCGCGCAATATCCCAGAAAAGCGAAGACCTCACTTACTCCGCAGCGGAAGGCTGAAATCACGCAGTATGTTTACCATAAGTAGCCTAGCATTCGACACAATATAGTCCGAGAAACTGAGACTGCCGAAAAATAAACCACAGGTATGCACGCAAATCTGGAGCTGAAAAACGTTCTTCACGTGAAATATCCAGAAAACATAAATGAAAACACGGAAGTTCAGTGCTTCATAGGTTGTGCTGACGGTGCAGTGCCTGACGATAGAGTAATAACATTCATTCGGAAGTTCATGGAAGTCAAGCAAACGCGATGAGACGTAAATACTCGTATTATAAAAGTGTAAACTTCAGCCAATCCCTAAGCGCGCGGGCACACACGCGCGCGCGCACACACAAATCCGGAATTTTTGGTTGCGATCGGTCGATAATTAAAGGCACTTTACTTGAAGAGCAATGTACCTTCTCGGTTCCATCTCGGCTTCCGTTGGAGTGATCGTCATAAAAATTCATATCTGGCACTCCAAGCTCACTTGCTACACACTTTACAACTTTTGCTACAATCGGTCAGTACTTCAATAATTGGGTAAAATCCACGCGTGCGCGCGCGTATGTTAGCCAATCATGTGCCTCATTTTGTTTGAAATACAAAAATCACACAAAGGAAGGAGAAAGTGTAACACACCTGCAACGCACTTCATTGTTATCAGGAAATAATCAGTTCGCCACTCGGACGAGTTAATGGCTATCACGGATTTACTCGTGGTCTTCTCGGGAGTTGGAGGAGGAGGAAGAGGAGGAGTAGGAGGAGGAGGAAGAGGAAGAGGAGAAGGAGGAGGACAAAGTGTCCCTCAAAAATGAACCAGACTCCTACTCCTCTTAAGACGCAACTAATACATTACACGAGATAATGAAAGCGGAAACTACATAGATTTCACACGACTACACAAATACATTATATACAAGTCTAATAACGCGCATTATTATTTCCACTTCTTACATCTTCAATTAACATCTGAATGGCCCAAAGCATGTTTGCTGTCGCGCCAGATGTTCAACCCAGGGCCATGTTATCATGAAGTGGGGGGTGGGGATGTTGATTTGAATGGACTTCAGGACAGAAAGGTATGCGGAGGCTTCAGGCACGCTCCTCAGCTGGCGTTTATCCATTGTTGGATATAAAGAACCGACCCCCTTCAGGAATGCATTCGTGTTTACCTGCCTACTCCTATACATCATTTCCTCCATTCCCTCCCTTCCACCCGCTTCACAGTCTTTATCGTTTTCTCCACGCGACGTTCTGTGTCCCTTCCTTCTCGGCATCCTGGTGCAACCATTCCTTTCTCCAGAAAAATTTGACCACCTGCTCAGCCCGATTTCCTCAATTCTCTCACAGCTGCTTCCTTTATAAATGTCCGTCCTTGCCTGGAGGGGAAGAAATCCCAAAATAGCACAAATCTGTAAATTCCAATAGTTTGGGCGCTACCTGTGGAAGGCGCACACAAGTATTTGAAGGAGGGGAGCTCGTGGTGCGTCAGACATATAAATTTTATATATCCCTTTCAAAAAATTTAAAGGAGAGGGAGCCTATGGTGGACAAACATGTGATTTTTACGTACCCATTTCAGAAAATATAGCTGAAAGAGCATAAATAGCGGGAACAAATCACACGTTGCTGTAGGTAATGGAACGAGAGCATTTGCTGAACAGTACACCGTCAGATTCGCGTTCTGAAAGCACTTGCATCGACCCCAAAGTCCATTTCTAAAAGGTCCAGCTGAAGTCCAACTACTTGTTGATCCTCTGTCCTTAGTCCCCATTTGAAATCGCACACAAGGTACTCTGAATACAGAATCATTTTCAGTTTTGATGTTCATTAAACCGATTCGTTATCCGAATTATTCACAGCGGCTTTCGTAACAGTACACGATTTTATCCAAATCTACATTTTTGATGCTGGCATGCAAAGCATTATTTACAAACCTATTTATGCTTCTTCTTCTTTTTCTTTTTCTTCTTCTTCTTCTTCTTCTTCTTACAATGGAACTACATTCCTGGGTGGGACTTCCCCTTTTTTCGAGGCTTCACGATCACATTCAGACACACCTAACTCGGTAGGACTCCTCTGAACGAGTGATCTGGCCGACGCAGAGACCGCTGCCTCACAACACACAGCACTCACAAGAGACAGACGTCCATGCCCCCAGCGCGATTCGAACCCACAATCCCAGCAAGCGAACGGCCGCAGACCCCCACCTTATACCGCGTGGCCACTGGGATCGGCGAACTGTTTATGTAGAAATACGATATACCTACAGCGAGAGTAACAAGCATTTAATTTAATGACATTACCAAGTGCTAATGTTATGTAGCGTAGACGGCAGATGAATGGAAGATGGAAATGGGGCACTGATGGAACGATACTGGCTGGGTAAAACCGAAGTACTCGGAGCAAAATCTGCTGCAGTGCCACTGCCCACAAAGAATCCCACATGGACTGGACTGGGATCGAAACCCGGCCTCCGCGGTGAGCAGTGAAAGTACTGATGGTTCACAAGCCAAAAGGCGTAACCGCATAACGCAAACAGCAGTCTACAGTAGTACGTACTGACTGCAACAAACTCTCGTAAAACAAGAGGCCCCTAAAGGTGTGTAACCGTGCTCCTTGTTTGTATCTGCCACAGCTTCCTATTACCTAACAGCAGCTCGTCGCTTCACACGGACTTTTCTCCAGGCATTTCACTGGAAGAGTTTTAAGACATCTTCTGTAACCGTCCAGTCGAGCATCAAATACAAGGCACACACATGTACTGTTCTCAGCGGCCCGTCCCAAATTTTACTAACTTTTAACATTGGCCCTACAAGTTAATACACCTCGCGCATACAGCGACTTCTTCCAGAGCAGCGTGCTGGTTGCTGATCTAAGCAAGGAGTTAGATCTTACGGGAAGGCACTGAGGATATGCGGCATATGAATAACAAATCGGAGAACTGTACTTCATCAACCCGACACCCTGTGGCAGGCAGTAACTGCACTGTCTCACTACCGGTATTCATGCGCATGAAGAGGATAGTAAGCTCCAGATCCACGCAGCAAAATTACCTCTGAAGGGTTTCGAATGGCAGTCTACCATTAAGGCAGGACAAAAATACATCCATCGTCCCTGCTACAACCGTGAAGTGGCTTAAACATCCTTCTTGCCATACAACTCATACACCTACATAACGCACAAATGCCAGGTAATATCCTCTCCACTGTCCGAGTGTCGAAGTACGTACCTGGTGCAGTTTCACTAGGTAACTCTAGGTATGTACCGCTTGTATTTTAAGATTAAAAAAACGGCACGTAATTTATTTATGGGTTCGAATACATTTTGGTATACTGAATGTAAGAACTGAGGTTTCCACAGTCGTGAGGATTAATGCTGTCTACAGGGTAAGGACTAGTCTTGTAATCTGAATAATGCTTCGTCGGTCCATCCTGCATCCAACTTCAGGACTGACGATTGTCTACTACTCGATGACAATCACACTACAGACACTAAAAGCAACGTCCTATCATCACTACGTATCATTTCTCGGAATCTGTAAAGTAACTCAACTGGAAACGCAGATGCCTCGTTTCCCAGTTTATCTTCGTATCTCCTAAAAGGGTGGCATTCCGGCAATTCAAATATCTCAGCGGTCGAAGTTTTGACATAGAGGTGCGTTTTGTAGAGATAAAATCCTGCATTCCTTGTGTATACGCATGAACATTATACAATGACTACTACGCGTTCTTTCTCCTTTGTCTGGAGTCAAACTGAACAATAATTTCACGCGTACTGGATGATGCAACCCAAAATGTCGTCTGCCTGGCGCCATGGCCCGCACAGCGCACCTGGCCGCTCTCTCGCTCGCATACCACGGGTCCTTTTCTCTCGGCATGCGGCAGCAGGTGCCCTCGGGCGCACTGTTTTCTTACACTGCACAATCTGACCGCGAGAGGGCAGCGTACTTGAACTTACTCTTGGTCATTGAACATTAATTATACAAAACAGTTTTACATTATTATTGTTGTTATTATTTTGTAATTGGAATTAACCGAATTACTGTAACAATAACAATAACATATTAAGAAAGAAATGTAGGAAATACTTATACAAAGCGAGAATCACGGGGGAGGGGGGATGTAAACATAAAAATGTACAGTATGGGGCAGCGGGAATTTCTTGAACGTAACGATTAACAACACGAAAATACCTGTGTTGGTTTTTACTGGAATGACATTGGTGTTCCTGGTTAAAAGTTGTCAGGGTGACTGCACGACGAATGGCAAAATGGAAGACTGAAGGCTTAAAGAAGAAAGAGGTGATCTTCGATCATTTTACCTTGTTCTTCATGCAGTTATACGTATCGTTGTATGGTGCCATGACAACCACCATCTCGTGCTTAACACATCACGTACGGGTCACGACAGAAGTCGTGATTTAAATGCCGCGCGTCTCATTCGGGCTGACCGAACACCGCGTCAGTTGCGACTGCGTCTCAGGTCATGATCAAGTTGTAGAAGGACGTTTATGGTACCCTTAGAAACACTGTAAACTCTGAGTTGCTTCTGCCCTTATGACCTAGGAAATATACATAACGCAAGAACTGGTCCCGTTCGTGTAATGAGCTTGTCAGAGTTGTCTTTAGCAATTTAGTGCGGAGTAACGACGTATTCAAGCAGGAAAGGTTTGCGAAAGGAGGAAACATTAGCGGCAATTCAACAAGATTCACTGTTACGCATATGTGGTATGCGATCTTGACTCGAGTGACATTGTAACAGTTGTCAGTAGTTTTGTCGACGGTAATTTAATTATAACAAGAATAACTACTTTGCGGAAAATTTCGCAGTCTCGAGGATGAGCTTTCAAGAACAGATACGCGTGAGTAAAATCAGTGAACAACCCGATACTGAAGCAGTTGACGGCTGGAGTGAACCTGATCAAATGCCATGCCGTGACCATGCCGCACCCATGGCGTGCTCGGCCCATGAAACTTCGAAAGCGACGATGCAAGGTCACGGCACAGCACGGCATGGGCACGGCATGGCATGTGTGAATTAACATCGGCCGTCTCTCGATGGCCTGTGGGCGACCTGCCTAGGTTCGGCTTCTTCCGGCTATCACGCGGACATTCACGAAGGCTGTTATCCAGAATGCAACTGCCTTTTGTGATGTGTTTAATCTGTTCTGATGATGATGGAGAGAGCAGATTATACGGATTACACATTTTTATGAATTAATCTTAAAGTTAAAGCCAGCCTTTCTTCTGTCGCTATGCTACGTCTCCATCGTGTGCTCTTCTTTTGTCTGTGGGCAACAACTGTTTCAAGTTTTCAAATCTCTAAATACCTATTCTAAAATATTTAAAAAAATTTTTTCCCTTCATTTTTCAGACGTCCAAACTGAATGTAAAATTCTCCTTCCACTTCGCTTGCTCGAGACACATTACGACTCCAATATTTTCGTTCACGGGCGCAGCCAAAGGGGGGGGGGAGGGCTGCCGGGATGCAGGCCCCCAAACCCCCAAAACCGAAATTTAAAAAAGCAAGTTTTGTAGATATCATGATATCAAATCTTTTCCGTCATTTCCCCTTCAGCCGACATCAACCACGGAAATCGGCTGATGACTAGCACATTAGAATTTTGAAAAATACGCGTAAATTAATAAAATTAAAAAGCAAGAAGACAGGACTCTGTGAGTCATGGAACATGTAGTTATATTCGTATGTACATAAATGCAGTTGCAAACAGTGTTATGTTGTACTTACAACGTTAGCTTTATAACATAATTTTTAAAATCAAACATAAATTATATATAGACTCAGAGTCTTCCCCCCCCCCCTTCCCCCAAGGGAATATTCTCGGTGCGGACCTGTTTTCGTTTCTCCCTTTTTTCTTCTTCTGAAAGAAGATAAAGCCCACATGCAATTATCACATCCTCCTCACAGCTATCCATGCTGATGACTGTCAAGAGTTGTAGCAACAGACTTCAAACAAAGCTCCCTTAAACCGCTGGATTAGCAGTTCGGATTTTTCCGGCTACCACGCGGGCTTTCACGAAGGACACGGCATAACAGGGGCGCAGCACGGCATGTGTGAATTAGCGTGGCATGGGCACGGCATGTTAGGTGTGAATTAGCCTTAACTGAACCAGTGTTTTCACAGACAATGAGCCAAAATCATTTCCAGACAATACAGCAAGCTTGCCATTTTAGTGGTGACGCCAAACTAAAGGATAATTCATCTAGACCATGTGTGTCCAGCTTGAAGGGGCCGGTGCGGGTGGGAGGCCACAACCATTATTGTTAAGCTGGTTTGCAGGCCGTACGCGTAAAATTCACAATAATTGGTGTACCCAACCGCCTAAATTACTGTGTAATTTCTACAGCATGGTGTAATTTACAAAAGTGGCTGCGGGCTGCAGGTTGGGCAATCTAGTTTATTCAAAATTCAACGGGTCTATAAACATTTCCGTCAGAAGCCCAGATCGGTGTACAATCCAAGACATGCGCCCTGATGAAGCACTAATATCGTGGAGAGGGCGCATTAGATTTCTCACCCACAAATCTAGCAAAATTACAAAATACGGAATATTGGCGAGAATTCTCTGTAGAGGACAAAAACACGGTATAATTCGAACTCGTAAAAATACACAACACATTGCAAGAAATACGATGAAACAGTAATGTCAATGTTAGAACATAATCCCTGTTTTCATCATCATGTATCTCAGGATAAATCTTATAACAGTGTGAATTTGCGGGACAATTTATTGCAATACAAAACACGAATATGTAAACTACTGCGACTGGATTTCATTTGAAGATCCGGTAATGCAAAAAATCTGATGTTACACACCTAACTGCTAGTCACACAACTCCTCGGCCATCCTAACCTCCGAATATGAAATGGACTTTTCAGCATGCTTTGTAAGTGCAATAATCCTAGGCAAAATTGTCAGAAGAATTGTAATACAATTTTCAAGCATGGAAGACTTCATAATATTATCACCAACAACATAACGGTGTTCGTTATGAAGTGAAATGCAAAACACCTTATGTGGAGACCATGTTGATCGATGTGTGACCTAGTATCAATGACCAAACCATCTGTTGGATTTTCATGAAAATCGGTATCGGGATTCTTTACAAGAAATAATTCAGCGAGCAAAACTTCCGTGAAAATCTGCTCAGTGACAGCGATACTTTTCGAATCGTACTCTCCATGTTTATTGACGAATCCGTGCGAAATTCGGTAAAATGAACCTCCAAGCAATCCGCTGAAAAAACGAGTCTCGAGAAAATCGGCTCAGTGAAATCCACTCTGTCCAATGCAAAGCTTCAAAGAACGGGAAGCCTTGCCCCCTACACTCGTGCACATCATGGTGACCAGCAAAGGAACACAGCCTATTTGTATAAGATATTCCACGTTTCGGAAACCCCGACGGGATGCGTATTCAGCTGCCATATGTGTTTGTTCCGTTGTACAGTAACTAACTCGAGAGCGGTCAGATGTCAACATCACGTATTCGATTTTTACGATAGGCATCCCTTTAGTTTAGTATGAATTAGCATACAATTATCACCAACATAACTATTTATTGGTTTCTGTGATTCGGATTACATGGTCAGATGTTTCGACCAGAATTTTGATCATCGTCAGGCCAGTATATTATATAAAAACAAAATTACAATTGCAGTTTTCTTTTCATGGTTAGACTGAGATCTCGGCCGTTCATATGAAACACGTATAAATGATCTCCGGAATTAAAAAGGTTGTACTACGCGATGTAATAGTAAAATCATAAAATGATGTCAAGGTTAAAACTGTAGTCCATTTATTTGCATATTCTTTTCCCTGAAGAATCCTGTGCCTTTAATATCCTTGTCTCCTCCGCCATTTTCTGTTTGCTTTAGTTTATACGGAGTGCGATGGTATACAGCTGTATTGTATAAGACTATATTGATATACAAAGACTTTAATATTCTTATTTGTTCTTCTTATGTTTCATGGTTTGTAGATATCCAAACTATCGTCTGTGTCAAGGTGTTACCATTTATTGTACTGGTACTGATGTATAAAAGTCCGTTTGTTATTGTTTGTGTCGACGTTTTTCTTCTAGTAGTACATGGAAATAACAATAATTATGTTTACGTGACCTACTTAAAACATAGTTAATTATGTTATGTTATGTTATGTTATGTTGTGTTGTGTATGATTTTACCGTACAGTTTATCGTTGTTTGCCTATTTCCTTAGGAACAGTTACGAACGCTTGAGATCTCACCCTAACCATAAAATGAAAATTCTGACTGTAATTCTATTTTTATGCAATATACTGGCCTGAAGATAACAAAAATTCTGGTCGAAAAATGGAGCCATGTAATCTTAATTATAGAAACCAATAGAAGTTTGTGTTGATAACTGTGTTCTCATTTGTAGTACGTATTACGTATTGCGCTTTAAATGGACACCTGACCCAACGATTGAATTGTCACAGTTCGCAATGTTTTGTTTTAAAAAGACGGGTGGACTGCCCAAGTTCAAAGTCGGTTAGGGTCTCTCTGAGGACAGGAAAGGTCTCTCGCGGCCAGCGCACTTCACCTTCCTCAAGGTTCCCAGTCAGAGGCAAAACAAGAGGGGGGATAAAGACAGTTGCTTGTTACAGAAAAAACTGAATTGCCAATGTGTCATTTTGGCAGGGATTAACTTGATTCGGACATTAACAGTGCCCACAGTGAAATAATTTCAGCACCGTACTTCCACAGCACTAGCACCATCAGTATCCAGTGGTAGGCTTCTACACAAATCGTACACATTTGCCAAATGCTAACGTACAGATTCGTAGGAGACATCAGGACACCTAACGTACTTATGAACTGTGTGCCAAATGCTAACAAGCAGATACGTCAGAGACATCATTACGCCTAAGGCACTTATGAACTGTGTGCCAAAATGCTAACATACAGATACGTCGGAGACATCAGTACACATAAGGTACTTACGGACTGTGTGCCAAATGCTAACATACGGCTATGTCGGAGACATCAGTACACATAAGGTACTTACGGACTGTGTGCCAAATGCTAACATACGGCTATGTCGGAGACATCAGTGCACTTAAGGTACTTATGCACTTATGAACTGCACTTCTGGTAAATGTAAATGTAAATGCGTACCTGAGCACTCCGCGGAAGTATAGCTTCTTCACGCTCTCGTTCTTAACCCCGGCGTCACATCGCAGTAAGAGGTCAGCTACGTGCCACTCGCCACTTTATCCCCCGGAAAAGAGACTCGCTACTGGCTGAGTAAGAGGGTGGGTAGACTCCACAACCGGTATGGACGCTTTGAAGAAGAGAAAACATTCTTGCCTCTGCCGGGAATCGAATTGCGACACTTCAATTTCCACCCCGTAGCTTAGTCACTATACTGACTGAGCTACATCGGTTCCCATAGTCATAACCAAGACAGTAATTTGTTTTCCCAGTGTTCACGCTAAGGTTTACTTTACCTTACCTCCCTTCTGTGGATTATGAGGCTAAATTCTAGGTGCAGTACTGGCGAAAATCCATAATACGCTCACTTGGACCTACGGAACAGTTCGTATAATCGTACCCATATTTCCATGCTCTCCCATTTTCAACATCTCCACAGGTGACAATCATGGCACCCGGTATGAACATCAGGCCAGGTATAGGCTTCATAACTTTAAATGCTGTCAAAAAATATCGCTATCGCGCCCGTGTGACTTTCCAAGCTTGAAGAAAAATTAGCGCCACTTAACGTAGGGCCCTGAAATTCTGTATGGTAGTAGACAGGCTATTTGGAAAAAAGACACCCTTTTCAAAGCAGTGTGTTTTTCGCAGAATGGATATACAAGAGCATGGCGACCGCGCGAAATCTGCACGTACTTTTCGGTATGGCGGCCATAACTAATGAACAGCTGGTGATATTTAGTGAGGAGATAGACAGTAAACATTCCTAGCAGTTCCCTATGACATAGTGTTATACATGTCACCAGTTACAAACACACAGCCTGTAAAAATTATGACGTTATGTCTGACGATTTTAACGCCAGCACGATAGGAAGCTCTGCTAGTAAGAACACACGATGCGCATAAGCGAATCTCTAACGTGAACAGTTATTAATACATCGTTCCTGGTGGCCTAACTGTTTGCAATACAGCATCTAAACTGAAACAGACATTATATAACTTCCTCCCACAACCTGCTGTTTATACGTCGTGTGATTATAGAAAAAATACCGTATAATATTTTGTTATTTATGTTGGTTTAGAAAACCGTGTTAAGTGGGTCCCTGTCACCACGGCATGGTGCATCTTCAGGTTGCGGATGGAGGAACGGCACCCAGTTACGGATGATAGCTGCGAATACATTGAATAAGCAGTCGTGGACAGCAGACAAGGGGTGGTCATCCAGCTAGGGGGTTGGGCGAGGTGCTAACAACTCCTCACCGTAAAAAATTATGATGTCACGAAACAGACAAAGAAGCCTCGGACCTGGACCGAGTCTTTGGCACGACCCCAGCTACAGAAAAGGGATATGAGTTTTGGAACATGGAATGTGAGGAGCACGTACAGGTCAGGGTCACTCATGACAGTGGCCAGGGAACTGGCTAAGTATAAATTAGACTTAGTGGGTGTACAGGAGGTTAGGTGGGACAAAGAAGCGACTGTAAGAGACGGGGAGTATACTTTATCTATGGCAATTGGCAGGAAAATCATCAATTGGGAACAGCTTTTTTGTACATCAGAGGATAGTATCAGCAATCAAGAGTGGAGTTTGTTAGTGATAGGATGTCATACATAGTGCCGAGAGGCCGCTGGTGTAGTATCATTGTTCTGAATGGGCATGCACCAACAGAAGAGAAAGGTGATGATTCAAATGACAGTTTCTATGAGGAATTAGAAGAGATCTTTGATCATTTTCCTAAGTACCATACGACAATTCTGTTAGGAGATTTTAATGCAAAAGTGGGGAGAGAGGACACTTCCAAACCGATAATTGGGAATGAGAGTTTACATCAGGATAGTAATGATAATGGTGTTAGGGTAGTAAACTTTGCCACATCAAAGAATCTAGTTGTTAAGAGCACAATGTTCCCGCACCGAAACATTCCCAAATACACTGGACCTCCCCTGATGCGAAGACTCATAATCAGATCGATCACGTATTGATAGACAGGAGATGGCATTCGAGTATACTCCATGTGCGATGAAGCTGACTGTGATACTGATCACTACCTGGTGGTTGCAAAAGTTAGGGAAAGACTGGCAGTAAGTAAACAATTAGCACAGAAGTTTGATGCGGAGAGATTTAATCTCAAGAAGCTAAGTGAACTAGAGGTTAGTAAACAGTATCAGCTTAAGATCTCAAACAGGTTTGCAGCTTTCAAAAACTTAGATGTTTGTGACGATATAAATTGGGCTTCGGAAAACATTAAAGAGAATATCAAAATCTCAGCTCACGAGAGTCTAGGTCTGCATGAACGGAAGCAGCATAAACCATGGTTTGATGCACAATGTGCACAATTTTTAGGTAAAAGGAAGCAGGCTAAAATTCAGTGGTTACAGAATCCAAACCAAAGTAATAGAGATAATCTGAACAACGTAAGACGGGAAACTAGTAGCTAGTGGGGGGGGGGGGGGGGGGGAGAGAGAAGGAATATGTGAAAGCTAAAATTAATGAACTTTAGACAAACAGTAAGAACAAGAATATCAGACACTTGTAGAGGGGTATCTATGACTTTAAGAGGGGGTACCAGCCTAGAACTAATGTAGTAAAGGGTGAGAACGGTGACCTGGTTGCAGACTCCCACAATATTTTAGCTACGTGGAGGAATCGTTTCTCCCAGCTGCTGAATATACACGGGGTTAATGATGTTAGGCAGACTGAAGTACATACGGCGGAGCCACTAATGCCTGAGCCCAGCGCGTTTGAGGTTGATGGCTATTGAAAAACTAAAAAGACACAAATCACCAGGTATTGATCAGATTCCAGCAGAATTGATTAAAGCAGGGGGTAGGATAATTCGGTCTGAGATCCATACTTATTATTTCTGTTTGGACTAAGGAGGAATTGCCTGAGGAATGGAAGGAGTCAGTCATTGTGCCTATTTATAAGAAGGGTGATAAAACAGATTGTAGTAATTATCGAGGCATATCACTTTTGTTAACTACATATAAAATTCTACCCAACATTTTTTGTCAAGGTTAACTCCATATGCAGAGGAAATTATCGGGGATCATCAGTGTGGATTTCGACGTAACAGATCAACTACTGATCATTCGTCAAATACTTGAGAAAAAATGGGAATAGAGTGAGGCAGTACATCAGCTATTTATAGACTTCAAGAAAGCCTATGATTCAGTTAGGAGGGAGGTCTTGTATAATATTCTCATTGAGTTTGGTATCCCCATGAAACTAGTAAGGTTAACAAAAAAGTGTCTAAGTGAAACCTATAGCAGAGTTTGGGTGGGCAAATATCTGCCTGACACGTTTACTATTAAGAATGGTTTGAAACAAGGAGATGCTCTGTCGCCATTGCTTTTCAACTTTGCTTTAGAATATGCCATTAGGATGGTTCAGGCAAACCAGGAGGGCTTGAAATTGAATGGTACACACCAGCTTCTGGTCTATGCTGATGATGTTAATATAGTGGGCGGAAGCGTACATAGTATAAAGAAAAACGCAAAAGATTTAGTGATTGCTAATAAGGATATTGGTCTAGAAGTAAATGCTGAGAAAACTAAGTACATGGTCATGTCTCGAAATCAGAATGCAGAACACAATCACAACATAAAGATAGATAATAAATCCTTTGAAAGGGTGGAAGAATTCAAATATTTGGAACAACCCTAACGAATCGAAACTCCATTCATGAAGAAATTTGAAGTCGGAGAATGCTTGCTATCATTCGGTGCAGAACCTTTTGTCTTCCAGGCTGCTATCCAAAAACACAAAGATTAGGGTATACAGAACTGTAGTTTTACCTATTGTTTTGTATGGGTGTGAAACTTGGTCTCTCACACTGAGGGAGGAACGAAGACAGGGTGTTCGAGAATAGGGTGCTGAGGAGGATATTTGGGCCTAAGAGGGACGATGCGACAGGGGAGTGGAGAAGACTACATAATGAGGAACTTGAATGACCTGTACTCAACACCCAATATTATTCGGGTAATCAAATCGAGAAGAATGAGATGGGCGGGGAATGTGGCACGTATGGGGGAAAAGAGGGATGCATACAGGATTTTGGTGGGGAGACCTGAGTGAAGGCGACAACTTGGGAGACCCAGCCATAGATGGGAAGATAATATTGAAATGGGTCTTCAAGACGTGTGATGGGGCATGGACTGGATTCAGCTGGCTCAGGTTAGGGACACGTGGCGGGCTCTTGTGAATGCGGTAATGAATCTCCGGGTTCCATAAAGTGCGGGAAATTTGTTGACTAGTTGAGAAACTGTTAGCTTCTCAAGAAGGCCTCTGCTCCATGGAGTTAGTTTTAAAATAGCATTTTATAGTAGGACAGATAATGTATTATTTTACATCTGTACGGCAAAATATAAGAGCTTCATTTTAAATAATAAAAATTATTAACCCGACTCTGACCCAAGAAATGTCGCTGTGGACTTCTATCCAGGATGTGATCAGTCCACAACTCGGGCGGCGACCACACTATCTTAAATTATGTCATCCAGGTCTACCGATAGTGATCGTTCTCTAACACCGCTCAACGCTGTATAACTCTACGACTCATAAAGAGTCGTCAAACAGCCTACGATCCGTAATTAATCCTATAGGAAACTGTGAATACAAACAGGTAGGGTACATAAGTTCATGCACATACCAAGAGAGTAGAGAACTCGCTCTTTCCATCTTAAAACATCAATTACGTCGACTTTTCCTACGATCTGTAAAAACAAGGCTAATGTCTAGCAGAATGCATTTTATCATGCTGTCATTTCTACATTACATAAACCTGTAACATTAATATACATAAAAAGTACCAATTAATGCACTTTCATTATTATCAACCAGTGTAATAATATAAAGTCTGTAATATTAATTTACATAGAATTTTTGGTTGACATCATTCTGCTGTGAAAGTACATGCGCTCAACACACACACACACACACACACACACACAGGTGTTCATGACACGTGCACTTTAACAGCAGCATAACGTTCCATAAAAGTCAGTTTTAAGTCACCAACTTAAAAACCACATCAAAAATTAAATAAAACATCACTGTTTATTTGAAACAGCATTCTCCATTGAAGACCACAAATGGTATAGGAACGAAGACGTTCCATCACCAATTCAAACAAATAATTTTTCTCTGGAAACAAAATTTTGAATAGTTTCAATATTTGAAGAAGTTCGTGCCTAGGAATAAAAATGTTTAGAGTGGCGACAAAAGCAAATAAAAACTGAGGACCTCCGTGCGCTTTTCAATAGGTTATGCTACTGCACAATCTGAATGCGTGCCTCAAATCATTATTTGCTACGAGCAACATATAAGTAAGAACAGTTGCGATCCGAGGGCAGACAAAACGACAAAGTGTTGCAGCTGTGTAAGTGTTTCTTTATTACGTGTGGGAATGGCCTTTTCAAGGTAACGAACATTGAGGCTTCTTAACAGCAATAAAAAATTTCGATGCCTGTCAAATGCTCCAGAAGAACCCTACATTAAGGGAGATTACTGGTCTTGTATCTCGACAATATCGAAGCATATGTTGAACAGCTGCTAATACGCAGTGCTTTAACAACACATTAAACACCACTCTTCTATGCCTAGCAGGCGACTGAAAATATATTTGAGAAATATTAAACGTGTTTCTCATTGGCAACATGGATGGTCAAGGGGTTATTACTTTGATTGTGGTTGCAACTTGAATTCCTGAGCGCTTCATACTGAAAGGGGTGCGGGGGAAAACCTGAAGCAGTTACAGAAACGTAATTTACGAACATAACGGCCAGTCGCTTCAAACAGAAATATAGTACAATCTCCTCTATGAAATGGAAGCACTTATTGATCACGCATATCTTGTTTTTGAAAATAAAGCTACATGAGTCAGGCAATGGGGAGTAAACTGCAATAATCTGCAGGCAAAGGCAGTAGGTTGCTCCGAAACGCTAGTACGCACCACACAAGCTAAGGATACCATACCCCAGACGACTGCAGGCCTAATTTCTACCGCCTAAAATCTTGTCTACTTCGAGCAGAATGTTCACAATATCCAACTCTGCAAACGCCATCATTTGCTACGTGCCCTCTCCAGATCAGTGTCACAAGAGAAGCACTTCAAAGTCTAATATGTAAACTACGTAGTTAGGTCAAGATGTGAATACTGCAGTTTTCAATGCCACCAAATAAACCAATATATTTTTAGATGAACACTAATTTCTCCCTCTGTCATTTTGATGTTGACGCTGTTACAAACGTCCCTCGAATTAACCCACTAAATTCTAATGGTAACGATATGTAACATTTGCCGCAACCTTAAGAAATTCTGCACTTTCCCCACACTGTCTAATCATGTGGTTCATCTGAGTCTCACAGTAGACAGTGATTATTTCCATAAACAGAATCATAATGCATGCGGACTCTGTCATCTGCGAGGCAGAAATTGAGTTTTTATACACAGCTTGGATGGACACCAGTCTCCAGTGTTAAACACAGTAACAGCTTTCAGAAGCAACAACGACAGGTTTTTTTTAATAATAGTGGTCATAGATTGGGAAAGTACAAATTTTTCGACATTTTTTTAAATGTGTTCTTTTTAAACAAAACTGTGGATAAATTCACAAACTATAACGTTTAACTGAGATTTCTCTTACAGCAATTTTATTCTAAACTAAGGTAAGCTTCCTTGGCAAGGAAGCTATTACTTCCATTAGACGTGATTTAGAAGGCAGTGAAATTTTAAACAGGGCTGCACTCTCTGTTTGTTACGCCCCGTCTCTGTATGTTTACCTGTATTAAAACATGCATATGTACGCTCATGACGTTCGACAAGGGAGATTCACTTAGACCACTGTTGCTTCTGAGAATCGTTCACATACCAGGAACAGCATCTGCCTGTGAAAAACGACCTTCACAACAGAAGACATCGTCCTCCCTCAGTCTCACATTCCTGTGTGGAACATTATGGCTTTTTTATATCCTTCAGCTCAGCAAGCAGTAAGCTGATGGTGATCACCACAGCCATCACCTGTAGCAGTGGCGGGCAAGTTACAGATTCTCATACTGTTGTTAACTTCCTTTGTAGTCTATTTAACGACGCTGTCAGTAATTCCGAGACTATATAGGGTCGAATGACAGTAAATAATAAAAAGGATGTGGACAGAACCGGTCTTGGCCCAGTTTAAGGCACCATCATGGCATGTGCCACAATGAACTGTGGAAAATTACGAAAACTTCAGTCACAGTAGTCGGACGCCGGACGAGATGCAAACTGGGCTCCACATGATGTAAATCAGAAGCAAAGCTGTTTGGTCTGACACTGGTAACAATATCGGACAGCTCTTACGACGTACTTGGTCACTGCTAACCAACACGCCATAGGAATCGAGATATACTTCTACTGAGTATTTCTAGTGGACTTACATGATCAGGATTATCGGGTACCCACTAGACTATAGCAGTCGTATTGCAAGTGGGGACTAAAATACAACTTCCGAACAGTAAGGACAAGCCTACAGATTGGGCAACGGCGGAATCGTACGTACGCTGTTCTACTCCCGGAAAGGTCACGACAGTTCGCTCTTCTACAGAATCCACACTGTCCTGCAACCTCGCACTCTGCCGCCCCCGAATCCAACGGGTTCCGGGGTCTTTCGCCCAGGGAACAAAGGGGCCGGGACATACAACTGACCACTCACCGCCATCTAATGGCAAGTTACCAATTCGTGGAGCACTATCTCCACTCCCCAGCATGGCTCCATGGTGGGGTGCTCACCTAATCACAGAGACAAATTTAGTGTCACCTAACTTTACTGTAGTGCTTGTATCTAAACGGCAACAATAGAAATAAAGGCAAATTATCAACTGGGCTTTACCTGTTAGTAACTTATTTTTGTGCGTAACTGCAACTAGTTTTCCAAAATCTTCATGTTTGTAATTGCCAACAAATTAAAAATAGTAATACACAACACCACATAAAATTTCACATGTCTATGAGTAATGGTTCATTAGTCACCACATACACAAAAACAACACCGCGTAGTTTCGCGCGGCTACCGTACAGTTCACAACACTACAAAATCTTGCGTAAATGAAGTATTACACAGAGTCTAGGAAGAAAGAAACATCCTAAATAAATGTACACTAAGGAATACTAAATGGATTGGTCACAGCTCGCGTAGGAAGTACCTTATAAAACACCACTGAAGGAAAGATAGAAGGCAAACGCAGACGGGGAAAAGGACGTAGACAGCTACTGGACGGCCTTAAGGAAAGGAGGCTATATTGGTATTTTAAAGATGAAGCACTAGATCTCACTGTCTGCAGAACTCGCGTTGGAGGAAGCTATGGACTTGTCGCAAGACAGACTATGCAGTGAAGGAATGAATGAACTATAAAAAACTGACTTGAGTTTTTGATAAGATTCATTCATTCATTCATTCATTCATTCATTCATTCATTCATTCATTCCGCAGTCTGTCTTACGACAGGTCCACAGCCTCTTCCTAAACGAGTTCTCCACAGAGTGCGATCTAGTGCTTCTTCTTTCAATTTACAGTACCCTCTCATTCCCTTTAGGTTATCCAGTACCTGCTGACGTCTTCAAAGTCTTCCTGTCACTTCTGTCCTTCCCTCTATCTTTCTTTCAATAACGTGTTTTAGAAAGCAGTTCCTGTGATAAGATACATTGCAACACAGTCTTCAGACTGCGACTAGGACTGGCGATAGAGGGCCTCGTACCTCAGGATTTGAGGCAATCGACATTCTTTTGTTACAGTTAATATGAAATTAAAAGGACACAATGGTGGATGTGCCTCTAGCTGCACGATGTCTGCGCCGACTTTGATGAAAATCCGTTATAGAGTTAAAAAATTGTCATAAAATCAATTAAAACTATTTGAAAAGTAAAAAAACAACATTTTTTACAAAAAGCTGCATGTAGGCTCCAAGATGAGCCATAAGCTTCTGAAGTAACAGCAGAACCAGAAAGATAAAGAAAATTACGGATACTAAACCTCAACGATGTAGGCAACCATCTTGGAATATACCAGAACAAAACCTTTCATAAGTTAAGAAATTATACCCAACTTATTTAGGTTAAGAAGAACCAGGAATTTAGATAACTGTTTGTTATGACCGTCCTCGCCTCGATACAAATACAAATCTTCTGGATCCTTTTATTTGGGTAATACAAAGAACAAATTCACGCATTGTTCGTAATTACACTCTCCCATCCGTTAGGAGGTTTTTCAAAATTGGTACGTGTCACAGCTTTCGAAGATAAAGCGTCCCAGTCTGAAAGCAACCATCTTTCTCGGAAAACGCTTGAGCGTGAGGACACTGCCTTGTTTCGGTTGCTGAGACCTTAATATGAACACGTTGTTCTGTTTTACAGAAAACACTCTTTGTGCTTAGTAGCAAGGACGCTATAACTGAACAATTCAACTGTGAGTTTCAAGCAGAACTCACAGCCTTCCCTCCTACTGCACAGATGAAGACCTACAGTTCTACAGAACTATTTTATAATTACCGCTACTTTACTTTATTTTACTCAAGAACTTATTATTTCATTACACATCTGTATACCATACATAGCCTTCGTCCATTCTACGTGCCACGTCCATCTCACCCTCCTTGATTTGGGCACCCTAATTACGAGTACACGTAATGAAGTGTACACAGTACGAAGCTCCCTGTCACGCATTTTTCCCATCTCCTCGTCACCTCTCTCACACTCTGTGTCAAGACGGCAGCCCATTCCCAAACGGCCTCAGTCAATGTTCTCCTCTTATCACGAAACCCCAAATTTTATACCACATAAAACAACGGATAGTATGACAATTTCGCATAATTTAATTTTCGCACTTTTTGGCGGTAGGCCAGGGGAGACGGTAAATTCTTTACTGAAAATATATTACAAAAACTTTTACATTTTAAAATTATGGACAGACCACAAAACAATGTTATTTTACAAGTAGGCCATTTAAGACTCAATTGATGTCACGGCCTTCACAGATTAATTTCGTGTTTACTTTTAATTAATAATTATACACGCAAAAAGCCAAAACTGTCTCTGTCCACGCCATGAGGATACATGGAAGTGGCGTTGGATGTACAGCTCCAACCGTTCTTAACCTTGCTACTAGACAGGGGTGAGTGGGCAGCTTCACATTTGGCCGATTGACTCCTGGGGAAAGAGCCTCGTTACCCACTAAACAGTCGGCTAGTTGGGACGCAGAGCCAGTCTGGACGCTCTGGAGAATCGAAGCACAATTCCTCGGACGTCCAGCCCGTTGTCTAGTCATTATTCCGCTACGCTGTCACGGCTCTAGTTACTACTGATGTTAAGTATAAGAAACAGAAGCGTGTATTCCTTGTATTGCGGAAGCTTTTGGATCCACTACCAGAGATAGGTCACCGCGAGAATTGCATGTTTTCCATTCTCTCCCGAAGGAAATCCCAAAATGTCATTTTTCTATAAATCGCTACCCATTCGGCTTCCCATGTCAGCTGTGAAATTTGTTGTAACAGTAGGTTAAACTTATACTTTGAAAGAAGGAATGAACTCATGACAGCTAAATTAAATTATTATTATTGCTGTTGTTGAGTCCTGAACTGAACTTACATTAAAGAAACGGGTGGACATTTCGTACACCACCAACCTTACAGCACGTTCTACCCACGACGTGTAAACATATCTACACTCGGAAATTAGTGCTGTTGTGTAGAAAGAAGCAAAAATCCTAAGAGAAAGCAAATAATAAGCAAAAGTACATCCGCATATCACCCTCGCCACTTTACGGAACCCGGCGTATACGGCAGACATTCACGAATCGGTCAGAAAGAAGTGATATACGTTACATCCTTGTTGATGTCCTTTACAAGGCAAATTACCTGTTGCACGCTGTTATACTCAACTATGAAATACCACAAAACGAAGTCGCAAAGTATATTAAAACGAAACGCGGAAGTACACAGCGTTATTGAACCCCGCCCCAGGAAGACATAATTCGACAGATCTTATTTCACACCACATTTCGTGTTTGTCACGATGTAAGCTTTACATTTTATTCCAGAGTATCGGCAGAACTGAATTTTGCTTTCTTCCCTGACACCAATTCCAGAACCTATACTAATACGTATACACGTCCGGTAACGCCGGTGAAAATCCGAAGACGAAATTCTAAACATAGCGTGAAACCTGACTTCCTCACAGAGGTGACTCAGACTGTTGTCTTCTTGGATGTGACGCCGTGTAGTCTCAAACCGTCGTCCCATTTCCGAGAACAGTAATATCCTACACATGTGGCCGTGCCATGGCTCAGGCGGTAAGCCGCCCGCCTCGCACCTCGGAGGCCCGAGTTCGATCCTGAGTCAGTCCATGTGGGATTTGGGGTGGTCAAAATGACATTGGGACAGGTTTTTTCTCGAGTACTTCGGTTTTTCCCCAACGAAAAACTTATCTTCCTCACAGCATTGCACAAGAAGCCTTAAGGCTGCGGTGCGTCCGTAGCATCTGCTGCGGGGCCCTTCACGACTAAAAAACTCTCCTAACATACCACGTGAACTCCAAGCAGAAAGCATAACTTGATCACATTATAGAACAGAATGACATGTTAGACGAAAAAACAGAAATGAAAGTGAATACACCACTGCACTACGTCGGACAGAGTGTGTGTAGACAGTATTCATGTTCAATTGACCGTGGCAGTTGGAGTATGGACAACATGAGTTGTCTTGAAACAAGTGTCAAGTTAGTCACTACCTGTAAGGCAGAAAAGGTGTAAGGACACCGCATATGAAAAATGCACGAACGGATATGGCTGTAGGAAAACCTCGTCCCTATTATAACAATAAAAATTATTATTATTAATATTATTGCTAATACTAGTATCATTATCACTACTATAACACTACTATCAAATAAATGGGAATTACATGGTCGTGGACATCTAGCATGCATAGACGAAACGAGATATACACGCATAATTTTCGTCTGAAAACATCAATTGAAGTCTAGTCTCTTATGATGTAACGCCATGTAGTACGGTCGAAATGTAATGTTTTGGGGGAACCCACTACCTCCAGCTGCATAACCGGTAGAAAAAGTCTGTCGGTTCCTCCGAAACGTCGGTAAATTTACAATAGGCTATACGGCGTCACATCCAAGAAGAAAATATTCTTCATTGTCACCGTCATCAGAGCCTCAAATTTAAAGGGACAGACCTAGGTAAACAGGCGATCATAATATTAAAAGAGATACAAAGAAACAGGGCGAAAGAATGTGGGATAACCCACCTGATTCAGGACAGGGTCCAGCTGCGCAAGCTTGTGAACGTGGCGATTAACTTTCAGCTGCCATAAAACGTAAGAAATCTGACCAGCTAATTGACAGCCTCTCAAGAAGTTTGCCCTTAAATGTAGCCATTTTTGTTGGTACTCTTACTGTCATTATTATTGTTACTATTACTATCATCATCATAACCATCATCCATTTTCCTTACGTCACAGCAGTGTAACCAGTTCACAAACGAGTACGGGTGTCACTGACTAAGCCCTTCTCATTCATTCTTCTGCCAAGAAACTTCCTTAACTATACGGCATGCATTAAGTATTACCGCCGCCTGCATTACAGTATATAGACCAGGCCAAAGATAAACCCGTTTTAAACTTTCCTGTAAGTTGTCTGGAATAATACCCGTTGTGGATATATTTTATAGGCCATTTTAAGTTGCCAAATTTTTCCTATCGGTGATGGTGCTGTGCGGGTTGTGACTGCTGGCAACTGTTACGTCTGCTTCTTTGACGGGCTTTTTCAAACATAACTGTTTCCGGTCTATTGTTATTGATAATTCTATCAATTACTATTACCATTATTAAATATCATAAATACAAAAATGCTGGCTCTGTATAATATAATTCTTTGCGATCGTTGACATACATAAGCACATACAGCTCATTTACTAGATTTACCAGTTATAAACCAGTTTGTCTTCAAACTGCATTTACAGTCCAGTGTTCCCTGCTGTCCAACGGGCACCACAAAGACTGACAACAAACTTTTGATCTGCGATACTGCCTATAACAAAAACACAGACAACTAGAGGGCATTTCCGTTAATGGTATTTTTTTATTACACTCTGTAGGCTGAACGCTGACAAGTACCTTCCGATGGGCTAAACAAGAGGATAAAGAAAACGGGCCGCTCTCCGGCGTGGACACAATATAGCTGTGTAGGCCCTCGCGAATAAATTTGTACTGATTGGATGTGTTTAAGCAGATCACTTTCAAAGACCACATCTGAAGGAAAGCTTAAAAGAATTTTCAGAATATCTACAGGCTTCTAGTATTCCATCAACAGGACTAAAGTCCGGCTGAAGGTTAAAATGTGTGCATATACGAGACTGAAAATACAAACCTTCAAGACAGATCCTCATAAAGAAAACTTACAAAATATAACACGGTCGTCAGAATGAAAGCCAGCTGTGAAACAAACACCCTTTCAGAAGGATATAAATCGAATTAGGAGAAATACTAGTGACTACAAGAAACCCTTATTTCAAGTACAGGCTATTTCACAAAGACACGAAAGATACTTGTGGCATTTTTTGCACCAAATTCCTTTCCGCTTTGATGACCAAGCACAATGCCAGTAGTTCTTCAGAACCACGTCTTATCTAACTGCTACTCTACAACAGTCAGCGTAAATACTGTATGATATACACTTACACAGAGTGTACGTAAGGCCTGTTACAATTCACATTTAAGGTAGCGATGAATTGTTACACTCATTTTCAACATAACTGTAAATTTACTTGTGTCCTGTTGCTGTGTTAATTCCGAAAAATATTCCCTCAGGGGGGGGGGGGGGGGCAGCGGAGGCAACACCTTTAATGCCTGGTTGATTTTGAAGTATGTATCTTCAGACACAAATTATTCTCACCCGTGTGACGCAGCCCTAGGCCTTCATATTTTACAGACGTACAAATTTTACGCAAAATTAATTCCAACCATAAGTAAAACGTGTTATTCGTAACGTACAGTAGCCGAATAACGAAAGGCAGGACCTCTATAAAAAACTAATTTTCCTCAGTTACTTGGAATAAGATCCCTAATGATACATTAACAAGCTACATAATTATCTCTCATTCTCAGCAGCTGAAACAGTAATGACACAGCGTACTGGACTGCTCAGTGACAGGGATTGCCTCCATGCAAGCAAACCATCTGCAGGCTTGAAGGTAAGAAATCAGCAGCACCGTTCTGCCGTTTGTGCAGTACACTCAGCCCCTGGTTTACGCCTTCCTGCTTTAATGCTCCTTGACAATTTACACCACTTCTTGATTTGCACTCTCTCATTTTCGGTTTAGTGCCCCTATCTAGCTGCTTTCTATTACGCTAACCGCTTATTTCTGATGGTAATATCGTTTTTGATTTGTGCCTCTTTTATTTACACCCACTTTTACAGAAACGCAAAGAGGCCGTACAAGACGGGCTGATTGCACTGCAGTTCTCCGGCATGTAGGGGCCAATTAAGTTTACCTGCTAAACAATTTTGACACCTAGCATCAGAATATGTAACGGCAACACCAAGCTGGGCAACTAGCTACATGCCATATGACCTAGAACAGGGCTGGCCAACTTCAACACACAGGAGGACCACACAATTCGTTACAGGCTTGCCTGACGGCCTCACGTGTGTATACATGTATCGAAAAGGGCGGGGGGGGGGGGAGAGGGGGGGAGACTGAATTAACTAGAAAGTCGTTATTTACAAACAACAAGTTACGCTAAACGTACGGCTGAATGACAAGGCAGCAGACCGTACTAAACTCGGCAAAACACACAAAAAAAAATGACCGCTTTACTGTGTGCTGCCTTAAAAGTGACGAGTTACAGTTCGTACACATTATCTCTGCTAATAAAGTTGTCATATTATGTTCTGTAGACCTACTATATTTTGTTTGTTAACTATTCAGGTAATCGAGGGCTGCAAATACTTTCCTCGAGGCCCGCATGCAGCCCGTGGGCGGCATGTTGGTCAGCCCTGACCTAGAACATTCGATTGCTAGTAGACAGTTTAACTCTTTGTAGACCCACAGCTTTGGGCTGTAAACATCCCTGCATCAAAGCATCGGACGCTTTACGGGAATATACGTACTTAGACTTAACCTAGATCTACTGACGGCGCTGAAGACTGTCATTCTTGTTAACTGTATACGTATAACGCCTGAGTTACGGCCTCAGAAGGAAGAGCATGTAACCTCCAGAAAGACCAAGCAATTAAAGCAGTTTAGGGAGATAAGGGGTATTCACTGCGATAATAATCGTTTCGTAGTCCTTACCACTTCTACCTACTCACAGTAGGTGTCGAGGTTGTTTATTTTCACTTGATCACACTCAGACACACACCACAGTCCATAGGTCTCCTCTGCACGAAGGACCGGCCCGCTGCAGAGACCGCTATCTGACAATACAAACACTGTACAAGAGACAAACAACCATGCCCCCGGTGGGATTCGAACCCACGATCCCAGCAAGCGCTCGGCCGCAGACCTAAGCCTTAGACCGCGCGGCCACTGGGATCGGCTGCGATAATGATACGAAACACAAATGCACTGTGCGGCAAAACGCAGATTTACTTAATTGTACAGCAGGTGGCAAACACAGCTATCACCGGGCTCCAAAATGTTAAAAAAGTAAGAAATTAGTAATGAAAAGCGAGTTAGTTTCATGTTAGTTTTGAAACAATACGTTCTACTTTGTTTCTGAAATTCGGTAACAATACCCTATATGACAATAATACTCCCGGAACACAGTTAACACATAAGGCTGTCTTGTGTTTCCAAACGAACTTTCTCACATTCACGTTCAACGCTGTCATTTGTGACCATTCACCTTCTTTCAATCCGAACTGTGAGGACTGAACTGTTTTTTTTTAATAGTTTCGATTCAATTTTCTAATAGTTTGAACTTAAAAGCTTGCCACGTTTTCTAATTTACTTGTACAGTGTACACCCTACTATAAAATACACGAGCACTTTTGTGCTTACGACATTTGAAAACCATATTCATTTTGGGGCGAAGCTGACATAAAACCTTCGTCTAGCGAGATTGAAAAGTACGTTCTAGTACATACTTACTCTTACAAAAAAAAATCGACTGGAAACGAGCAAGTTGCTTCGCCGAAGAGACTTTGACAAACTTAAGTTCCGCATGGCCTTTCTGTATTTTAGCTCTATTACTGTACGGAAAGCACAATTAACGGAACAATCAGGCGCTTTCAGACTCTGCCCTAACTACTTGGCATCTATGTAATCTCATATTACGTGCAGATATTCAACTGGTTCTTCGACCCCCCTGGCCCTACCTTATTGCTTGTACTTATCACGTAAGTGGTAAGCTATTGCATTTCTGGTATGTACCACATAAATGGTGAGATATTAAGACACTAGGCCTTCACGTGGTGTGTTATTTTTGTATGATTGTCACCGAACTTGAATCTGGTCTAGATTTTGTTAACAATCCCCGCTACAGAATTTCACAAAAATCCGGCTGTTAGGCACCCAGTTGTTCCATGCGGACGGACAGACAGCCACGACGAAGTAACAGTTGCTCTTATCGCAATGTTTTGCGATCGCGTCTAGTAATGACTGCACTGAAAAGAAGTTCTTGTCTTTCAAATGACAATCAAGTAATTAACTCAACTGATAAACAGTCTGCAAGAGTTGTGATCTGGATTCCACTTATTACCACATGTTTTGCATCAGACATAGGCCTACTTCCTGTCATTACTTCAGGCACTTAATATCATTCTGACGCAACAACAGACTACATTATTTCTTTCCATAAGTCTACAAACAAATTCAGTCGAAATAACATTTTGTTGAATGTCCAGAGGATTCTACAGGGTGGCGGAAGAGTGTTAGTTCCACTCACAACAATTTTGTCTAGGCACTAAGGAGGACAAAGTGCCCAGTGAACATCTATGTTCAGCTTATACAGTAGTTCTCACTATGTAGGTGTAAACCCCCAAGGAGAGCAGTCCTAGAAGTCTTGCGAGTTTCAGCACAACAAAAATCACCATGCACCGAAACACTCATAGCAAAAAGTACATGTTTTCCCGCAACAACGTTCAAAAGTATAACAAAAATATACGAAGATGGTCGACAGATTTCTCGTAATTACAGGAAGGTGTATTCACAAGCTAGAGTCATGTCACACCTACCCGAAAACTCGAAGAATTCTTAATCGCGTATAAAAGTAACAAAGTGTGACAGCGTTACCCTATTAACATATGAACTATATCGAAATACAGTCAGTATAGACTTACTGTTCACACACCCACACTTCTACAACGAAGATGGGTTTTCTCTAAACAGAACAACATTGGAAGCAAATTTTGTAAAACTTGGTAAACTGGTTCAAAAGTTTAAAACTGTGAAAGGGGAGACATATTGACATACGAACACATACAGACAGCATGGCGGTCTGTCTCTTCAGCTTCTTTCTTTCCTTCAGAAAGGTAAGTAGGCTAATAATGAGAAAATACTTAACTTGTGCACTTCACCCGCATTTGAACTTAATGCTGTATCCTAATTTACGTGTCTGAGCGACGTAACTTAACTATGGGAAAGCGTGCACTTGTGTTTAACTTAAGGTGTCTTAAAAATACAAATCCTTTATCTCTGAATGAGACTTCGGAACAGCTATAAGAAGTACACTGAAAGTCTGTAGAGGCAAGCTTTGGCGAAACACAGAGGAACCGGCTGCTTCTGAATGTCAGATTCGTTGTTGAGGAGCCACGTCTGTGAGGTAGAAATTAATTATTCTTGTCCTGTACTTAATTTTTAACAAAAAGGGTCAAAATAAAGACAGTCTCCCACTAAATGTAGTCACAGTCCTAATGCACGCCATGAAGTCACATGGAGGAGTGCATGTATAGTTTCATTCATCCTTAACTTAGGATCTAGACGTAGTTAGCATGACGCCTCGGCTCCTTCACCCCAGCGAAAAAAGCCCCCATTATCCACTTAACAGGAGCTCGAGGGGCCGCAGAACCGGTACGGACGCTGTGGAAAAAAGAAAAATCACTTACCGCCATTGGGGATCGAACTAAAATTCTTCAGTTGTTCAGCCCGCAGCCTACTCACTATAGCGACAGCGCTATCTCGGCTCACGTCAGTTCCACCTCTACCAGACATAAACTGCTGCTGTCTACAGGAGTAACTCTTCTGGGCAGAAGGAAGAGAATTACTACGAATACAAAACAGACAGACATTACGTGGATCGTGGGACATTTCAACACAGTAACAAAATACTGATTTAATCAGATGTTAGAGAGGTTACTTCTGGA
The DNA here is from genome assembly GCA_013340265.1 of Coptotermes formosanus. Taxonomy (NCBI): domain Eukaryota; kingdom Metazoa; phylum Arthropoda; class Insecta; order Blattodea; family Rhinotermitidae; genus Coptotermes; species Coptotermes formosanus. Next base: position 2,867,306 of record BLKM01000700.1, read on the forward strand.
AATGACTGAACTACGTTTTTGCGTATTCCCCGCAATTTCGGAACCAGTACGGCAGATTTCTTCACTAGCACCGCTGGAAATGTAACTGATACGAATTTAGTCAATTCCGTTCCGACACGCTCAGCATGGTCAGACTTGTTTCTTAAGAACAGATCCATAAAACTGATAGTTGCCTGAATAAATTCTGGAGGTCTTGTTCCACTTATTGGTCTTTTCTGGCGTCTTCTGGCTTTCATTAACGCCCCGGTGTGAATGTCACATTTATCATCCACACATTTCTACACTCGCCACCTTCCTATCTCGTTCGATGCTGCATAGCGTGCATTTTAAAAAGACCCATTAGCTACATTACAGTACATTACAGTACATTATGGTAAGTACAATAATGCACTGTATTAACTCTTGCTTTTAAGTAAATTCTTATATTCGACGCCGATGTAGGAGAAATGATAAGGAATTAAAGTATTTCCGCTGTCATGCGTGAACAATCCACCACTGTTAATAATGTACTGCGCACAGCGGAAGTGTGTTTCTAGGTTAGGCGTCGGTTGCTGCTTGGCTTCGATTCCCAAGCAAGTCAGTCGCTCGTGTCACACTTTTACTGCGTAACAACTCCCGCTTGATCCGTGTTGCGAATCGCGCAGCAACGATGCGCAAGCAACACTGAAATTTGTCCCAATCTCAGTCGAAACGAATTAGGGTCGTTATTCTTCACGCAGACCCCCTTTGCGAAACTAAGCGCTTTAGTTGTGACTAATGACTTGTTACAGTGGGAGACAGAATTTGAAATGCTGCATTAACAGTGCGCTATTCAGGATCAAAAACGAAGTTCCTGACATTTCTGCGGATAGGCCTGTTCCCTTCTAGACTGCCACGTCTACTTATGAATAATTACCTTCAAGTTAGGCCTCGTCTTACGAAGATTTGCATTATGAAATTTCGCTTGTACGAACTTCTATCATGTAGAGCACATCTTCCATTTGGCTCATCATTCGAACGTAAACTCGCTGATCTGAAATCTTCCGAAAGAAATCGACGACCTGAAGTAATTTAATCCAAGCGACAATGAAGGCAAGAACAATGTTAATATCTCCAATTTTGTTTACAGTACAATTTTTTTTAGCTTTTGTTTATATTTTTGTAGCATTTTTTCTGTGGCGCAAGAGTCCAACTCGGGCCTAGGCCGCCTCATTGTTGACACACACCAGGTAGGACTCCCCTGAACGAGCGATCAGCTTGTCGTAGAGACCGCTACCTCGGCAATACACAACAAACACAAGAGACGAATATCCATGCCCTCGGCGGGACTCGAAACCCCGATTCCAGCAGTCAAGAAGCTTCGCACTTACGCCTTAGACCACAAGGCCACCGACGCCGGCATTTTTGTAGTATATATGTATAGTCCAACAGTAATTTACTGTCACTTCTGATTTGTTTTTGGTTATACAGCAATTAGTCGCTCGGGAACGTAAACCCTAACCATAAGGTAACAAATTTAACTTACGGGGTTCTCTCTAGAAACATCATTAAAAGTACGTGTAGGAGCTGGGGCTGCCTGTAGGCCCACTGGTAAAGAAAAAGAGTCTTTTCAGTTGACACTAAGTTTTTATCTAGATACGCACGCTGATTAACACAAACACCATGCACAAATATTAAGCCACTCTTCAGCTTCGTTGGTATTCCATCAATTCATTAATATGTTGAGGTAATTTTCAATTATATGAGCCTTGGCATAAATAACAAATTCAGTATTTCGTTCTAAGTTTTCAAACTCAAGTACCACACTGATTTCTACCTCCCTTCAGTTTGGAAGAAAAAATGTAACCAGTCTGGGGAACTCTTCACTTCAGCAACACTCTACTTTATTTACTATAACATAATGACGAAATACTAAATAACTGGTTTCAACCAAACAAATGATTTCAGCTAGCACAAAAGCTTCTGCCTATAGGCCTACCACACATTTATATTAAACGTAAAATCTTTACGGCCTGCACAACCTTCAGTCCTATATCATACGTTTACAAAACGACAATAACATTCAGTCACTTCGTGGTTCAGTGTGCTCAGCTGGTGTGCAGATTGCCATAGGATCGAGTCCTACTCCATTCAAGAATCATTCATGGCATGTAACTGTAATTATGTTACAGTGGTTAGAAAGGTATAATTGTTCCTACGCTTAATAAAGCCCCTAGCCATGATGGCATACGGAATGGAAGTAGAGCTCCATGCATTCTTAAACTTGGCAAAAGCTTTATGCCTCTGCTGTTTTAAACCTGTTGAACCCGTCCTCCATACCCATTGGACAAGAGGCTGAGAGGGTTCCAAAGCCGCCCTAGGAATTCCGGACAAGTTGAATTCTCTTACTCGTGCCAAGAATCGAACCACGGTACCTTGGTCATGCAGGTCGTATCCTAGTCATTATGCCTACTGCGCTATCCCTGTTCCTTCACAGTGTTTAGTTATTGTTGTTATTACAAATAAGTGTTTAATTATTATGGCTGTTTTATTACACAATTATTATATTTTATTTTATTATCAGGAACATCCTACTCTTTGAGTAAAGATTCTGTCCGCTTTAAATGTTTTTTCTTTGGAAATAATCTCTACTTTTAAGCTGCGCTGATGCCATCTTACTGAATGTTGACTAGTGTATTAAACTGCAGAAAAACATCATGTAAAAGCTGTAAATTTTTCCAGGACCTGTTAAGCACAAATAGGCCCATTTTAGGATCCTACATCAAACAGCACTGGTGTCGCTCCGACATCAGCAGTTACTACACCAGCCACGCTGCCGTGACAGCAAACAAATTGAGAACAGAAGGTTTGGGTGATATTAAATGGCAAAATTCGTGCCAAGTTTCGTGTTTTGTTTCTGTTTGTTCGGAACTTAAGAGTGGCATATACATACACACAGACACGTTGATCAGAAATATCTCCTGTAAACTACTAAGAATTATCTGAAAAAAAATACCAGTCCGAAAACCGTTTTCTTTATCCGTTCAGCGGTACACATTCGCGACACTCCGGTGACTTCAGATTCTCTGTTCCCAAAACACTGCATCAATCCGGAGTTTGAAACGAAGGATTAGGATTCAGGATAGTATGGAACAATGGGCGGAAGTCACAGATTTGGTTGTCGTGTTACAAGCACAGAGACCTCGTCAGCATGGGAACGCTGCAGTATTAATACACCCTAATGAACATAAATTCAACTGTCGAGTAGAACACAAACTCGCTGGCGTGTCTCTCGTTCTACCTTCTGCACTCATTTAACAACTTGCTCTTCAAGTGTCTTATTTTACAACAAAATTCTTATGGACTTCTAAAGGCTGCCACCAACTTTTCATTTCTTAAAATTGTTTGCCTGTATACTCGTGCGTGTATACCCCCCTAGCTTTGCACGATATGTTGATGTACTGCAGTCGCTGCGTATCGCGAAACTGCAGCGAAGATGACAGCACTAGTAAAGGTTGGTGGAGGACGAAAATATGGTGACTTCAGAATTAACGGGTTCGAATCTCATGTTTTTCAACAGCGCCACCTCAGCCGATTGAACCACTGTATCGAAACAAAAAGATGAGAAAATACTAATTAATTAAGGAACTAACTCAATGGAGCGGAGTCCTTCTTCAGAAGTTAACACGTCCTCAGCTAGTCAAGAAATCCCCCGCATTTTTATGGAAACCGAAGATTCATTACTTCATTCACAAGAGCCCGCCACCTGTCCCTGTCCTAAGCTACATCAATCCAGTCCATGCCTCCATCCCTTTTCTTGAAGATAAATTTCAATACTATCCTCCCATTTACGCCTAGATGTGCCAAGCGGATTCTTTGCCTCAGGTTTCCCCACCGAAACCCTCTATGCACTATTCCTCTCCCCAGTACGTGCTACACGCCCCGTCCATCTCATCCGTCTCGATTTGATCACCCGAATAACATCTGGTGGAGACATCATAAGCTCCAGTTATGTAGTCTTCTTCACTCCCCTGTTATCTCGACCCTCTTATGCCAAAATTTCCTCCTCAACACCCTATTCTGGAATGCCCTCAGCCTACGTTCCTTGCTCAAAGTGACAGACCAAGTTTCACACCCATACAAAACATCAGACAAAAATTATACAAAAACGTATAATTCACATTCGCTATGCATGTAATTTCAGCGGTGCAATAACCGAGTCTACAAGTCGTAGCTACAATTTTATGCTCATGTCTTCAAAGTTATTTGTAATAACTTTTTCAATTAAGAAAAAAGTTACAAATGTTCGGGTGCGTTTATTATACTGGCAAATACAGGCGTAGCCCTGAGCAGATTACAAAGAAATTTACGGAATATTAAATATCTGTGTAAGTTAAACTATTCACGATCGGTGGAGATTGACACTGTGTTCTTATGGCTTATAATGCTATCTTCTACCCTGAATACCTAAGCAGTAGGCTTATGTTCCTCCGCCATATTGGTAACCACCCACCAGACTGCACAGTGTCATAATCCATAAATCCGCAACATGAAACCCCTATAACAAAACGAGCCAAGTATTCATATACATCCATGTCCACCTTTTACGTGAATTATCACGGCCTTGAAAATGACACTAGTTACGAGCGCCTTCCTTCCTAAGATGATAATGTCGGAATCCGGAATGCCTCTGGAATATCAGAACAAAAGACACACAGGAAGGAAAGAAAAAAAGAAAGAAAGGTGTGGCAATTGGCGGCCTTGTGCCAAAATAAAAGTAGGATCTCAGGCTGCAATTGCTTCGTCAACCTAACCACCTGACAACTCGCCATACAGGCTGACAGCAGAAACCCCACCACCTTCAACCTGAGGCCAACAGGAATGCGACCTCTCGCAAGATCGCTAGACTGCTGCTTCTGTCGCGGGGGGGGGGGTATTAAGCCGCGAAGCACGAAGTATTAAATGGGAAGCATTGCTGCTTTTTTCGTTTTCTTTTTCTTCCTTTCTTTCTTTCTTTCTTTCTTTCTTTCTTTCTTTCTTTTCTTTCCTTTTTGAATTTTCATTTTAAAAGAAATATTACGTAACAAAAGGACTAATCCTCTTCTGTTTCCTTCGATTTAATTTATTTGTAAATCTATACAAAATAATGGTTTCCCTTATTTATTTCATAGTTGCCCGAATTATAGTTTGGATATCAGAGGCGTCTTTCAAGCACGTAATTCTCTTCTGTTTTATAGATAGGCCTACGTACCTCGAGGCTGTGTAGCTTCTACAAGAAACCTATTCACTAACGGCAGAATATAGAAGTGCTCTCGCTGATAGAATCTACGCAAAAGCCACAATGGTCTCATTTACAGAGAGCGTTGCTAAATATACAGCACTTTCAAATGCAGAGTAACACAGGATACGAGCATCTCTGTCTCTGGTAAGTCACCGATTTCTATTTCCGCTATCAGAATTTTTAAATGGACAACTCGCTCCTGAATTGAATACGTTTCGTGCAAAGTACTTGCACTGCACGTAACACAAACCAGCTCAATGCCCTTGGAGACTTTTGTTGTATGACAGCGCCTTGAATGGAAGGAAATGTGGTCCCTTCGTGTCTGTCTGAGCCAGAAACCTGTAGAACACAAGCAGCAGCATTTCTGCATGTGTCATGTACAATGGCGTACAGGTCCCAAGCTTTAAGGGCATGTGTTCGATCCCAAATTACTTGTCATTACTTAGTTGGCTTATTCATTTATTTCTTTGTGTTCTTTAATAGAGTACCACAAATAATCTTAGAACAACATGAAGTTTTAATTATCCAAATCGTAGGAGTAGTTTACAAGTGAGTAGTCCAAGATGCAGTATTACTGTGTCTTGTATTAACCTTTTAAAGCCTAGCGGTAACTTTACGTACCACCACGTTTAACATTAAAAAATTCTACGTGGTGCCCACATTGCGTTTATGTGTTTTGTACGGATCTCAGAACAAACAGCAACTTTTGCCTTATAAAACATTAAGAGACTGGTTTTTATAACCGAAGTGGAGAGTGTTTACAGCGCGGTACGCACTGAGTCCTTATATAAAACAGATACGCTTCGTCTTTAAAGGGTTAATTAGTACAATAATATTAGCGTCTAGTGTAGAATGGTCAGGACATCCTCTAGGGGGAATGAACCCTGAGAATAGGCGAGATTCCCCGAATCACATTAAACATCTTACCAACGTCAAAATAAACCAAAAGAGTTACATCTCAGTTAAAAGAAGAGAGCATCCCAGGATCCACTATGTGCGCATGTTTGCACTAAACATTCCTTTCACAGCAGCTTTGGTTGGAGGTTTGACCGTCCCTACATGAAAGAACGATCGCCTTTTTGGTCACCGTACTGCAAGTTTACAGTAAAATAAAATAAAATAAATACACTGTCATTTAGGCCTGCTATCTTACTGTATTAAGACAGCTGCTCCTCTTACGTAAACAATAATGGTGAAAGACAGGCAGACCTGCTTCCAAGTTGAAACAGACGGCACTAAATTTGATTACATTACACGTGTAGCATGGGAACTTCTTCCACTTCTAATAGTTGTTTAGGCCGTAAATTCTAACGCATTCTGAAAGAATAAAAGCCGGAAGAAACGCCAGGAAAACTGTTACAAAAGAGACACAAAAAGATCGTACCCATGCATAACGCTATTTTTACTACCGTTATTATTACTTCTCATTTTAGACAAAACGGACAAACCTTATAATAGCACGGACTTAGTCGACTATTATTATTATTTACAGCCATTACCAATATTAGGAGACATTCACGGAACTACTTCTTGTCGGTTTTAAATCACAGTTTTTTTTTATCTAAGGTGACAAGCAAGAATATTTCAGTTTTAAATGCTCTGCTTCCTGGATGGTAATTCATAGGACCATGTCTGACGCAGTCGAAACATACAGTGGCCGAATATGGGCCCGTTTCAGCTGCCAGGTTAATAATAACAATTGCAGATGGTGAGATTCCCATTCTTCTGGGACACGATGCTGCGTCATGAGCAAACTGAGGCCAACACTTCGAAGCAACGTAGTGTTCTCTCTTCAAGGGTCGAAAGGCCCCAGGCATTCAACCGCTAAAGATGAGGACATTAGGTTGCCCGAAACGTCGGGATCCCATGACCCATGATGCAGGGTCATATCCGAGAAAATGGATTGCTCAGCTATATCGCTGCAAAAACTTCAAACCTTGTACGACAGATCTTGTTTGGGTGATTCAAAAGTGGCATTTAACGACAGTACGAATTTATCTGCTACAGCGCTAAAGTATGAAAATTCTTGACAGCACCGAGCGAACTGACTGATGTGGATTAAAAAAAAAAGCACAAAAATTCGCCGACGAAGAACTATACAAGATGATCGTCAAGAAGAGTGAAAATGAGATTTTGCAAATTTCCTGAGTAACAGTGAACAATATGCTAAAAAAAGCTTAAAATTTACAAAAATTTTATGGCTTACTTTTTACTGTAACAGGAATGAAAATGTGGTCCTTTGCGAAACAAGACCAGCAAGGCTGCTGTTTCCAGGGTAGTCTACAGAAATCGAAGTGTGCAGCCTTGTCTTCAATTTTCATACATCAGTTGTTGCTAGAAACATTTATCAAACATAAGCATGTATGTGAAAATAAATAAAACACACAAGTAAGGACATATCTGTACCTCAGACCTTAACGGACAAAGAAAATTCATGCAGATGTACAAGTGACATTGTGTTACTCGAAGCCAAGGTTACTATAATCGGCCGAGTATAACAGGGAAATATAATGGCGTTACAACATTAATTTACAGGGAACAGTGATTCTGCCCGTTTCGTAACTGTGCAACTAACCCTCAATTCAGTTCCAGTACAGCCAGCAGTTATTTCAGCTCAAAGAGTTTCATTCTTTGGAAAAATACAATTGTTTACCTTTCTCTCAAGGTCTACAAAACGGTAGAACATTCTATCGAAATGTTCAAACGTGTGTCTAATAGCATATTTACCAGACAATGGTGTTCGAACAACCAGTGCAGTAAAGAAGCCAACTTATTTCGAACAAATGATGCATCGAATGCTGACAAATGTGTAGCAGACAAAAATCATAAACGTGTCACACAGTTTTAACTCTAAACCTCAGGTCCTGGAACACATTTTGACAACAGCTGAACATCACACCTCAGCTTATTATTTAACACACTCACGGGGTGAAAACAATATCACGTTCGTAAAACATATTTCCAAAAATGAAACTGTCCAAGTCCCATGTTTCTAGTGTGTTTGGTTAGAATTGTAAGCCGTTTCATTTGTAAATGTTTGTCGTGAAAAACAGTACCGAGAACAGCACAAAGACCTCAGATCACAAAATTACGACTCGTGCCGGCACTGAAGTTCCCTGTCGTTAGGTGAGTCTGCAAAACGACTCGGTATCTGAACTGCTTATGTGAATAGGCAGTCCATGAAACATTTTCACTGCCTCCTGTGTAACGTCGGTGCTTACCGTGATTTTAGCAATTTTCTTTTAGAATCAACCACTGAGTCATTTCGCACTTGGCTACATCCGTCAGAAATATATGTAGAGCCGAGGGAGAGTAGTGGTGATGCCAGTGAAGGTTAGTGTCATGCGTAAGGCTTGTAAAATAATATGCATTGTACACAATTACTTTTGGAGGAAAACAGAACAAACTGGACTTCGCAGCTAACGCCAAAAATAGCCAATCATGGTGTCTGAAATGAAATGGTAAGTGCCGAAGAAAGATAGAACATAATGTCAGACATGGTGGGAAAGAGTGGTAGGGTAACAAAATTTCTGAGCCTCCTGTGCAGAGCTAATTTTGAGAGGGCAACCAGTATGGGACAAAAGCACCCTTTTAAAGTAACTTACACAGTTGTATGTTTTCACGGATGTATTTTACCAGAGCATGGTCACAACATGGAAAATGACTCTACTAGTCAGCCACAAATAAAGCACCCGTGGCACAGCTATCAAAACCTTATACTTCTGAAACATTACTTCAACAATAGCGACACACGTACCCTACATGATAAATTTCAACAGTAGTGTTACCGCTCTTAAAAATGTACTTTCTGGCCCAGTATCCGCGAAATCTTCAAAGGTGTCGTCACAGACCAAATGCTGTGCCACTTCCTGTCCTATAGGGATGAACCATCTTCTTCCGTTTGGGTGCGAGGAAGAGCTGCACGGCTGTTTCAGTGTTTGTGTACATATCACAAATATCCAGCTGGTGTAGGTGATGTACAGCACGAACACTTGACAGGCGTCACTGAAATTTAGTGTGGAACTTCCTACAAAATAAGTGACGGAAGCCTTCGGTTTAAAAAAAAGTTCATCTTTACCTCTCTGAGAACAAAATTGACCAGATTTAAAGGTTCAGTTCCTACCGTGCAGAAAACACACTCTCTCTCTGTTATACAATCAATTTAATTCTGTATACAGAAATAATCGCTCTTTTTTCTGAGATCCATACAGAACACTTAAATATACTCTGTGGGTACAGCAGAGAATTTAAGCACTCTAAACCACGTGGTACATAAAGAAAACACTAAGCCTTAAAGGGTTCATGCTCTCTTTATATATGTGCAAAATACTGGTGATAATGTTCAGATCTTTAACTGACTTCAAAAACACAGTACCACGATGGATAAAGCTCAATTCTGAAAGAAAAAAGCTCCCGGAATACTTCCAAACCTCTAATGAATTTATACAAAAAGAGACTCAATTGTGTCTGTAATATTCATCTGAAATCCCATTTATAAATCTGTTTCTTTCTTTCCACGATTCTTTCTTCTTTTGTTTTGCCTGTTACTGAAACGATGATTCACAGAGATACTGCTCAGAATTGAAACTCAACTCTGATAAGCTGTCATGAATAATGACCTTTCTTCATGCTCCCACAGTGGGCCATATATGCCGTAAAAGCTTCGCTGCGCACCTCAAAATAATTTTCTTTCTTTTTAATGCAATACTTAAAAATAACTGGTTGTCTTAGGAGAAATTAAACCTTAAAAAGTCGCTAAAGTAAAATGTTTGTAAAACATAAGGCTAGGAATGAGGGTTTGCGTCTTCATATTCAGCACGTCACTGTCCACATGCCTAAGAACACTCACACTCTTTGTTGAATTACGGACATTTTGTCTGTCAGCACGTGACATTTATATTAGCGCTTCACTGCGGCCTATCAGACATTCAAAACTGGGAATCTGAAAGGTTTCAGACACCGTGGAATTTTAATTCTATCCGCAACTTCTGCCTGTCCACAAGAGTAGAGGTTGAAATTGATTTCTGGGACAGATGAGAGATCATGGTACGTCGACTAAGGTAAAGGTAAAGCAGTCCCATTACAGGCCTGGACAGGCCCAGAGGGTTCCAGGAAGTCGACGCTCCCAGATTTCTAGACAATCGGCACATGAAGGTGGTAGGTTGTCAGCCATGCGCACCGGCCGCGTTTACCCCCCAGGAAATATTCCTGGTACTCATTTCCGTTAGAAGCTGAGTCGACCCCAAGGCCATAGTGCGACCGACAGGATTATGCCAATGAAAAAAATCCACCGACACCATCGGGAATCGAACCCGTGACATGCCGGTTTGTAGCGCAGTGCCTCCAAAGGCATTGAAAATTCTTACAAGTAGTGAGGTGAGACGGAAGAAGGAAAGTTTTACTCCACACAGCAGGCATATTATACGGTGTTCCATCAAAAGGACCACCGAAGTCTCTCGGTACAGGAAGATCTTAATCTGCGACCTAAACTTGTCGGGTTACAGACACTGACACTGCATCCGAAATGGGTGGCATGCGGACCATCTGGTTTTCAGAGAGTGTGGTTCCAACATGCTCACAGGAGAGAGTTAAACTCGGACTTCTCCCCTTCAGTGCCATAATGCAGTAATAATTAATGGTAGATATACAGATAAAGAGTAAAACCCCGATATAGCCCCTGCTTGTTAATCTCAGTTTGTGGCGGCACGTCAAAATACTGTATAACAGGGAATTTATGTTCACAGATTTTAATGGGTGCAAAGTGAGGGTGGCGCCATATCAGGGGGCGCGACGTCGGGGTTTGTCTCTATTACGGTTCAGTATCATCTGCTATAAGCTTCCAACCTCTCACACAAAACAAAACTCATTTCGACGAATCAGAAGACCTGAGGAAAAATTACACAGACTTGCAACTAAACCTCTTTTCCAAGGGGTCTAGACCAAATCTGGGTCCCACCCAACCTGCTATTCAGTACGTACCAGTGGCTGCTTACCGGCGGTATGGAGGCTGAGGCCTAAAGATGACCACTCACGTCAATCCTGTGCCGTTGTTAAGAACGAGTGCAACTACAAGTCATTTCCCCCATATGCCTTTGTGACTTGTACACGGACAACTTTTACACCTAACCAATAACATCAAGTAACTGGGCATGGGCAGCACTGTGTCCTGTTTCGAAGAGCGGCTACAATATGTGGCAACGTTAATTGAGGTTCTTTAAAGGGAAAACTAGGCGTACGTGGGGGAGCACAGTAAAACCATCTTAGTGAAATAGAGTGTGAGGGTGTAGAATGGTTTCATCTGACTCAGGATAGAGTCCAGTTCCGGGCTTTTATGAACACAGTAACCAATGTTCGAGACGACCAATGGGAGAAGTGTAAACTCTTTCAAGCGCAATGGTTACTGCATACATCACGTGCCTTTGTTTTAGATAACGACACACTGGCCTCAGAGTGCATCTGTGTGTCTCGTATTGATTCTAGGAATAAACAGAAATATTTTCTTACACAGCATTAACCTTTTGGTTTTATAACGGCGACATAATTTGTTCACTGTGCGGTAGGAACTAAATTCTTGCGTATTACTTTGAAGAACTTCGTGCCTTGGATTTGATGGTTGGTTGCCAGCTCTTCAACGCAGAAGGCCGGTTCGATCCCGGGCCAGATCATGTGAGATTTGTTTAGGACAAAGTAGCACTTAGACAGGTTTTTCTCCGAGTACTTTGATTTTCCCCTGTCAAGCTCATTCCACCAATGTTTCATACTCATCTTCGTGTGCATGCTGCTCTTACACGGGCAAAGTTTGGAAACTTTCCAAAAAAACAATGCTGTTTAGGAAATAGGGAGCATGGGATAGAAAAATACTTTCACTTTTTTGTCCCTTGGTTCAGCCGGTTTGTCGCCAGTCTCTCGCCCCCGAGGGCCAGTTCGATGCCGGGCCAGACCATGTGAGAATTGTAGAGGAAGAACTGGCATTGGGACAGCTTCTTGTCCGAGCACTTCGGTTTTCTCTGTCAATATCATTCCACTTACGTAACACACTTGTCTCCGTCTTAACACTACACTTACACGAAGAACAAGTGGAGGAAGCGTGGGGACCTTCAAAAAAAGCAGTGCTGTTTCGGATATCTGGGAGCAGAAAGTACCTTCACTGATTTTTTATGCTTTCAGATATTAAGAGTTGCCACATTTCTTGTTTCCAATAAGAAGAAAAGAGGCAAACGAAAATTTATTTAATGACAGATTTACATAAAGCTACATACAAACGCACACACAGTTACTGGCATTCCTGGAAGAGCAATAAGCAGAGTCACCATTGGTCACTTTGTCAATGAGGGATACAAGAACGAAAGTATTTTAAAAAATAAAATATTTCAGAAGTAATCACAATTTGGCATCTGTCGAACTCGATGTAGCTGAACGCTGTTCTTATAAATACGTGCAGAGTTGAAGTGTTACATTCTACAGCAGTGCAGCATCTCTTGGAACATCGCCAGTCCGGAACCTGTTTGTTCCCAATATATGTGAAAAAAGAACACACAGAAATGACAACCGAACGTCACAGCCCATCTTCCAACCTCCAAGAAACAGACGGCCATTGATCTCAATCGGCACTGCGACGGTCTCTGTCAGAACTCACGATTATTCTTACAAAAATGAGAGAGATGAAATTAACAGCTGTCACGTTAATCACAATGCACCTTATCAACCCAATTCGAGTAAATGGATTTTAATCTTGAGTGTAAATATGCAACAATTTACGTAATAGTTATGTCTACATTGTTATATAGGTTCAGCTCAATAGTCTCTGAGAATTATGATTCACAAATACTCAAAGGCGCAGGTTTCCTTTCAAAGTTATACAGATAAGAATTTTCATAACGTCTGGAAACCATGTACGATAAGCAAGTCTACCGCAACAAAAATATTGGAGAACAATGCTGTATAATCAATATATAAATTACAGAAGTCATTGCAACAAAATTTTACAGTAAAACAAGAAGCAGACATTGCAATGTTATTTCCGCCCCTGGCGCGAGATCTTCTAGTGGGCCAGAGACTCCACATTGTTGTGGCTTCATTATCACACTCATTAAGACACACCACACTCGGTAGGACTCCTCTGGACAAGTGATCAGCCCGACGCAGAGACCTCTACATGACAACACAAACACTCACGACAGACATACATCCATGCCCCCGGCGGGATTCGAAACCACAATCCCAGCAAGCTAGCGGTCGCAGACCCATGCCTTAGACCTCGCGGACACTGGGGTCAGCAACTGCAATGTAACCTGCATAAAAACTTGTATATAGAGCAGATAGGATTGGATTTTAAGACTACAAATAAGAAGACTTTACAGAACATAAAGCAAAATACAGAAAACACAAGACCGGACTCGGTGGTATGCTGATGTCTCTAAGAAGGCTTGGACTACTTCTCTGGTTCGCACGAAATTGCATGAGGCATAATTACGACTAATACCAAACGTAAGAACCCTTCTTGCCTCAGGAAAAACGTACAGCAGGCAGGGAGAAAATCAGCGAGTCTAAAAAAGCCTCTACCTTCTTCGAGTCCTCTGTTATTAATTTCCACTACTACCTAAAAACATACGTGAAATACAAATTATAAGTTATTCTCAGAGCTTGCATGCTGACTGACTCATGTGTTTGGCATGTGTATAGGATCTACCTCTCCATGCTACTGGGAATATTCATCCCTGGACTTCTGCTCGATTTACATTTAACACAATGTGTAAAACCACTTCCACACACTTCTGTCAGAGGGCCCAGTCAACTGTTCCAGCTGCATTCAGGAATTTAACTTTGACCAGTCATTCCCAAAGTTTTCGTCTTACGATCCTTGTTTATAATATTTATATTGTGATGGATAAAAGCAGTAACAGAACACGGAAAAACACACACACACTGTTTTAATATTAGACATCCCCGTTGGTATGTACATGCACAAGTATATTTTACACTTATTGCCAGTACAGTCACAACGAACACGTGCATTTGCAATATGTAATTAAGGCTAACGGTTTCAGCTTCAAGAAGCGATCATCAGGCATATGATAGAAAACTATGAAAATCAAACTCCATACATTTTGGAAGAGGAAAAAATGTTTTCCAATCATCGCACCGGAGGAAAATTGACTGCCGTTGTGCAGCAAAACAGCCATCATTCTTCTGGTTGAGCTGTCCATGAAAATGCCCAATTGTCCGGGACGTGGTGCAGGGCAAGGGTTTAAAGAAGTTACCGACAACAGCACAGAAATTTTGCCACAAAATATCGACAGCGATTGTTTAAATCTACACCCGGAAGCCTGTTCGATCACAGGAGTGAAAATCTGGCTGCATTAAAAGATATCTGTAGGTGACCAAAGTGACTGTGTGCAGCGAGCACAAAAACGCAAGTTTTATGAAAAGCGACAATGTGTAATAATACCTTTCTAAACACTGAAATTACAGCAAACCCAGTGGAGATTTGCATTCAGCGCCACCCGCTTATTCAAGAAACATGTAGAAAACAGCATAAGCACTTTCTTATTTGGTAGTGTTATATGACTACAGAAATGCAGTTCTCACCTAAACGAACACCGTTTGTGTCCATTTCGAATACCAGCTTCTTAGGGCAGTTTGGGGAAAATCTAGCTGTCTGTTGTGATAACCACACGAGACACATGAATACACTGCGCGTCAGACTGCTAGGTTTCTTACTGCTGCGGCGCCTTATCCTCCTTGATGTCATTACCCTAATAATATTTGATGACAAAAACAAACTATGACGCTCCTCTTCAAGCAAATTTTCAGCCTTCTGTTATTTCCTTTCTCTTGGGTGCTAAATATTCCCTCCAACACGCCCTTCAGTTCATATCGTTAGCTAACAGGGACAGACCATGTTTTACACTCACACACACACACACACACACACACACACACACACAAAAGTAAAACGTCGGGCTGTACGGTTTAAGCTTTAATTTTTGATATAGCAGAAGGGATGACATAAGATTCTGGAAGTTTCTCAATGGCAAGGCAGCAGGCATTTAGTGATTTCAATGTGATTTAACTTCTTTGTAAATATAATCATATTTTACGGCTGCAGAAGGATACGAAATACAGAATACTGGTAGGTACACGCTCACCCCACGTACATTTCATTTAAACTAACAGCGTATATTAACTTCCTACGATTAGAAAACAGTATTTTACACGGTAAATCGCTTCACAACTAAAACTCTCTCTTCTTGACACATAAATTGCTTTCACAGACACAAATATTAAACCTCAGACTACAAGCAGTCGTTTCATGAGGCAACTGACTCTGCTCGCTGGGAATCAAGGTAATCAATAACACACGTGAACACCTAAACAAATGTTCAGTCAGTACAACTCAACAGTACGTAAGATTCGGATGGCAGACTGGTATTTTTATATACACACAGCAACAATGCCACACACGTTACTTAAGCAAGATATCTGCCCCATGAACCTTACAGTTCTGAGATCAACAACCTGCCTTACGAGCGACCTTGATATTTCAAACAATGACTATAAAACCATTAACAAGCATGCGGGCTGAAGGTTCCCAAAAATTGCTTTACATGATTACAACGCGGTTACGCTGACGTACCAAAAAGGCTCAGGATTCGTATCGTAATAAAGCGCCTTGCAAAGCCATAAAGAAAAAAGAAATCCTAACGATATGACAATCCACGATTTTGATAGGTCAGCATAAGGGTGATTAGTAGGAAATTCGGAACGATTTTCTGGAATTTGGAACAATTTTCAGACGATTCCTCGCGCAAGTATTAAGTGGGTATTGGGGGCCCTTTCTCTCAAAGTTGAGCAGCTGTGTCAAGAAGTTCATTGTAATAACAACACGACAGGCAATGTACATATAAACGCAACAATGACGCACTCTCGCCTAGGCATTGCCGCCGTGGAAATGCAATAAGCATTACATATTCTGAGTGTATGTCTGTAGCCGTAGTTAGCCAGCATGCCACGCATGCGCCGTATTATACTGACATCCGTGGACCGTCGGGCTTTAACATATTTTTCCACATTATTTCACAAACGGCACGATTATCGGGAAAAAGTTATGGAACATAAATGCGCGTTTTGATTTTCTCTATAGCTTTTGTTTAAAATATTTGTCTTCTAAGGGGAATTCAGTGCGGTGCTAGCATAAATATGCATAGGTCTTTATGTAAAGAACCCATTATTCTCCTCATATTTAAATGAAACTTGAATTTTCTCGACAGATTTTGCAGAAATACTCACACATCAAATTTCACGAAAATCCTTCCTCTGGGAGCCGAGTGGTTCCATGCGGACAGACGGACGGACAGCCAGACAGACTGACATAACAAAGATAATAGTCGCTTTTCGCAATTTTGCGAACGCGTATAAAACTGCATCAAAATGAAAACTGACTGCTACTGCCGTAAACACCTGTCACGTATGCTCTTACATTACGCGGACGCATAACTCTTTCAAACCACTGTTCCACTTTCAGAAACCTTGACAGCATTTCTAGACCTCACTCCGGAATGCCGCAGCAGCTATAACCTCGATCAACAAACCAACTTTCATCGCTAGTTCGTCAGTTGATTGGTTTAATACATACTCATATTGATCAACCAACGCAGAAGTGATCTACATTGGGACACTAAATTTCAGTCAATGGTGTTCATGGCTGGTGCTCACCATTGCCCTCTCTTTAAGCACTATCGACATACCAACGCTTTCAGAATGCAAATAACGCCGTTGCGAACTTCATGAGCGCGCCTGAAAATTAAATAAATTTTTGCAACGAACTCCACGGAGTGCGTTAACCTTGAAAAGGTAGCACACTCAATTAGTCAACAATTACCAGGGTCTCTATAAAACCAGAAGGTTCACTTCATCACCGTATTCACAGTGGCACGCCACTGGCACCTCCCTGTCTTCAGCCACATGCGTCAAGTCCACATTTTCACACCCTATTTTTGTATCCATTTTAATACTATATCATTTTTACGCCTATGTCTCAAGGGTGATTATTTAGCTTCAGAATTTCGGACTGAACTTTTATATAGGATACAGTCTCACGTCTCTCACGTTGAATTTTATGCAGCTACAATAATGTAAGTTGTAACTGCAGTTCGATACGCAGAGTCCTTCCTCCGAAGCTAACAACTGTTTAGGCAACCAAGAATCTCCCCCCCCCCCCCCACAAGACTGGACGTTGCATTACCATGTTCACAACAGGCCACTACTGGCCCCTATGGTACACCAGATGTCACAAATTAACACTATTTTTTAGATCCATTTTAATAATGTAAGTGGTGTCCTGTCTTCGGGTGAAGTGGAGTTGAATATGACAAACGATATTCATGAATACTAACAAAGAGTATATTTTAAATTGTTCTCAACTATGATTTTCAGCTCAACCACTAGTGAAGTATAACAAGCAAGTGGCCCATGCATAGACATCGACTGTGCAAATCGTTAACAGATCCACTGAGGCTTCGGAGCGAAAGACCATTCACTACTCCGAACTTGACTATATTCATAATGCAAAACTGTATGAAAAACCAATTTTTGTAACGACCGTTAATACAAAGAAGTAACAGTAAGTGTGCCGTTTTATACTGTCCACACTCAGGACAAACAAAATAATTTAAACAGTACAATTTTAACACAGCGACCGAGCAATAACCCTACAGATATAGATACTCTGGCAAATCTAACACAATAATCGAGAGCTACGATCAAGTTGTATCGGTGCTTCGGCTTCGCATTCGGAAGACGGACAGTTTGTGTCTCGGCAAATTAGCTGACACTTTTTTTGGTATTCCTTTAAGAGGGCCACGACCGCAGCCTTCCACCTCCTTTCTAATGCATCATTCACTTATCACCAGATAAGACGACTTTATACAACGTAAGTTAGTTTAAAAGGTGTCGTTTAATGAAACACAAACTAACTATAAAACAAGATACTGATACAATGTGTAACGTCAACAAACACTGCGGACAATTGGTTATTGGTGTACTATCAGTAAACCCACCAGCGGATAAACGCCGGCTAGACAATCACAGACCGGCTCTCCGCAGCAACATACTACATCAGCCCACAACACAGGCTGCTACGTACACAACACGCAATAAACACAACAGACGAATATCCATGCTTCCAGCGGGATTCGAACCCATGATCCCAGCGCTCAAGCGCCTGCAGGCCTACGCCTCAGACCGCACGGCCAGTGGCATCGGCTCACAATTCAAGGATTCGTTACCACCCAGTCTTACGATGCTTATAGGCCTGTTCTGAGTTACTGACGTCGTCGTAATATAAAACAGAAATAAATGTTTGCTCATAATAATTATATGCCTTTAAATTCCTCTGTGCACGAATGGGATATATAGGCTTATCGAAGATGGTAATATGACTCACCATCCAAAATAATATGATCAGCCTTGCAGCACACAAAAAATGTCGACCCAATTCGGAATACCAGCAACGAATACAAGAAATTCCTCTACAATAATCTTTGCAATCGGTGTTTCTGGTACTGTGTGAGGTAACATTACGTGGTACATCACGTGACAGACTACAGCTCCGTGTGTACGCAAATAAAGTGTCACGAATACTGTATACAGCTTCTTACAACTTTCTCCTTGTTTGTACCAACAATCACTCAGTCGTACAACTGACCGGACGGACAAGGATTCAATTGTTTTCTCTCGTTGAACCTCGACATCCTGCCAAACAAATTGAAAGACATGCGGAATATTAAATTTGCAATTAAATATGTTAAACACAAACCAAATTTCGTTCATAAAACAGTGCTTCAGATTAGCTGTTACAAAAATATGTACGGTAATATCAAGATTGTAAACACAAGCCTTACTTTCGTATCACCTTTGAAGCGGATTAATAATTCTGTTGACATCACATCTCTCTTCCCTGTTTACAGCCAATCTGAATTTATGTCTGAAGACACAGCAGCCCCAAATCCAAATATATTACACCTTCCAGTCACTGATTTAATTTATTAAAGGTGCTGTATGTCAGAACGCGTGTCAGTTGGTGAGACTACTGGCGTGTCATAAATCTGAAGAAACATTACTCTGTTACGTACCACCACAGAATATTTCATGAGTACTCGGCTGCCAGTCCTTCCTATTACAACCCGTTGTCATGTACTAGAACTTAACAAATATTTGCACCTCTATATATGATTATTAAGTGTGATAAGAAGGTGTCGATGTTAAAGAATCTGCACGACATCTAACATAAGATTTAAATTTTATATTTACCAAACTTTCTTCATGTCCCAAATACTTGGCATATTTGCTTAGTTCACCTGTAATTCTGCTCCAAAATATTATAATACAGAAGACTGATTAATCTGTACTGGCACATAACAAGAGGTACTATTTAATTCAATTTTACCGTGGACTATTGGCCTTCAGTGTACATGTTTTTCTCAGTCTAAATTTACAGTCCATACACATTCAGTTGCTACTTCATAAAGAACACAATTCGTCCCCATTACAAAGACCAGTAATTTAATGCTGTACAGAAAAACAGCTGCTCTTTATTCAGAGAATCTTATTAAACGCGTGGGCCTAAATGCACTACACTGACAAGCCGCAGAGGTTTTAAATGTTACAGCAGGTATTAAATACAGTTGCCACTTGGCTTTAAATAGTTAATATCAAACTGTATGTGACGTGTTAAACGCCATTAAAACATTTAATCGGGGAGCCAAACTTCAATCAAAGCATGGCCATTTAACAGAACAAGTCTTCAGTTCTTGCGGTTAAAGGTAAAGGTAAAGGTAAAGGTAAATTTGTTGTGGTAGTTCAACAATCACCACGCCATAAAGGAATATGAGGGAAAAGTAGACAGGCTACAGGTTCACGCATTTTTAACTTCGGTACTAGATGGATGGGAATGATCAGCTTCACGCCTCGGACGCTTTAGCCGGTGAAAAAAGCCTCGTTTGTGAAAATGGCTGAACACGACAGGGTACCACTTCTATGGATGCCTCAACGTAGAAGCTGATCAACTGGCAAAAAATGGAGGTGGACATCCATTTATAGATTTTGGAACATTTCGGGAAAAAAAGTGCTAACGCGGCCATCGGGGACTGAATGAGAAACCAGGAATATTTACAGTCCAAAGCTGTGTAACGGTACTCCTTCGGGACTCCTGCTAAAAAAAAAACTAGGGAACTGTATGTGCTGAATGCGAAATAGCTGAAACAAGGTCTTCGCTCTTCTAGGTTGTCTACAACGTTGGTTGGTAGTTGTTCGCCAATGTTTCGGGGCAGAATCTCGGTACCATATGCTTGGAGATGGGACCGACTGGCTGTCCCGAAACGTCGGTGAACAACTATCAAAATACGCTGCGTAGCAACCCAGAAGAGTGAAGACTTCATCTACACCGCGGAGGACGCATGAACTGTCGAACAGTTGAGAAAAACGGCACACTATTAGCACGGCAATTTCATTTGAAGAGACTCCTATTCAAACTGAGACTGATGAAACGTCCCACCTACGGTAGGTGACACGGCAGAGAAGGGTGACTGTGAATTGAGGTTTCGTCAGCTGGAAACCTACTCCATGGAAGCAAATTCCTACCATAAATCAAGGTACTGCGCAGAAGTACTGGATGGCTAAAGGAAGAGGATGCAACGGAAGAGGCCAAACACGGCCAAGATGCAAGGGTCGTTTCACGTCCACCCATCTAATTTATTCAAATATGTTCTAATATGAAATTCTAAGTAGGTAACTTAAAGGAGGGCAGTCCTTGACAAGCCAATGTCATTCGGCCGGCCAAGAAATCCCCCCCCCCTTACTTAACAAAACCTAAATGTTCATTATCATGTTCACAAGAACCCGTCCCTCCATCCTATCCCGAGTCAGCTGATTCCAATCCACAACCTCACGACCTACTTTCACACCCAATTTATTATCGTCCTCCCATTTACATCATGGTCTCTCCAATGTGGTGTTGCCTCGTCAGATGTCCTGATCAAAATTTTGCACGCAGGTATCATTTCCTTTGTGCGTGCTACATACCCTACTCATCCAACACTCCTTGAAGAGACAAAACAATATCTGAACAACACATAAAGCTCCTAATTTTGCCATTCCCTTCTCCCTGATATTATTTCCTCTTTCTTCGATTCAAATAGCTTCCTGAGCACCGGCTCTGAATTGGATGTTCGTCCCTTAACGTGATAGGCCACTTGCTATAAATAAGTCAAACATATGCGGGTATCTGCCGCGGTCTTGACACGGGTTTACTCATAGGATAACTCGCACATTACAACTTCCTTCAGCAATGTGCACAACTGCTGTCAGTACAGTCGTATTTCAGACATCCATCTTCAGTTATTCAGACGCCATGATTATTCCCACAATTAAAATGTCGTATATATATCTCTATTTCTTCTAAGAAAATTATAAGAATAATGGCATATGTCATGATGACTGTTACTGCCAAACATTCAGAATTGCAGTGGCCCATTTTGAGACACTCCTGTAGAAGAATTAAGAAAAACCACTGACGCTGGTCCAGACAGATATCTTTCCTCAAACTGTCTTACCAGAAATTCTCAAATCACAGATATATATACCGGGGCATACGAGCAGATTACCCACTAAATACAACAAAGGGTAAATAAAAATATATTTAGATTTTAAAAACTTGCTTCAAAAATTTAAGCTGTACGCTGTAATGAAACGGCAGTCAGGACAGCATAGTTGGTACAGTAATTAATCCATGGACTGTACGATCCGGGGTTCTAATCCCGACACATATAAGGGATTCTTCTCTTCTCCAAAATGTCCAGACCGTTTCTGGTGACCACCCAAACTACAACGCAATCGGTACCAGGGCTCTTTCCCTGGGGTAAAGCGGCCCGGGCGTGAAGTTGACCACTCATCTTTAACTTGGGTTAAGACTGGGTGGAGTTATACGTTTACTCCCCCTATATGCTTACATGGCGTGAAGGGAGACCATTTACCTTTTATATTCCCCCAAAATAATAAAATATGCAGAATATAAAAAACTTTCAAAATTCTGATTCCACTTATTGCATTTCAATGTGAGCCCCACTCATGATTATAAAATGTCAAGCTGTTAGTCCGTGCCATTTCAAACACTGGATAATATCTTACCGCTGTCTTATTTGCTAGCACCTCGAACGCGAATTTTGAGTTCGTCGAGGCAGTGGGGCACATGGGAGAAAGGGTCTGATAACTCTTTAACATATCTCCCAAAAAAGAAAAATCGGCAGAACAATCTTAAACTGTCTCATTTAGGTTTTCTGTTGTGGCACGGGACAAAGTTTCATCGGTATAAGAGTAACTTCGTGCTGCTAGCTCAGAACCAAGGCCAAATTCCTGTGGCCAACATACTGTGAAAGAAATCCATGTCAGTGAAGGTTATGGCACGGAACAGGCATTCAGTAATTTAAAAGGTCGGCATGATGCAGAGTTCTAGTATATTCCATAAACGTTCACACATTTAGTTCTACATGTAGCCTATAGAAATAATCTGTGATCGAGTGTAAATCTCTACAGAAACATATTTCACCGTACAGTAAATTTAAACGAACGTTTAAACACGTACTTCAGAGTTATAAAAAAAAAGCTTTCAAATTATGACGCTGGGAACATGCTTGTAAGAAGTGGCCGGCCTAGACTAGTTCACTGCTTACGTAGCGTCCTAAAATGAAAAACATATAGAAATATACACAAACACACGAAAATTTTGCCATAATAGCCATTTGTACGAAAACTGGCGTATAAAATTACGCCTACTAACTCGAAAGTCATCATTGCAAAAACAGTAACAAGTTTATTCATTTTTCTATAGTTAGATACACCCGGTAACTTGCAGGACCTTATAATATTTGCCAGTAATACAGAACATTATACGGCGTCCATATCCACAGTTTTAAGCAGAAAACTAGGGGAGGAGGAGAACGAAGATTACTATAGGCAGATTACCCAAATAAGAAAATGAGCCACGCCCACGTTAAGACCTTAGTGGCAGCTCACTACAGAAGTTGGGATTTTTTAACAAATTATTAATAAACCAAATTACAGTATCGATAGCTTAACATTTTATATACCTAAGGTCTAGATATTAAAAAATGCAGATATACGTAAACCTATATTCCAATTCATTTAATAAATCAAGATGTTACCTAAAATACAACTATGGCTAAACAACAATTAATAATGGACCATTTACCTTACCGTACCTCAAAACTCAGTCATCGAGAAAAGATTCATTATGTTACCCATTTTATGGGTTCCTTTAGAATTAAAAGAGGCAACCCTTGTGGGCAAACCACGACCCTCAGTCTGTGACCTAGTATCAACGACTGTTGTCAGATTCTCAAGAAACTTGGCATGGAAACTTTTTTTAATGAAAAGTTGTGAGGCCAGCGTGAGTTTCGCGAAAATCGGGTCAATGACGGTCATATTTTACTTGAGGGCGTAACTGTATTTCCCCCCTTGAGTTTCCATTTTCTTCACCGATCTGGGTGCAATTTGGTATAGCAGATCTCCACGTAATGCCGTTAAGTAATTGTGATTTTCGTAAACACGGGTGCAACAGAAGCCGTTTTCTACTTAACCGCGTATATGAATTTTTGTCCCATATTCTGCATTTGTGTCTGATTTCGATAAATTCGGTAGAGATGTCCATAAAAATTGATTGAGTAATTATGGCGTTGATGAAAACTGGGCAGCGAACGCCATTCTTCTCTCAAGGGCGTCAATAAATTTCTATCCATACGTTCCACAACTATTGCCTGATTTTGGTGAAATCTGGCGTAATCGCCATACAATGTTGTTCAGCGTTTGCGAGTTTCACGAAAATTAGTGCAGCGAATACCCTTCTTCTGTTATGGGCGTAAACGAAATTACATTTAGGCCTGTGCCGTGAAACTGTGACTTTTGAAAGTAAAATATGTTTTTGTAAGTCCGTGTACTACGTCACGGTACACATCATTTGCACTCTTGTTGTTGAGATTTACGAACCCCTGTAAAATACAGAGCCCCCTCATGTACTTGCAACTAACGCAGCTCATTATAAGGAAATATAGTCAAGTACTAAACACATCTCGTAATGAAAATCTACACGTATGAGTAAATGAAAAAGGTTCCTACTAATCTTCCACAAATCACATTCATTTAAAATACCAATTTGAAAATATCATAAAGAAACCATGTAACATATGGACCATTTCGAATTAACTTACACGTACTACTTTTCGAATAAACATTCCCACTTACAGGTTCAGTGCTGCTACTAATCTCGATATATCACACACATTAACAATTAAAATAAAATAAAATCTCACCTAATTTTAGGGCATATCAAGATATGGTGGTACCAATGTACGATGCCACATTAGGAAACCAACAAGAATCCAAAAATTATACGCAACAAAAACAAACCTTACTTTATCGATCTTGTAACAACATTTTTATGCTGTACACCCCTAAGAAACAGAATCTGCGTAATTAAACATCCATCAAAACATTAGTAATAACAGAATTTACAAGATGTGTGATTACCTGTTATTCCAGTTCCTGGAGATTGACTTATAGTCGAAATCAATTCTTCTACGGAAAGTCATGATGCCTTTTCGTGAATGAAATGTATTCCAACAAAGCACCTATTAGAAATTCAAATTATCTTGAAACCAACACAAAATCTTGGGAGAGGAAAGAACCCGCCACTATAATTTTATTGCATCACAGAACACCACACTGTCTTCATGCGTCCGTAACAGCACTCGCTGCAGGTTATAATCTTAAATACGTTCGGCATGTGATACATCAGCTTGATTTCTGAATTATGTTAATACTTTCCGTTTTCATACACACATCACGAAATACATAGCAATGACGTAATTCACTACGAAGTTAACAACGAATATCAAACACTGCAGAATTCTCACGTACACTTCCGTATGTTAGCGTATCACTCGCCTCACATCACATACTTTGCAGGACGGATCCCAGCAACCAACAACCGGCCGGCAAATACAGGTACGCACAACTGCATGCTATGACTGCAGCTGGCCACCGTGGGGAGACTATGCTCAAACACCATCCAGCAGGTAAGCAAGCGACACAATCCTCAAAACGAGGCTACCAACATTCCACAACTATAACCAGTCAACTGTGGGTGCAGGCACCATACGCTAACTCTAGCCTCTCTTGCAGGTCTCCTCAGCTAATCCAAAGAAGCCCGAAGAATAATGTTCTCTTCTCTCTCCTCTCACCCCAGCGTGACAGGAGATTCACATTCCAGTAAGTACTGACCAATAGCATTCCTTTAATCTCGCGCTTTGAACACGTCGTTAAATAAACCATAAATAAAAATTAATCTCGCACCAACACAGTTTTCTCGATGTCGTCTGCTAAAATCGAAGCGCTACCTGGTAGCAAACATCTGAACTAGAACTACCGTTGTACTCCACTTTCATCAAAGGTAATTCTGCACGAGGCGTAAACAAAACTAAAAGCGTGAAAAAAGAACCCATTACTGAAAAAAAAACTGTGTATAGTACTGAAATACCTGAACTCGAGGAAAACTACTGCAAAAAGTTGCGGTAAACTAATACAATATATACACTATTTACTTAATGAGAAACCAAACTCTGATATCTGAAGTTGTGACTTTGGTGGTTTTCTTCAACAAAAACGAGGAACCGTCTTTTACCTTATACATTCCTAACAGTTATGTACACTTTATTGAACTCCCACGTATCTCGCAGCAATATAGTTGGGCTATATAATACGTAACAATACATACGTCTTACCATCTCTAAATCTGTTGGCTTTTCTTTGTTCCGTTCCCTTTTATTTCTCATCTAATACAACTCACATAAAATCATTTCAGAAGTGGTATTTGCACCATTCGATATGTCTGTATGTCAAAAAATAAACAGCCCTACCTGCATCATACACCACCGAAACACATTCGTCTACCTGCAACAACATAGTCTATAATTAAACAACCATGGAAATTAAATACAGCCAAGCACACCGTAGCTAGGACTAGCCACTACCTTCAATAAATCTCCAGCAAGTTTCGCGTTAATAAAACCGGTACGGTCACCATATTCTCATATATATTTATATTTATAATTATTATGGTAAGTATAGGAGTACTTATGCATTTTTTGGGAAAATATATGTATGTGTATATGTAAATATATTTTCTTCAACAAAGACGCATAAATTCACTTTATACTCCTATGCGTACCATAAGAACAATAGAATTTCTATATCTTCCTTTCTGAATTGATAACTGAAGTTATTATTTCAATTTCAGATTTTCATACTTCCAAAACTAGACGGCAGTCAAACCAAGAATTCTTCAAATTGTAAGAACCCTCACCAGCGTTCCCTCTAAGCTGCGCGGATGCGCGGCCGCGCAGTAATTGAAATGCTCCTGCACATACTTAATTGTTGTAGCGCAGCTTGAATTTTCAATTTTCGTTGTAAATATTCTTATTATGCCCAGTACAAAACTTTTAAAGTGCCGCGCAGTCGTCAGGTCTTGTAAACATTTTCTGCTAAAATCGGTAGCAGGTCCGCGCGGCTGTAAAAGAAAAATTAAAGGGAACGTTGATCTTCACATTTTACATAATTATTATAACCATTGCTCTCTTGCTTATCACCATATTAATTCCATCCTTCAATTTTAAGAAATGTCCAGATCCACTTTTAAAATAAGCTCATAACCTATAAAATGCAAACTCACGCTATAGATATATTAATACAATATTATATACTACTATAATAATTTTTTCATAAGAAATGTTTCTTCCTGTCCACTTTTACCTCCTCCGTCTGAAACCGAAACTTCTTCCTCAGCACCCTATTTTCGAACATATTTAGCTAGTTAGTGTATTTTCCCCCTTCATGTTAGAGAATAAATTTCACACTACATGAAAAAATACGCAAACTTATACGATTGATTCCGTATATTTTGAGCCTGGTATTCTTAGATTCTGAAACTACACGAATGAGTGCCTGCAACATAGGAAACATTTCAGATACACAGGAAAAAATCGTCAGGGTTTCAAAACTGAAGCCTCCAAGGCATAAAAGCACTTTCACTTTATAAAATTACACATTTGCCATTCAACAGCCCTAGATTTTCCCGGAATGTCCTTGAATTTCACCTTATGATTCTAGGTTCTTCTCCCTAAGTTCCATAAATAAAAGCTCGGCCAGTAATTTTTATTAAATATTAGGCCGTAGCTATAGAATTTTCCCAGAGGAGCTGGTTTTCATAAACAGTTTAGCTTTACATGCAGAATCACACAGTTCTCTTCCTGTAAATACCAATGTCTTTTACGCACTTTTCTTTTGTAGCGTAACAGCCCCTAGCGGGCCAGGGCCTCCTCATTGTCGAGGTTTCACGATCACACTCAGACACGCTACACTCGGTAGGACTTCTCTTGATGAGCGATCAGGCCGATGCAGAGACCTCTGCCTCACAACACACAACACTTAACAACAGACAGGCATCCCTGCTTCAGCGATATTCGACACCGCAATCTCAGCAAGCGAGCAGCAGCGAACCCACGCTTTAGACCGCGCGGCCTCTGCGATCGGTTTTACGCTCTTTAGCAGTGTTACAATTACAATGTCCTCTGCACATCATTGCATATAATCTGTTGAAGTAATGGCTGTTGTTAATAAACATGGAGGTTCATCA
Source organism: Coptotermes formosanus (assembly GCA_013340265.1). NCBI lineage: Eukaryota > Metazoa > Arthropoda > Insecta > Blattodea > Rhinotermitidae > Coptotermes > Coptotermes formosanus. The sequence continues at coordinate 2,895,307 of BLKM01000700.1, forward strand.
CCACCTTCGCCAAACCTTGCCTGTTGTGACCAATTCAACCCAGGTTTAAATTCTCACAGCATATTCTACATTGAAAGAAAAAAAGGATGGTTAGAATTGTAGGTATAACGTAACACTCAGGCGCATTTGAATCGTTGCGTCCTTCAAATTCTCAGATGTTCATACTATTTAATCTACCGCGGTCACAATTCTCAATATTGCTCAAAACTGCGTGTATATATAGGCCTAGAGGCCTATATATATGTCATAGATTATTATTACTACTAGTAGGTTTGATATTTTGCTTGTTGTATACATGTGTATGTGTAACTTCATTTCTTTCTCTCTTTCTTAGTCCTTCCCTCTTCTACCTGCTTGCTAACAGTAGGTGTCGAGGGTTTTTGTGATTTAATTTGATCACACTCAAACACACACCACAGTCGGTAGGACTCCTCTGGACGAGGGATCGGACCGTCGCAGAGACCTCTACCTGCCAACACAAACACTGTACAAGATAAACATCCATGCCCCCGGTGGGATTCGAACCCACGATCCCAGCAAGCGCTCTGCCGCAAACCCTCGCCCTAGACCGCGCGGCCACTGGGATTGGAACCTTAATTTCAATTTTGTTAGTTGTATCGGTCATACGTAATATAAAAATTTCAGCCCGTAGAAGTACTTGGTAATTTCTGGACTAGAAACATTTCGCACACAATTCAATGACTTGCTCATATTTTGTGTACACGCTAAATGTCATATCTAAATGTAAATAACAGATTGAAATATTTTGATTGCGTAGGAACTTGACATCACAGCACGAAGTTAAGACATTGCTTGTTACATCACATCACAACAAATTACAAAACGCCGTAGGTGGGGCCATGTTGCTATAATCAGGCGTAAGGAAATATGTATTAAACATCAGGAGTGCATGGTTTTTACAAAATGCATCTTAAGCTCACAGTTTCATCCGGTCTAAAGCAGTAAGTATTAAGTATTATGATCAAAGTCTGTACTTTTCTCTTAATTATCCGACATGCAAATCGAGTCACCTTTGCTACATATCATCATCTATTATCTATGGCCGGTCTGGGTACGCCATACTTTTGGTGATTACCTCCTAAACGACATGGTTTCCGAAATAATGTGTTCGATACGAAATGTGTTGCTTGTTCGGGAATTTATCCGAAAAATTTCTCTCTCTGGGAAGCAGTAAGCAAAATATTATAAAAAATATGCGTATATCTTCACGTAAAATACCTGATACCTTTGTCGATTTCCACCAAATTTGAAATTTCTGGATTGATTTTTAAAGTTTCCCAATGTAAAATTTAACAAAACTCCGTCCAGTCGAAGCCTAATTGTTCAATGCAGACGGACAGGTGGGCGGGAGAGAGGAAGGACGGACATGCTTGACGAATTTAACAGTCGGTATTCGGAACTTCGCGAAAGCATGTAAAGATGTGTCAAAATGTCATTGTATTGTGTGAGTCTGTAAAAGCTTCATTATTTTGTACTTATATGTGTTCTGGTAGGAAAGACTTTCCCTGCAATTTAAGGAACCCTAAGTTTTGTTATTTCTACTTCCACCCTGCTTCCTTAAATCGAGTAGTAATATCACCGTATCCTCTACGCATGGGCCATGTGTATCTTTCTTGAGAGGGTATCGCAAAATACTGTTTGTCACAGTTCAAATACTGTGCGTGAGGGTGCGTTTTTCTGCTATCTTTTTTGACGTAACCTAAATAATACCGAAATATTGTTTGCTTAAGAAATGAATCGATATTAAGACCAACTGGAATTGTCAAATCGCAGTAGGCGCTTTTGAAAAACAGAAAGGTTTAGAATTACCGCATAATCTTCCACTCTATAGGTCTATCATTTCATAAACATAGAATTTACCGAACAAGAGAGTGTGGGTGGCATTCTCAACGCCGTGGACCATCGACAACTCCTCCAGCGGCAATGTGGGACAGGTCAGTATAAGAGGCAGGCGCGTATCATTGTAGTATCGAGAGTAGATGCAAAGGATATTTGAGGATGTACTTGCAGAAGATCGTTTGGATTTAGAAGAGCGATAGAAACTACTGATGCAGTTGGGACACTAAGAATAATATCAGGACGAAATTTGGACGTAGATGGGGAATGCTTCACAGGCTGGCAAAATGCAATTCGACCGCGTAAAATGGGCCAATAATACAGATTCTAACGAACTCGAGTATCGACAGGTGCGAAAGATGTTTGATAAGCATACTGCGCTTGATAAATTACAACTGGACCAAGGAGGCAACAAGGTTTGTGAAGACTAGAGGAGAAGTTGTACAAGGATGCTCCATGTTACCGATTTTGTTTAATTTATACAGCGAGTATCTTACCAAGGAAACTGATGAACGGTTTGGAGACTCTGGAGACAAGCAATTCGCATTGCAAAATATCCAGATAACCTTGTGCTACTGGTTGAGAAAGAGACAGTACATTAAGGCTGTTTAATGGACGAATTAATGTTGGAAGCTGTATCTAGTGGAAACTGAAGTGGAAAAAACAAGGAAAAGAGGATCTCAAGGCAGCCGTCATCTGTAAAGATACCGACAGGCCAAAAACAACTGGAGAATGTGAAATATTTCAGCTACTTAGGAAACCAGATAGCATGAAAGATGTACACATAAAATTAAAGCCAGGATTGCCATGGCAAAATCTGCGTTTATGAAGAAGAAGGCTTCTTTCACCAGAAAAATTGTAATTGAGGAAGAAACTAGTAAAATGCTTCACATGGGGCATAACTTTGAATGCTGTTGAAACTTGGACACTTCGGAAAGTAGATCAGAAATTATTTAGAAGTTTTGAACTGTGGTGCTGGAGAAGGACGGAGAAGATCGCTTGCATCGATCACGTGAGAAATCAAATATCACGCTGAGTCAAGCAGGAAAGGCGTATGCAGCTACTGGATGGACTTAAGGAAACAACAGGGTATTGGAAATTGAAACAAGAAGCACTAAGTTGCACTGTCTGGGGAATCGTTCTGCAAGGCGCTATGGACTTGTCGTAATAGGGACTAACGTGCTGCTGCTGCTGCTGCTGTTACTGCTGATGCTGCTGATGGTGATGATGTTGATGAAGAAAGCATCAGAAAAACTAAGGCCCTCTGATCTCAGTGTTATAAAAACGCTAGAAAAGGATCCCAGTAAGGTGAGAAATAGACAGGTATTGAAACTTTAATAGTGAAAGATTTTAATAGTACGATGCGAGTGCGACAGGTGGATGTGCCGTAATTCATATACGAAGGGATAGGCAGGGTATAGATAGTTACAACTCTTACGGCGAGAGGAGCAGCAAAGGCGAAATGCATAATCCAGAGAGAAGAGCGTAAGGGAGTAAGAGTTTAAAACTATTAAATGGAGCATACCTATCAGATGTGACAGGGGAATATATTTTTCTTAGCTAATTAGTGGTAGTATCACACAATATTCTATGGCTTATGATGGTATGATAAGTAATGTAATGGATTTAGTACTGAAACAGATAAATTGCTGGGTCTATTACAAAAAATATGCAATTGTCAATTGAATTTTTTCCTTTCCTGTGGATCAACAGTCCAAATCGGGTCTTGGTCGCCTCGTTTTGGAGATTTATAGATCACATTCAGACACACCACACTAAGTAGGACTTCTCTGGATGGGCGATCAGTCCGTCGCAGAGGCCTCTACCTAACAACACACACAAGAGACAAACTTCTATTCAACGGTGGGAATTTTTTCTCCTCCTGTTTTTTCCCTTGATCCATTTTGTACCTTTGAATCCTTCCCTCATACTTCATGTCATTTATTTTCCGTATGATTGTCCTTATACAACAAGCAAAACACAAGCATCCATGCCTCCGGTGGGATTCAAACCCACGATCCCAGAAACAATTCGGCCGAAGCACCAAGCCTTAGGTGGCGCTGTCACTGGGGTTATCTTGTCAACGGAATTAGGCAGCATAATAGAATGAGCAAATACAAAGAAAAATTTTGTCCGACAAGCGAGGGAACATGTAATAATAAGTTACAAATAAGGAGAAGCAAAAGGAAAATTTTTAGATGGCTTGCAATAAAATCAGCCCTTTCTCGGAAAAGGTAAGATGGAATACGTAATAAATATGTTTCAAGATGTGATCAGAAGGGCGGAAGAGGGCTGGGATAAATATGTAGAAGATACGAAGAACAGCACAGGAAAACAGGAATGCAGACATATACCACGTTTTTCTAACAAATGCCGCCTTTAAGTGTTGAGGCTGTAAATCTGACAGTCGTAAATACGGTAGTGTACTTTCTGTATTATATTATAAACTGAACAACTCTAAAACACGAGATAAAACGACTGTATAAATAAGTTAGTCATTTAAAAATTAGATAGAAGGCGATAGATTAAATTTATCTATTACAATAAATTATAAAGAATTACATGACTTGCAGTCTCTAAGTGCGATTTAAATTGCCGACGAGGCTATGAGTTATCTTTAAAATTGAGTACCAAATAATAAAAGAAAAATATCCGATAAAATTTTGAAGAAACACTGCAGTTACTGGAATCAAAATACATACTTATTTGCATAAGCTGTCCTATAGTGCCATTTACGTAGTTGATGAATAGACATAAAACGTGACTGTAGGATTTTGATTGAAAGACTTCTAGCACCACAGTGCGACTTAAACTCTTTTAGGTGGTCGAATCCTTATCCAGGAGCCTCTAATTTCGTTCTTAATCACGCAATTTTTGCAACTGTAACCGTGAGACTGATACAGCTTGCTAGGTTATGTTGTATCTTCACAAACACACGTGGAGAATATGAAGGTGTAACGGATGTTAAGTACTGAAATGAAATATGCCTCCTCTTAGTGTGTCCACGTTATTTTTATTCACGTTTTTGTTTTGTTGTTGTTGTTGTTGTCGTCGTCGCCGCCGCCGCCGCCGCTGCTGCTGCTATTATTATTATTATTATTATTGTATCATGAAGAATGTTTCTAAATTTTCCCCTTTTAATTACTGTAGCAACCGAAAATATATTAACGTGACGGTATATAAAAGCCATACAATACTTTATTTTCTTCCTGCATGATATACACTCTAAGCGGAGACAGCAACATAACACTAAAATCTCTATAAAGTTTCTCGAATTTAAAACAATGAACCTCCCAAATGGGCTACAAGAGAGCAAGTGCTGGAATGTACGGTCGTTGGTGGTGGGCGGGGTGGTGGTGGTGTGGAATTTCATTGCACCATTGTCTGTGAAGTACAAGAGATATGGCATGTACAGTGCTCAGGAATTCCTCAAGAAATAAAACAGGCTTCGGTCATGTTCTCCTAATGGGAGGCTCACAAGTAAACGTAAGGTTACTGTATGGGGCGAATGGAGTAATTTGGAAGAAAGCAAAAAGCTGGAATTCCATAGACACGCGAGAGGTAAGAAAACTTGTTTCTTTGCTCCCTCATATCCGTTCTTTTGACCTGTGTCTCAGACACACTGAAAAACACAAAACATACAAAGGTATAAGCATCCATGTGCATGCACGCATGCGTACTTACATGCATAGTGCATGCGTACATACATACGGACATACATATTTATAGACACACATCTAGACATACTTACATACCTACCTCCCTACATATATACGTACATATCTACATACATACGTACCTACGTACATAGGTCAACATACGTACGTACATACATACGTGCACGCACATATAGCCTTACATACATGCAGACATACCTAATTACACACATGCAAACAATATTTTATTAGTCTGTAACCATACTGCGGATTTCATTTAAATAATGATCAGTGTTTGTAGAGCAACTAAGGCATACACAGACACATACGCGTACAATAGCGCGCGCGCACACACACACACACGTATTTCTCGTATATTTTACAATATGGCTTGACTTACTTGTGTGGCTAAGTGTGTGAAGTCGTACATACGTAGAATTGCGTAGCTAAATTGAATAATGGATATAAATTAACTTTTACTGCACTTAGTCCTTCCGTCTTCTACCTACTTGTTCACAGTAGGTGTCGAGGGATTTGTGATTTCACCTGGTCACACACAGAAACACACCACAGTCGGTAGGACTCCTCTGGACGGGGGATCGAACAGTCGCAGAGACCTCTACCTGACAACACAAACACTGTACAAGACAAACATCCATGACCCCGGTGGGATTCGAAACCAAAATCCCAGCAAGCGCTCAGCCGCAGATCTACTCTTTAGACCGCGCGGCCACGGGGGTCGGCATATAAATTAACATGAATGAATATTTCAATGAACTCACTAATGCTTACTTTTGGGGTGCCGAGTTTTGACGCCTTGGTCATACAACCCTGTCTCCTAGTTAAATTTGTTCTTCCCAGCATTAAAGCCTTTACATTACTTATCTTCTTTCTATCCATATCGTTTTTTATCTAAATTTAATTCTACTTCTTTCTTTTATTCTTAACACCCGATCCCATTCATCTTCCCATTTATTCACATGGCCCTACAATCCTCGTAATACCTACCTATGTCAGCGTTCCTGAATCTCTTATTATTCACAGTCCTCTTTCTACCACATTCTTTGTTCCTTCACACCGTAGTACGTGGCTTCTTCCTTTCTCTTTACTGCATTTGCGGCAAATCGCATTTCAGACGTTTCATCTGGCCACACACTGTTCCTCTTTTCGATATTCCACGACATTGTTGCACTAATTACACATTTTTTACTTGTGTGTTTCTTACAATTGGTGTTAAAGCGCCAAAGAATGTTTGTCTTTCATATTGGCCTCCATAATTCATCTTTCAGCTAGCACACAGCTTTTATCTTGAGGTTTTATTGTACTGGGATATGATACAGCGTCGCTGAGTAATCTGCTGTTGATGTCCTCTCCTCTCTTAACCTTTTAAAGCCTAGCGGTAATTTTACGTACCACCAGGTTTAACATTAAAAAATTCTACGTGGTGCCCACATTGCGTTTATGTGCTTTGTACGGTTCGCAGAAAAAAACCAGCAACTTTTACCTTATAAAACGTTAGGAGACTGGTTTTTACAACCGAAGTGGAGAGTGTTTACAGCGCGGTACGCACTAAGTCCTTCTATAAAACAGATACGCTTCGCCTTTAAAGGGTTAATATCCCTACAGATTCCCGGTGTTCCCTCATTGCCTTTCTCATTACTCCATTTTTAAATAATTTACTCAATAAAGCACCTCTTATTACAGTGTTAAATTCTTTCTGCAAATTTAAGAAGAGCGTATGTGAAAATTGAGGCTCCCCTTGAATGCAGGAAATATTTCAAAAGCAATCACTTTGTACACTAGTTACAACACAATGCTCAGTCAGACTCTGGTACTGCTTACTCTTTTTTCAGGTAACCTTACGTTGATTGTGCCATGAACCAGCCTGAGGACCAGACAGAAATGCGGAGGGGAAGAAAGGGAGTAATTTTCGGGGTTACAAGAATATCTTATTACTCAATGAGACGCCCAGGAATGCGGTGGTTCTTGCTTTGGAAAGTGTTATAAACAAGTTTCGTATATGGACCCCTCATTTGTCACATGCTTTTTCGCGGTGTATTGAGTCTTCCTATGTTCATTTCCCTTTTGTACGAGTGTAACTGCAGAAGCTGTGCATCTTCACTGGCCCGAAGGTTAGGTATTATTGTAATACAAAACTAGGTTTCCGTTTTGTATCTCGAAATAAATTTCATAATATTACTCCCAGTGACTCATCTTTTCAAGCTATACATAATATAAGATGATCATTATACATTTTGCAGTTTTTTCATGTTTAAGATGGTAGATTTAAAGGTGTTCAAGTTTTCAAAGAACAGAGTATTTTCTAATTGTTAAGGCAATTTTATCCCTATAAATAAAAGAAAAATAAAAAAGAATAAACACAATTTTACACAATAAAATTTTTTAATGACGCACCCTATTATGAAGGCACATGGGGCAGTGAAGGTAGAGTCCCAGGCATCCTTAGCCTTGACGTCAGATGGACGAGAGCTGCAGCTGTAGGCCCCAGCTGTTTAATCTCCGGTAAAATTTGCTGCTAACCATTTTAGATCAGACTAGTGTGGAAGCTTCCTGTCAAATCACGAACTCTCTGTCGTCTAACCGTAGCTTGGAAGCTACGTCAACTGACTTCACTGAGTCAACTGGACAGTTGTTTGGTAAATGTAACAGTATATGTGCCAGTTTTGAGTGATATTAATTTAAAAATTTTCTTACATAAAAATCAGTCTCAATGATTTTAATGTGATCCATCCCGTTGTGTACCAATTCAAGATAAATTGCACGTTGATGCCAGGATATCACAACGCAGTTCCATATATTTATTGTATATTGTTCGTTACGTGTACACTACATGTTTCAGTCTTCAGTAGACCAACTTCAGGTGTATTATACAATGAACCAGAGTACAGGGCTGTACTCTAGTTCATTGTATAATACACCTGAAGATAGTCTACTTAAGATAGAAACATATAATTTATATTAAGGCGCAATATATAATAAATATATTGAAATGTGTTGCGTTGTCCTGCCATTAACGTGCGATTTACCTTCAGTCTCAATGACCTTGCAGTTACTTTTTTTTTCACAAAATCCCTGAAGTCTCAATGCTCGTATTTAAAGGAATGGCTTGTTTACCTTACCTAATTTTATGCAAGCATGTTCAGAAATAAAAGAGTCTCAACACCACAACAATACTGTCACCAGTTTTCTCTCAATCTAGACATTTTTGCTCTTACCAAACCGTAGAGTACACTGTCATTACTTTGTAAAGAAACCGTAATCATTCTCCAGAGAAAGGAAGCAGTGACGAAAGAGATTTACTTCTAAGCAAGTGAAAATACTCGTATTTATTCCCTTCTGCTCGCAGAGAGGCTCTAAGAGATGAATGTCACAGGAGACGGAAGAGACAGGTGTGAAAAATGTGTTTGCCTTTTTCCTGTTCTGTGAAGTAATGCGGCATCCGAGACGCTCACATCCTAATCTCGCATTACAAATATTGCGAAGAAATGTAATTTCAAAACGTGAAGTTGTAGGGCGAGCGGGGTGTTCCCAGTCGCTTTCTCCGCACCACACATGAGAGTTATGTGCTGGGGTAACAGCAAATCGTAGCAACTACCTGTTGTTCTCACATTAGGTGAAAGAAAACTTTGCCATTTATTTTAAAGTTTTCTGTAGAGGTGAACACACGCAATTGATAACCCCTAAATATTATAAAACAAAGAAATGAAGTTAATTTTTATGTCTTAGATGAAGGGGCGGAAATATTTTTGTCAAGCCTCAGTACCCTCGAAATTGCAAGGTTTTAAAACGAGAAGCTCTAAGGAAGTTTCATCAAAACTATTTTTCTTCAGTTCAAATTTACCTACTAAGAACCATAAGTTAAACATAATAAAATTCTTAGACTACTGAGCTGCGTAACTTCGATTGGTAAATGAAGGAATACAGATGTGCGTGGCTGAAATTTCAGTCACCAAGCTTTTCATATGGACAAGTCTTTCCTGAAACGGATATGTTCACTGGCAAGCGCTTGCATTGCACATAACACAAAGTGCCTGAATTCTTTTACGATTTTTTTTGCATCATCATCTATTGAATGGAAGAAGATAAGGTCCTTTCATGGTTACATAAACCAGAAACGTGTCGAAAGTAGTTAAGACTGTGGCATCTTCTATGGAAAGCGACGTGAGAGTCCAACGGTTACAACACTTTTCCTGAAACGTTTTAGATTTTCAATGGCTGCTCTTAGTTAATTTGTTCGTTCTTTGTGTTCTCTATTAAAATAATATAATTAAAACGTAAAATACATAAAGTTTTAATTGTTTAAGGTATAAGAGTAATTTAGAAAGGGGCAGTCCATTGTGAATTCTTATAAAACGTGGCCTTTATTTTTTAACGTAATAGGTTAACATTAGCCTTAATATATTATAAGGTGTGACACACTCCAGGGTACGCATGACCCTACAGAAACACTCAGATGCCCTGTGATTCACATGTAAACCTCTTACCAAAATCAAAATACACCAGATGACTCACATATAAATTAAGGAGAAACAAGTAACTTTTGCACTATTTTGAGCATTTGATTGCCCTAAAACAATTTTTGCGCAGAATCTCTGGCTGAGTATTGGATTCAGCAGGAGGACTTCACAGATACTATTTCTTATTTCATATATAAAAGTATGTAGAACTACATCGTGCCTCTTTTAAAAATAAAGTTTTTTAATAAATGATATATTTAGTTTTTTTTGTCTGCTTTTGCTACGGATGTAGCTTTGATCGTGGATCCATGTAATACTATTAAAGATGGCGCGTTTTATGGATTTCAGGACAGCAGTGGATGTTTAACGAGAGGAAGGAAAAGGTCTGTAAGTGTATTATGTACGTATAACATCTCGGTACTAACATCTACTCAGAAGTTTCAAAATACAATGTGTGGCAAAGAGTGTATCACCTTATTGTTTTGACACACAGTCTGAAATTCGAGGGTCTAATGTTAAAATGTCAATTATTTTTCAAGAGAAATATTATTAAAACTGAGAATAAATAATTTTGATATTGCAAGAGAGCCCATTAATAAACTCTGCCTGTACGGAGCGGGCTACTAGTCGAGACTATTGATCAACATTTTCTTGTTCATCTCACATTCCAGCATGTTCAGATGAAGCTTTTACTTCACATGCTGGAAGTCATAATTTACTTGGCCAGTTACACAAGAAAAGCAGTTGTGGTAAGGTGTCTATAAGAACACAAAACAGTGGTATCAAAATTATTACTGCAAGAGTAAATGAGGAAGTGTATAAAGTGCACGTGTTGGAGGGCAAGGCAGGTCTTCTCTAAAAATGCGATGCAATTTCTATTCCTATTGTGTTATGCAGGGCTGTTAGCTAATGTCTAATGGGATTTAAACTTTCCTTCAGTTATGTAGCATGTCACAAAGTTAATTTTGGAATTTTGCATCTCTAATAAGTAAGATATGTCTTTTAATTATGATTAAATCATACTTAATATTTTGTAGAAGTTAGAAAATGTTAAATCTTATCTACAATTTTACTTAACATTTTTCAGGGTTCCGCAGGGTCCCCTCTGCAGTGAGAGACATATTCTTTAACTACACAACTGTTTACCAAATACATGACTTTGGAAGGGACATAAGATATTATAAAACAAGTTTGGATATTCGGTTATGTGTGATATTGGATGCCGAATTTAAATTGTAAAACTCACGGAACTCATTGTGTGGCCATAATTTGTGAGCAGTTCTGCAATTATTCCGTTGAGACTGTAGCCATTTGGAAGTTATCGCTTTCTGAGCAGTGGGGATTTTAAAGTCTTTGCGCATTCGACTGTCTGCCAATGCGTCTGTCTACAAAAGTAACACAATCTCGAGAGTCGCTGTACAATTTCTCTGGAAATTTAATTTTGGAGAACGTCACGAAAACTTATAGAGATTTTTCAGTTTTAATTAGATTCTGATAAAAAAGCAGATACTTTTCTAAAAAAGTCGTACAGTCTGTGCTTGCGCGTACTTACAGGATTAGATGTTGTATCAAATTAAATATTTTGGAGCAGAATAAAAGATGTTAATTCATGCCCATTTCTTAGCAACTCATCCGATTAACAAGGTAATCAACGGGATGGAGTAGGCCTATTTTATGTGTATTTTCGAATTTCGTATGGAACATTTCAAAAGAAGGGCTGAGGTAACTCAGTGGGTATACTATACTGGCTAGGCTACAGGTTTGACGTCTGTGGAACTATGGTTCGATTCCCAGTATGTGGAAAAAAAGCCTCTCCTCCAAAGAGTCCAAGCCGACTCTGGGTCCCAGCTAGCCTCTTATTTAACGGGTATCGTTAGCTTTTACTCGTGGGTTTAAAGCAGGCGGGTTGTGACTCTGACCGCTCACCTCCAATTAGTACCGAGGTTAAGAGTGACGAGACTATCCCTCCAATTGCCCAGAAGCCTTAGTGTAGTGCACAGAAATAACCCTACCATTACCTTAGTTGCTCCACATTCTATAGGTTTTGCTACTTTTTATTCTTCTTCTTCTTCTTCTTCTTCTTCTTCCTTTACTTTCCTCCTCCCCCCCTTCTTCTTCGCCTGATCATCTTCCCTTGATATCTTCTCCTTCCCTTCATTCCTATTCATCATCTTACGTTTCATTTCACTCTTTCTTCACGCTCCTTCAATGTCGTGACCCTCATAGTTGTGCGTTCAGGGCCAGGAGACTCGCACGTTCAGACTCAAAATATCAAGACAGATCTAAATACCGAAGCTGTTCAGAACCGTGCTGTAGGTTTTGCACACCTAGAGGCAAATTCCTAATAATAATAGCCTTTAGGAAATATGGACTTGGGTAACTCTGGGTTCTGTGGAATGTCTCCAAGGCCGTCGAGAGTCAGAGAAAACTATTTTAAAAGACCACTCACTTTTCAACATATGTATTATGGTCGCATACACAACCGATGTTAAAAAAGCTTTAGATTTATACTCAGACTTTTACTTAGTGAAGTGGAAACGATGTATTGAAAGTAAATAAGCAGGGAGTTCTTTCATGGGTCATTAAGCCACAATGTGAAAGAAACAATAGGCTTGAATGTAAAATAAAGAATGGTTAAGGATTGGGTGTCTGGATTTTGAACCATGCAGTGGCGTAAAATATTCTGTTTTCACCGTCGCCAGTATTTCACCAAATCTAAATTAGACTGAAACACAAAATCGTGTACCTGTTGAATAACAGAGTCATTCATATTAGAACAAAACTATTGGATCTTCACTCAGACACATAATTGAATCAAACCAAATAATTATTTTTGACTGTCTTTTATAGTCTCCTTTGAATTACTCTGACAACACAGGTTGTTTTCAGTGTACATCCATTACACAGGGAGTTCAATTGAAAACCTAACCCAGAGACAGAGCAAGCATAACGACTTTACATTTCAGCATATAACGTATATAAAGTAATATATGATATAATTACTGCATATTAGAGTAAGTGATGGAAATGACGTCTTTCAGCTGTGACATGCTTGACACCTGGTGAACGGATTATTGAGCGTTGTTTGAAGTTTATTAAAAAACTGCCTATAATGCGCAGCAAGTTATCGGCAATTGTACAACACACACAGCCAGTTCTATCGCGGCCTGTATGGAAAATTTTGTCAGGTTAGTCACACAGTCCAGTGTGACAGACCCGTGAAGCGCAATGTAGCCTACGTTTCTTTCGTTTCTGAGTATGCTGTATAATTTAGTAAGACGATTTCCTTTGTTTAAAAATACAGAAGGAAGAAATCGTGTCAGTAGGGTCGTAGAAAGTTTGGATACTTTTCCCTGGGTCTAAATTCCTTCGAAATCAAGCATGTGTCTCAGCTGCAGGAGGTTGTTTCCAAAAGCTAATCAGACAAGTAGCAGATTACGTTTTACACATAGGCTATCTGTACATTACATATGTGTATATTATGTTCGAAAATATAACGCCGTTAACCTTGCCGTGCATCTTGATTCTGTTTTAAATTGGATTCCCTCCACTTACATATTAATCTATGTATTCTGCCTTATACTGTTTATTCCATAAGTAGAATGTTCTAGCTTAATATGTGTTATTCTTTAAAATAAGATATTTATGTTTAAATTCTTTCTCCTTCTTTACGCATTAAACTTGTTTTTTTTTTACTTGGCTTTCTCATTTGCATTTCCTACAAGCATTGAAAACTACTAGATAACAAGCTGCAATATTAGTCGACACCTCAATCTGCATTTTGAACCTTAATGTCTAGTAAAGCGTCATTAATACATAACAGGGGGGCAACGTACCCTCTCATTTTTTTTTACAACTGCGCCGACCTGCTGCTGTTCTGAGCAGAAAATTTTTACACGACCTGACGACTGCGCGGCACTATAAAAGCTTTTTTCTGCTAAGATGCGTAATAAATATATTTACAATGAAACCTGAAATATTCCAGCTGCGCGGCAAAAATTCAGTGTGCGTGGGGGCATTTCAGTTGCTGCAAGGCTGCGCACCCGTGCAGCTTAGAGGGAACATTGCTTGGGGGGCAAGTGTCTTACAGCTATAAGTATAGGCGTTATTACCACCACTTATGGTGTTTCTTTTTCTTTCTTTCTCTTTACGTCGCCTCTGTTTATATATCGTCGAATGTTACCTCGGAATTTGTCTGGGATGACTGAGGAAAAAACTAAGGGCCTCAATCAGAGTGGCCGCTGGCCCAGAAACATCTATCCCGGAAACTTCAGATTAAAAATATAGAGTGTTAAGACTATACTAATTTTCTTGGTGTCACTCCTTGCAAGGCGGACGGAAGAAGTTAGGATATATGCCAGCTGCCCTCAGCTTCAAACAGAATTACCAAATTTTTACACACTGCTGGTCATTTTCTTAAGCCTGAACACTCACGTTTAATGGACCTGTGCTATAGCAACGTTGTATTCTAGCATTCCATTGTGCGTGTTTTACAGGCAATGCAAGTTTTGCTCTAAAGAGAGCAAGAGCTAAAGTTGCATTAATGAAAAAGTTGAGAGCAGATTAACTCTGCGAATGCGTATTACCATTCTGACCGAAATCTTCCGTGTCTCACTTTTCTGCCCAGAAATATAAAGATAAAAATACAGAGAAATATAATTTAGCATGTTGCTTTGTATGTGTGAAACCTGGTTTCTTGCATTGAGGGAGAAACGTGGGCTGAAGGTATTAGAGTAGGGTGCTGAGGAAGATACTTCGGCGCAAGAGGGACGCAGTAACAGTGGAGAAGAAGACGCAGCACAGTGTGGAGCTTTGTGATTGGTACTCCTCTCTAAATGCCATTCAGGCAACGAAATCAAGAAGAATGAGCTCAGCGGAGCATCTGGTACTTATGGGGGATAGGAGAGCTGCTTATAATGTTTCAGTGGGGAAATGTGAGAGAAAGAGAAAATTTGGAAGACCTAGGCTTAGATGGGAAGGTGGTATTAAAAGGGGTTTTCACGAAATAGAATGGGGCCATGGACTGGATTCATGTGGGCCAGTATAGGGACAGGTGGCGGACTCATGTGAACACGGTAATGAACTTCCTGCTTTCATAAAATGCAGGGCATTTCTTGCATAGGGGAGGATCTATCAGCTTCTTAAGAAGGACGCCGTTTCATGGGTGACAGTAAACGTGCGAATGCGCTCTCTTAGAGATATGCCTTCTGCTTAACAGCAATCCACAAAGCATTTTAGGATATTTGCTCTTGTGGGTTAACGCTGTCCCTCTGCAGATCTTGAAGTGGTGGGGTGGATTTTCAACGCCTCCAGTAGCTGGCCACGAGTGTTCTGTCTCATGCCTTGGCCGCTTTGTCACTGCGTAAAACTCGTCCGACCTTACCCATTCAAGGGGGGGGGGGGGGGGGGGTTACGCGTGGACCACATAACCGGTCTGGACATTTTGGTAAAGCTGCTGTCGGGAATCGAACCACGATTGCGTCATCAACCAGTCAGTAATTTCGTCACTACTGTACATATTGGGCTATCCCGGCTACCTAAGTTACATCATTACTCTTCCGACACTTTCATTATGTTACAGTGTAACGAAAGATTCTTGTTTATAAGATCGTATCTATGACCAACAGTGTTGTACAGTTGGCAAGTACACGTCTCCCTTTTTTAAGACATGTTCCATCGTTCCTTACATATGTGCTCATAATGAAGTCACAGGTCGGGTCAGGCAAGTTACGGATCTTGCCTGTCAGATTACAATACACAGTAACTTCAGAGTAGCAGATACGCCACGTAAATACAGGACTGAAAGGAAATCAGATAGGGGACTCCCCTCGTCTGGATTCGTGACGACGACGATGATGATGATGATTATGATGATGATAATAAGGGTGTTGGAATGCTTCACGCATTCCTGTGAGTTGTAATGACCAATGACCGTTCGTAGCAGATGTATGAAAACCTGTCCAGTTAAGAAGGTTGGACGCCAGCCATTATGCACTTAACCCACACCCCACCCAGCCCCTTACCCAAAAATGTACATATAAATAACATTTGACTGTTAACTCACAACGTAAATTATGCTTAGTTTATACACAGAGGATATGGAAAATTGTCCGTCGTAAATTATGGAAAGCATTTTTATTACATTCCGGACGGCAAATGTCGGCATAAAAAGAAAAGAAATTACTACCTTCTGCGATGTTACGCCGTCTATTCTGGTAGCAGTTTACCTGCATTTCTTAAGATGGGATCTACTGTTGTGTTTTGAACGAAACAAAGCGGTAAAGTACATGATCGCCAACCACAAATGTATTCTTAGACAGTTCTTTTTATTGCCTAAAGCGTGCTGCGTGCCCGGCTTAACATTTTAATAAGTCATTATCACGTACATGTAACGCATGTATAAGGAACATAAAAATAATATTTAATTGTTAACGTAAACAATTCTGGTTAAACGAGAGGCTGAGAACGGCAACCAAGTTTATGTTTATGCGATCTTCTGGAATGTTACGCGGCGTCCTGTGATAATTTTTACCGACGTTTCGGGACAGCGTAACCGTCCCATCTTCAAGGGTCAAGAGTCCGAGAAGACGCTTGACCCTTGAAGACTCTTGTCTCATGTTCAGCCACTTCGAAAGTATAAGTGCGGCAGCTTGCACAAAGTTTAACCGAGGCTGAAATACATTACTAACTACAAGAATACTTGATCGATAATAGTAACTAATAAGAATTAACCCTTTAAAGACGAAGCATTTCTGTTTTTTATACAAGGACTCAGTGCGTACCGCGCTGTAAACACTTTCCACTTTGGTTATAAAGACCAGTCTCTTAATGTTTTATAAGGGAGAAGTTGCTGCTTGTGCTGAGATCGGTACAAAACACATAAACGCAATGTGGGCACCACGTAGAATTTTTTAATGTTAAACCTGCTGGTACGTAAAGTCACCGCTAGGCTTTAAAAGGTTAAAACCCAACTAAACCCCGACCCATCCAGAACCAAAGAGAAATCACGCACAAACTTGCACATAGAACAAACAAATAATGAACAGACAAACAAGAATAAAACTTTTACTCACATACAGAACAAACCAACAGTGGAACAAGAAAAAACAACGAATCAAGGTTCAAACAAAGCCAAAAACAAAGCAATAACAAAAAAAAAGACAAGACACAAAACAAAAGGTCTTGGCCCAAACAGTAAAAAACCTTGCTACCACGTAAAAAAGACTGACAGACTCTTGACCCTTGAATATGGGACCGATACGCTGTCCCGAAACGTCCGTAAACAACTGCTACACGACGCCGCGTAGTATCCCAGCAGAGCGCAGATCTCATCACCATCGCGGCGGAAGCCTGAAATCAAAGTTCATGTTAACAAACGCAAGGGTTACGGTCCTACGGGTGAACCTCATTTGCATGACGTGTGTGCGAAATTTCGTGACAATCGGTCTACAGTTTTAAAAGTTGAAATTGGAAATCCCAGAGAGAATCAGAGAGAGCCAGAGAGAGTGAGTGGGACAGTGTTGATGACGAAAGCCTATTGTGCTTTAATTTAGTGAGCAAAAGAAAGAAAGAAAGAAAGAAAGAAAGAAAGAAAGAAAGAAAGAAAGAAAGAGAGAAAGAGAGAAAGAAAGAAAGAAAAGGAAAGAAAGAAAGAACGAAAGAAAGAAAGAAAGAAAGAAAGAAAGAAAGAAAGAAAGAAAGAACTCTTACGGCTTAGCGATTATATGTAAAGTCCATAAGGAATGAAGTTCGGTTTCTTGTTTTTATGTGTGTGAGGCATGTGTTACAGGTCTAATATAAACATTTTTCGATTGCAGAATTTACAACCTGACTTTCAAAAGAATTCACATATGAAGTCACACACTTAACTTCATCATAACATGTCATATTTTCAACAAATTTCCCATTAGCCAAATAATTATGATCTTCGATAAAGACAAAATATTTCTTAATCTTAATTATAACCATAATACCCAGTGATGTTTTGGAACCATAATCATTGCATTAAACCCAGGAGCTTGTATATCAAAATCTGTAAACTCGTTACGAATACATTTATCTGGTGGTTAGCTAGGTTATGTATTGTAGGTAGGCAGACTGTCGGAGCATACAGGCAGCATTCCAGAATTAATTCAAGTTTGAAACCACTCCCTTGGTTGGCGGCCTCAACTCTAGCGTCACCACGAGATGTGTTCTTTCATCCTGCCTAATCACACTATTGTTGCAATTTAAATAACATCCAATTTAATGGTTCTCTTACGTTTTAGTGACATGAATTCCTCGATACTGCACTTAGAGCCGTGTTCTGAAAAAGTAAAAAAATGTGAAGTGTTTTTTATATTTATATGTTGCAAACAAGAACGTAAGGCAGTGGTCTCATAATGAACTCGGAAATCTTGTGTAATAATTTATTTGTTTTTCCTGATGACGCTGTTAATGCAGTTGAGTAGTATGGAATCCGTAACAATCTTAATTTGGGTCATCCCGGTGTGTTATTTCAATGCCAGTAATGATAAACACAGTCAGACACACCACAGTATATATATATAATATATATATAGTATATATATTGGCACAACCTTAGAGTAAATGGCATAGTGTACAATATATATATATATATATATATATATATATATACTGTGGTGTGCCTGACTGTGTTTATCATTACTGGCACGGTAATCTGTCAACAATGAATTGGAAAAAATGTGAAATTCGGGGTAGCCTAATATGAAAATTCTCTGGATAGCTGGTCTCTAGGCTGAGATTTTAAACTGACACCTCACGAAAAAGGAAGCGTGGATGCTTTCTGGGATGTAGACTTACATACTATCCAAATATATTTATTGCAGTTGAAAAGGACGCAATAATTCTATAAACTTGTGGTCCACAGAGACCTAACCAATATAAGGCCCCAAATTTCTTTAGCAACAAAATGTTCGGAAGCATATAAGCTTTGCTTTAATTTTGCTAATTATATGCAAAATATAAATTATGTCGAAATCGTCCTGATGTATCCGCTCTTCCAGGGACCTTTCTCTGAGAAATGTTAAAAAGTAGGACCCTTAAAACCGTCAACAAGCTTTTATCATTAACTTAGACAAAAGGTTTGCCAACTAATCTTTATTACGTCAGGTTGGAGCCGGGATAACGTAGCTTGTCTACTGTCTAAGCTACGGGCTGGACGACCGAGAAATCGTGGTTCAACTCCCGGCAGGTACAGGAGAATTTGCTCTTCTCCCAAACAGAAGCTTAGGCCCTTCCAATCTATTCACTGAGTACCGGAGATCATTTGTCCGGGTCTAAAGCGGTCGTCGCGTAATCTACCCACTCTACTCCGTCTAGTGCTGGGACTAAGAGTGAGTGGAACTATAAATCCACTGCCTCAGCTCCAGTGATGTTCAGACTTAAACTGTAAAAATCTCTTTAAATTTCAATTTGCAAGTTTATCTATTAATTGAAAATAATTATACCAAAGCCTGCGAACGCTAACACCAGCCACTACAATCACATTCATATGCCTAAGTTATGATATAATGTAACCTTATCTGTCATAATTATCATTAAGTATACTGATTTCACTAAATTTTTAGACGTAAATAATTTCCTGTGTGCGTCATCTTGTCATTCTGTTGCATATCCTGTAGAAAACATGTAAGATAATTATATTTTATGTTGTACATCCCGTGCAACAGTCTATTACACACAAAAATTTACTACCAACTTCTTGTACATCATTTTTATGTTTCTTATACAAAACTCCTACAAGTTTCGGCCATATGTCCTAATTGTCTTCAGGGAGTTACAAGTCTCGGCTGTCGTGTGCAGCGTATATGGCAACTTGTCATAAATATTTGGCAGACTACATGCATATGTATAATATAATATAATATAATATAATATAATATAATATAGTAATAATTTTCGTTATACAAGTCGTCAATACTCAAAGAGGAATTATAATATTAAAACTGCATTTTGATTGATCTTAAAAAGTTAAGAGACATTAAAAGTATTAGAAGTAATGGTCTGTATGCGAACATCTGTGGTGCTGGCATGTTTTACTCATTTAAACTGCACGGATAATCCATTGTTTAAATACGTCGAGTGTGCACTATGAATAAAGAAGCTCATATGGCTTCATGGCGTGGGCAGAGTCATCTCTGTGTTCGTACACTTCAAAATGCAGTTATGCCTGCTTGGTGCAGGATTTATAGTTGTACTCTTTCCTCCGATTGCCTGTGTACATCACAAAGCACCAACAACGACAAATAATGTAAGAGTATAATGGTATCACACCTGCACTTGGAAAGATACAGCCTAGTTATCCCTCCTCCTTCGCGGTTGTTAGGAAAAGTTATCGTGAGTTGACGGCGCAACCACGTTGCGCAAAGTGCTGATGGAAAAAAATAAGGTTACGTGAACGCGGACACTTGTGGAAGCGCCATCCCATCGTTTAAAATATATATAGTTTTTGACATTAAGTATTTACAGATTGCTTGGGTAACTGATGCTGCCAGCTCGGCCTGTAGTTGAATGAGTAACCGCCCGTGTTTGTCCGAACCCATTTAAATTTTTCTGCTGTAGGCATTTTTTTTGCAACAACATATTTATGTGACCGAAATACATGTTATTTTCCTTTCCGTTTTTGAAGAAAATACATTTATGCATTTAAATATGTACTAATTCATTAAGTAAACGTAATCAAAAATAGAATAATATTAACGAGATTTCATGCACGTAACATACGTACTTATTACCGACGCCGGTGTAATCAAATGCTGTCGATGTGAAGAAAATCAGACTACTCCGAAGAAATGGCCTACGCAAGATTTATTAGCAGGATTATAAGTTAATTATGCGACGAAAAATAAGTTTAAATTATTTTACTACAAGATTTGTGTAGTTAACTAATTAACACACAGACCAGCCAGACATGTGCAGTTTCAAAGAACTCACTCATAGCGATCTTCGCTTTTTTTTGACAAGTCCCCTTGTAAAAACTTCGCTTCTTCCATTTACTAGATTTCCTTGCGAATGCATAGGCCTATGACCTTAGACTGGAAGGAATTTACTTTTCATCCTGTCAAGAATGCGTTATGTTAGCACAATGTCTGTGCCACTTCTCTACATAATCACCATACCGGTTCTGCGAACAAAGCGCTCTCGAACTGCATCTTCAAGTGTAGAATCTGTAGTGAAGTGAGGCTGCTAAAAACACCGGCTGCGAAACGGAGAGTGTCCAGGGGCACCTGCATTTCCGAGAAAGTGATGATAGGGGCAGTAACTAGCCGAGCGTTCTGTGCCACAATAATATTCTTGGTATGATATCAAAACCAACAAATGCACATAAGTGTATGGAAATAAGCAGGTGTAGGAGCTTATTTTTGCCTTTCAGGATGGTGATTTACTACATACATGCTACCCATTACCTATTAGAATCACAAATATTTTTATCTATTTTAGTATTTAATACGTATTTTAAACTATGTATTATTTTTAAAATTTAATATTTTATATCTGTGTG
This sequence comes from Coptotermes formosanus, assembly GCA_013340265.1. Taxonomy (NCBI): domain Eukaryota; kingdom Metazoa; phylum Arthropoda; class Insecta; order Blattodea; family Rhinotermitidae; genus Coptotermes; species Coptotermes formosanus. The sequence continues at coordinate 2,916,822 of BLKM01000700.1, forward strand.
TGGCTGAGGTGCATCTGGGGCATAAGCTGACGGGCCCTAAAGAAGTAGAAGTAGTAGAAGTATATCTGTGCGTTGGTTCAAAACTTCTGTAATATTTCGATGATGCACCTCTCTGAAGATGGTCACACTAGTGGCCATAACATGAAAGAGGTGTGCGGTATGTATAATATACTTTCACACACCTACGTGCATTTGTTGGTTTTTATATCATATCTAAGTGCTCAAAACACGGTTATGGACCATTTAAAAATTATTCTTGGCAAACTCTGAAAGATCTGGGCACAGATGGGGTAATATGATGGAATCTCGAAGGAATATGATGGTAAGGCGTGGCCTAGGTTTGGCTGGTCTAAGATATGGACTAGTGGTGGACACATCAAGTGCGCACCCAGGATTTTTCATTGGAGTGGGGGCTGACCCTTAGGCTATATATAATTTAGACTGATTTTAAAAATCATGTTCTAAAAATCATGACGTAAGTACGACTGTAACATAACACCCTTTGCACCTGCGTTTATGCACTATACATACAAATATAACTGCATGTTCCATGACCCAATTACAGCCTCCGATCATTTGTTTTTTGTTTAATTTTATTAATTCGTTTTTTAGAATTCTAATGTACTTGTCATCAGGCCATTTCAGAGGCTGATTTCGGTTGAAGGGTAAATCATGTAAAACTTTTAATATCAGCGTGTCTAAAAAATCTGTTTTTTAAATTTCGGTTTTGGGGTGTCTGTGGGGGCTGCAGCCCGGCAGCCCCTCCCCCCTTGGGCGCGGCCATCGGACACATGCAGACGTTGAAGAGCATTCAGGTTACATGGGATGCTGGGAATTTTTTGATTAACTGAGGCCGTTTCAGCTTCTCAAGGAGGATCTTGCTGCTTGTTTTTGGTAAGTTAGTTAAACCTGAATGTGTCCTTTAAATGATTTCACGAGATCGTCAGTGAAACAAAAAGTAAGTCACAATTATGATTATGTTTGGAAGCAGTTCAGGACACGTGGGTTTGAGGAAATCTATTCAAAATTTTTTTCAAATGTGCCCCTATCTCGTCTACTTCAGACAGGCAGTAAATTTCTGAAGTGCCGTAAAAGACGCGACGCTGTGTGTATTCTAACGGAATTCGAAAGTACGTGTACTCCCTTAGAGGGTACGTAATGGAATACGCGCAATTTATAAATGCGCTGTCTGTTATTTTATACAACTGATTAGCATTTACGTTGAGTTACTGCACATCCATCGGACGATGTACGGCAGTTTCCCTACAGTGGCCTGCACCACACCACACAGATGCTGGAACGATCTGCTTCTTTTCGTTAAACGGTGGTCATGCCAAAGAAGTGTTTCAAATAAAAGCTGTAGACCTGAATGATGCCCGTTTTATGCATGTAGGGCCTACTAAGTTATGTGAACTAGCAGCCCTACGTACAAAGATGTCACGGACGATTTACATGAGCTTTGTGTAATTTAAAGGGTATATTTGGGTAGTAAGGTAACAGCAGGTTTGTGTCTGTGCACACTACAAAGCCATATGCGGTACTGGATAGAGTTGAACAGTCAGCTTTACGCTGCGGCCGCTATACTCCCGGAGAAGGAACCTCCGTTTTGCATTAAGCGGAGGCTGGGTGGGACCCACAGCTTCTCTTAAAGCTTGCGGGAAATGAAAAATTAAACCACGATTCCTCCTCAACCGTTCAGCCCATATGCCAGGCACTATATGCGTGGATGGAGTTATAGTTCCAATCATGCTTAAACTACGCCCGAGACAGGCGGCGAATGGTCAGTTTCACGCCCTTGCCGCTTTGCCCTCGGGAAGAGACCCCGGTACCCACTGAATAGAAGGCTGGATGGAACACAGCTCGTGCGGACGTTTTGAAGAAAACATAAAGCGGTTCCAAGTGCAACAACCCGAACGAACCGCCCCACATCCAACCAACCTCCACGTGATTACTAATTGCGACGTTCCACAAACGCATTCCGCCCATTCATATGCACAATTCTTGCATTGCCACGCACCAAGCATCCACGTGATTACTAATTGCGACGTTCCACAAATATATTCCGCGCATTCATAGGCACAATCCTTGCATTGCCATCTTGCGACAAGACTGTACAAGGACTGAATAATTAGTGTATTCTCCTGTCATCTAGTGACGAAAGTTTAAAGTTTTAAAGACTATATTAGTGACTCGCATTTAAGTTGAATTGCGAGATACTTTTGTCCCCTTTGCTGGGAAGTGCTAGTCGACGATCTTCTTGCCCAGGTCCTTGTTTATGACGTCACAATCTAAACATTGCTCAGCTGTGGCAGAGGTGTATGCAGTGTTGTGCGATTGAGTATTGGATTCAAACAAAATTTCTTCAGAAACTATCGTGAGCGGCCAAAAATTTCATCACGGCGACCTGTTAGCAAGCCTGGCCTCGAGCGGAGAGTCGGACGACGGTGGACTTGCTCCGCCACCGCGAAAAAAACCACGAACTTTGGACGCTACAATGCAGCAAGCAGCAAATGGCTGTACGCAACGCAATGGAGTGTCCGAAGACCATTCAGCATCTTCAAGTGAACAGAATGGCACCGAACTTATGTCCGAAATCAATGCAGTTAATGGAGCACCAAATGGAGAAATTTCGCCTAAGATAATAGACAAGACCAACCAAGACATTGTGCGACTGATTGGTCAACACCTTAAAACAATAGGGCTCAAGTATGTTTGTTTAATATGAGGGTTTTCCCGGTTGTTATTGTCATTATATTGCAATATTAATATATGTGCTTCAAGTTGAGGAGTGACAAGTAAAATTTCGTAATGGTTAGTGGTGTTCTGCTGTCTTGACCTATAAATGACCTCCATAGTGAATGTGATTGGTTTACGACAGCTTATACATACTTGTAAAGTTACTGTTGCAGTATTAATTTATGCTGCGTGACAGGTTATGTTATAACATCGATGATGGGTGTTCAGGTAGCTAGATTGGCAATGGGAACAGTATGTACAAAATTTTTCTGCACTTCTGTTTTTGTCGTTAGTGAATGATTACGAATCGATAGACGACTAAGATATCCATATAGTGATTGTACTGCTAGTAGTAATGAGAGGATGGAATGACTAAACTTTGTAAAGTAAGGAATACGTTTTTCTGCCTTCACATAGTTTTGCTGGAATTCTTCTGCTTTGGAGTGTGGGTTGGTAGGAAATGTAGCAGTAATTTACTTTGAAGATACTACTAAAGTCATTAGTGGCGAGTGAATGTGACCATTTATCCTTTTCACAACTCTGCTCAGTTTTACTATTGATCAAGCATTACAGATATGCAGCAGGTTTGTATTTACACAACCAGTATAGCAGTAAAGTTTTACATATAAGTAGTGTAGGTGTAAGTGTTTTATGGGACATAGTGTTGACTGTTATAGCCTGGTGGGGTAGGGGAAAGTTTCGTTCAGAAAATGAGAGGTAAGTGCTAGCTAGTGTGGTGCCATTAAGTGCACATTATTGTCAGACATTTATGTGAACTTCCCATGTCATTCAACCAACATAACATCGAAGTGCGTAGTGAATAGGATTTGTTCTTCATTTGACAGCCTGTCTGTTTGATTGACTATTTATGTGATGTTTTACAGTTTGGTAACCTATTCAGTATATTTCAAAGTATCCCATATACATTTCCTGTGTTATATACCAGTTTCCGTTAATACTGAATAGGAGCATGGCAGATTACTTTTCTGACATATAGTTGTTTAAAAATACACAATCATTAACACCTCAAAACATTGCTATTTTTCCATCCAGACAATATAGTTAATGAAAGTGGTAGTATAAGTATGGGTTGAGTATTCCTTATGCGAAATTCTGAAATGCGAAAACCTCCAAAATCTGAAACTTTTTGTGTGCCGACATGGAACACAATGCTGTGCGGATGGAGATACTTGTAAATAAACTCAGTGCACAGTTGTAATTAAATTAAATGCTCAGTTTGTTTTTGTACACTAAATAAAACATATATATTTGTAAGCTGTATATGAAACATAAATGGATTTCGCATTTAGATTTGGTTCCCATCCCCAAGCTATCTCATTATAATATACAAGTATTACAAAATGTGAAAAAATCTGAAATCTGAGACACTTCTGATCCCAAGCATTTCAGATAAGGGATGCTCAACCCATTTAATATGTAGTTTTGTAGCTGTGTTTTGCTACTTTTGACATCCTGAAGATATGAAACCATATTAGGTCACAGTTGCCAACACCACACAGACACAAGTCACGGTACCCAAAGTACATTGGAAAAAGTTACTAGAGTTGGAGGTGTCATTCTAGTGACAGAAACTGCATTTACCATTCCCAGGCCATTTAAAATTTCACTTCACTTCACTGAGTCCGATCCTGTTCTATGTTGCAGTGTAGAGGGTAATTTAAAATGCAAACTATATTTCAGCAATGCTGGGCCTCTGTATTTTAAGAATGCTTGCCTTTCATTTTATCACCCAGGTTTTAATTTTGAACTTTGATTTTGTTTGCACTGACTCAAGTCAACAAAAAAAAAAGTATTCCACCAAGGGGTTTTGTTAGTGACAGGTACTGAAGATAGGCTCTGAAGTTTCATTTTAGTGGCAGAAACCTACTTGATGTCTGACAGCATACATTTAAAACACAAACTGTATTCTGTTAAGGCTGGCCTGTTATATTGCTCCCAAAGTTAGTCTTTGAGGTTTCCTTTTAGTGACAGAATTGTATGTTACAGTTTATGGTGTACATTTTGTACAGGTCATTACATCAAAACCAACATGCCCCCGAATCCTGATGATCTGTATTTTCTTGAAAATTTGCATATATATTTGTCTTGAGCTGAAACTCTTCCCTGCATTATATTTCGAGTATCTTAACCAGTATCAGAGATATGGGGTGTTCAAAAACTGACGAAATTCTGGCAAAATAAAATATAGAAAATTACTTGTATCAATAACATTTTAAGTACTGCACATAAAACAATGGTCTGTGGCTCATTTTAAAGCTTATAAAATCTACTTTCTTGCAGAATATAAACACTTTGTGACTAATTTCTTTTTTATTTTGAGGCAAAAACTTAAACCAGTTGCAAAAATTTATTTCTAAAAAGTAGCACCTTCACTGTCATTGAAACTTGGCAGAAGTGTTGCAAATAAGGTTAGCTTTTTATGCTTACAAAATGATTTTGGGCTGACAAAAACTTTCTGAGAAATTAATTTTTCATTGTAACATGGCTGAACATATGACATTTTTGGACATTGTTTTGAAAAACTTACATTTTCTCATACACTGGAATGGTTTTACATAATCTTGAAATCTTCTGATAACTTAGATATGTGATTTGCTTCTACAGATGACAGTTTGTATGTTCTCCCAGCTTCAGAAGTTGGTGTAACCATAGACAAAATGAGAGACATGGGTAGAATTAATTCATCTGGTTGAGATGGGAACACAAAGGAGAGTGATGGTCCGTGTGGATGAAGGAATCTGATTTTAAATTCTTCATTCTCTTCATATTTTTCTAACATGCACCCTGGCCACCAGCGATCTTCATACAGTACAGCAATGTATCCTCAAACTGTTTCAAATCGGATGGTTTGACTCTGACTTCTACTTTCTGCCACAGCCACTACTGAGCCATCTTGGGCTTTAGAGTATTTCTTTGCAATCAACGTTGTGTTGGAAATAGGAAGAAAAGCATGATATTGATGGGTTCCAACCACTGTTCTAGTGTTGTCAAACCTAAATTTTAGCTGACATCTTGTCTGTTCAACATCATTTTTACAGACATACTGTATATGTATGGGTGGCAGATGTTCTTTTGCCCATGAATAGGGTTGTGCTGGAGTTAATATCTGATGGTGTTGTAAGTTGGAACAAGCTGCAGGACGTTTAGTGGTACCTCCTACACCATCACATGGGCCTTTGCCATGTGGTGTGGCAAAGAAATGCCATTCAGCATTTATCCCAAAGTCAATGTTGTGGTGGCACTAGTTGATGAAATTGTTCTTATTTTTGTATTGTGCTGATGCACCATAAGAAAAATAATATATCTTTGAAATATTTGGAACATTTTCTTGGAAAAATGCAATACGATGCTTTTGGAAAGTGTATACCAGCCCAGTATCATGGTACAGGCATTCTGAAATAATTACAAACATAGGTTTTCCAACTCATTCTTAGAATTTGTAAAATAGTTAACAAAGGCATGAATGGTCGCTTGCTGGTTGTTCGAATGAAATCCTTATGCAGCATCCTGAATAATAAACGAATAATTTTCTGAGAAATCCCCCAAAACAATAACTTCTCTCTCTTGCAGTGAAGATTTTGTGTCTTTAAAAAATGAAGGCAGCTGGTGAGCTACAAAGTCGTGTACTTTCAGTTTCTACAGACTTGATACGAATTTTTCTACAAGTTCGTCTGCTGTGGATGTGACAGTATCAAGATTACATCTGTCGGTAGTACAAAAGTACAAAATTTATGTCTGTGATACTAAATTTGCTGAACTCAATGGTGATCTTATAGGTTTATATGCCTGTGCTTTCTCAAACTACCAGTGTGTATTTGATCACTTAACCGATGCCATAATGATTGCCAACCTTATGGCATTCAGGAATGTTGTCCTTACTATAACACAGATTTCCCAAGTACATATGCAAAATAATTCTGTTTCAGAAAAATGTTACTGCAATTGACTTAAGGGTGGACAGAATGATAGAAGATAGGAAGTGGTAACAGTTAAGCCATAAAATAAGGAAACTACAGCAAGAATAACAAGCTGTGAGCAAGCCACTTTTAGAATCACTAGTGAAAGATACTGCCTTGTGTGAAACAACTGTTGTAGTTCTCAAACCACTGGAGGGCCCACAATGATTTTTTGGAAAGTTATTACTGGGGCTGTGACTGACTATCATGAAAAGTTTTAAGGAAATTGAAGCTACTGCTTTTTAGTTATCAATTTCTGTATTTTTTAACATGTAAGGACCTGTAACTATAAAACATATCACTATTGAAGAATTTTTTTATACAGTGTCATAGAGAATTTTGTAAGCTTTGAAGTGATATATAATGCATCTACCTTTACAGCCTATTGATATGACTTATTTAAGAAAAACTTAAAATGTGCACTTTTTTACAATTTTTTATGATTTTTTAACACTATACTTTTAAAATGGTTGGTTGGAGAGGTAAAATAAATTAGGTGAGCATGTTTGGCAATAGTGTGAACACATGAGCAAATTCTCAAGTTAATGTGGAATGGTCAGGTTCCACTTTGCTCCTTAGGTGTGTTGGTTTTCCATGGAATGACTCGTACACAAACTGTAGTCAAGTATAAGCATGGGCAAGCTTTCGTGTTGCAATGAATGTTTGACTTGTAGCATTTATGTTTTATTGACAGAAAGTCAAGGCATGGTTCTACAGTGTCAGGTTTGTTTAATTTCATGTTATGCATGAGATGGCATAATGAATGAATGAATGAATGAATGAATGAATGAATGAATGAGTGACACATTACAAGTGTGCAGGATGGGATCAGAGACAGAGTTTCAGGCTGCTGTGCTTGCTTACCTTGTTAACTGTTACTGACAGCCACTGTCTGTTGGCAGCCTTCATTATGGTTCCCACTACATCCAGCATTAATTGGAGGCCATAATTATGTACATATAAGGCGATTATACAGGGTACTTACTTTATCTGGCACATGTCACTTTCTGTTGGCTGCCATGTCACATGGACCTGGGCTGACACACCAAGCTCTCTAAATTCAGTCTGTTGCATAGATGGTACAAGTCTGAAGTCGGTCTTCCTGTGCAATGGCAACTTTATGTGTTTCTGTATGATATATATGCTAAACACTGATTGTATAGGAAGGTACAGTTTCCTGATGCACCTGTTTGAAACATGACAACTTTTTACAAATATGTGACAGGGTTTTGAGCAGTTTTGCTCTATGCAGCAAGAAAAAACAGCAGAATACATTTGCTAGGTGTAAGGTACTGGTGCTACATTTAAGACATGTTCAAGTAAATTGTTGGTTCAACTTGCACAGTAGATAGTTGTGTCTGCATCATCAGCACAAATTTGTGACTGAATTGCATCATCTACATTCTAATATAAGGCAGCTGTAGTTCATGAATTCTTTGACACAGATCATGAAGCAAGAGCAAGACAGTGGTACAGTGCATGGAATTTTGTAGTGTGTTTGTTATTTAGCACCTCTCCTGATGGGAAGACTCATAATCAGATCAATCACATATTGATAGATAGGAGATGGCATTTGAGTATACTTGATGTGCGATCTTTCAGGGCAGCTGACTGTGATAGTGATCACTATCTGGTGGTTGCAAAAGTTAGGGAAGGACTGGCAGTAAGTAAACAAGCAGCACAGAAGTTTGATGCAGAGAGAGTTAATCTCAAGAAGCTAAGTGAACTAGAGCTGAGGAAATAGCATCAGCTTAAGATCTCAAACAGGTTTGCAGCTTTGGAAAACTTAAATGTTAGTGAGGACATAAATTGGGCTTGGGAAAACATTAAAGAGAGTATCAAACTCTTAGCTCAAGAGAGTCTAGGTCTGCATGAATGGAAGCAGCATAAACCATGGTTTGATGCAGAATGTGCAGAATTTTTAGATAAAAGGAAGCAGGCTAAAATTTAGTGGTTACAGAATCCAAACCAAAGTAGTGGAGATAATCTGAACAGCGTAAGACATGAAGGTAGTAGACATTTCAGGAAAAAAGAGGAAGAATATCTGAAAGTTAAAATTATTGAACTTTAAACAAACAGTAAGAACAAGAATATCAGAGACTTGTGTAGGGGTATCTATGACTTTAAGAGGGGGTACCAGCCTAGAACTAATGTAGTAGAGGGTGAGAAGGGTGACCTGGTTGCAGACTCCTACAGTATTTTAGCTAGGTGGAGGAATCATTTCTCTCAGCTGCTGAATATACACGGGGTTCTTCTTCTTCTTCTTCTTCTTCTTCTTCTTCTTCTTCTTCTTCTTTTTTTTTTTTTTTTTTAGGGCCTGTCAGCTTATGCCCCGGATGCACCTCAGCCTTAGGCCTATTGTGCAGCCCTAAACACTCTGTTCAGCACAGGTTCAATAACCCTGTGCCTCTTCTATAGAGGCAAAGGTCCCTTATTGAAGCTGAGCTTATTTCTTTTGGTTCAGCAAGCAGCTTCCCAAAAACATTATAGTGCTGATGTGCCAACGCTTCGCAGTAGCAAATGATATGTTACACTGTTTCGGTCTTCATCCCGCACAATCTGCAAGTTGGATCCCCATCAAACAGGCCCATAGTATACAGGTGCCTCCTCACAGGAGCGTGTCGCGTGAGGACCACAACTGCCACTTTTAGTTGATGCCTACTTAATATGAGCAGGTCATCAGCTGTTCTCGTACATGGTCTTCCTATGAAAAGTTTGCCATGTCTATTTCCTGGCAAGTCTTTCCAGGCGTTCTAATGTTGACGCTCAGTCCAGTTCTTAACTGCTTCTCTTGCTGAACACCTGGGTATTCCAAGAGCCGGCTCTGGACCAAGTAACGATATAGCTGACACTTGTCTAGCAAGTTTATCAGCTTCCTCATTACCAGGAATGCCACTGTGCCCTGGCACCCAAATGAGGGTTACTTCATTCAGGCAAGCCAGTGCAGAGAGGGCATCTAAACATTCTGCAACCAGTCCCGAGGTCACTTTCGGGCTACTAAGCTCCGTAAGTGCAGCCTGGCTGTCAGAAAAAATAAGAATCCGCTTGTGTTGTAAGCCCTTCTTATATTCTCACATGCACATTGAAGAATGGCATATATTTCGGTTTGAAAAACTATGGCGTATTTACCCAAAGGGAAGCTAAAGCTTCATTTTGGTCTTATGCCAGAAATACCAAACCCTGTCCCTGAGTCAGTCCTTGAGCCGTCAGTAAACCAGATCAGAGCATCCTCAGGGAACTACGCGGGGTTAATGACATTAGGCAGACTGAAGTACATACGGCAGAGCCAGTAGTGCTGGAGCCAAGTGTGTTTGAGGTTGAGATGGCTATTGAAAAGCTAAAAAGACAAATCACCAGGTATTGATCAGATTCCAGCAGAATTGATTAAAGCAGGGGGTAGGATAATTCGGTCTGAGATCTATAAACTTATTATTTCTATTTGGAATAAGGAGGAATTGCCTGAGGAATGGAAGGAGTCGGTCATTGTGCCTATTTATAAGAAGGGTGATAAAACAGATTGTAGTAATTATCGAGGCATATCACGTTTGTCAACTACATATAAAATTCTACCCAACATTCTTTTGTCAAGGTTAACTCCATATGCAGAGGAAATTATTGGGGATCATCAGTGTGGATTTCAACATAGCAGGTCAACTACTGGTCATATATTCAGCATTCATGAGAAAAAATGGGAATACAATGAGGCAGTGCATCAGCTGTTTATAGACTTCAAGAAAGCCTATGATTCAGTTAGGAGGGAGGTCTTGTATAATATTCTCATTGAGTTTGGTATTCCCATGAAACTAGTAAGGTTAACAAAAATGTGTCTAAGTGAAACATATAGCAGAGTTTCTGTCTGACGCGTTTCCTATTAAGAATGGTTTGAAACAAGGAGATGCTCTATCGCCATTGCTTTTCAACTTTGCTTTAGAATATGCCATTAGGAGGGTTCAGACAAAGCAGGAGGGCTTGCAATTAAATGGTACACATCAGCTTCTGGTTTATGCTGATGATGATCATATAGTGGGCAGAAGCATGTATAGTACAAAGAAAAATGCAGAAGATTTAATGATTGCTAGTAAGGATATTGGTCTAGAAGTAAATGCTGAGAAAACTAAGTATGTGGTCATGTGTCAAAATTAGAATGCAGGACAAAATCACAACATAAAGACAGATAATAAATCCTTTGAAAGGGTGGAAGAATTCAAATATTTGGGAACAACTGTAACGAATCGAAACTCTATTTATGAAGAAATTAAGAGCAGATTGAAGTCGGGTAATGCTATCATTTGGTGCAGAATCTTTTGTCTTCAGGTTGCTGTCCAAAAACACAGAGATTAGAGCATACGGAATTATAATTTTACCTGTTGTTTTGTATAGGTGTGAAACTTGGTCTCTCACACTGAGGGAGGAACAAAGACTGAGGGTGTTCGAGAATAGGGTGCTAAGGAGGATATTTGGGCCTAAGAGGGACAAGGTGACAGGGGAGTGGAGAAGTCTACATAATGAGGAACTTAATGACCTGTATTCACCCAATATTATTCAGGTAATCAAATCGAGAAGAATGAGATGGGCAGGGCACGTAGCCCTATGGGGGAAAAGAGAGGTGCATACAGGATTTTGGTAGGGAGACCTGAGGGAAGGCGACCATTTGGGAGACCCAGCCATAGATGGGAGGATAATATTATAATGGATCTCCAAGAAGTAGGATGGGGGCCATGGACTGGATTGAGCTGGCTCAGGATAGGGACAAGTGGTGGGCTCTTGTGAATGCGGTAATGAATGTCCGGGTTCCATAAAATGCGGGGAATTTCTTGACTAGCTGAGAAACTGTTAGCTTCTCAAGAAGGCCTCTGCTCCATGGAGGTAGTTAGTTTAGTTTGTTACTTAGCATGTTTTAAATTTGTGATTTATTTTTAGATTATTTTACCATATCACAACATAGTATTTAATTAAAAGATATATTATCACAGCATGGAATGTCGCTCTGAGTGCTTAATTTCAGGTCATCTTCATTGTGAGCATTATTATACATTATCCTGTAACATGTCCTACAACTAGAAAAGGGCTTTAGCTATGTTGGGTACATTTGTTAGACTAAATTCACACTGATGTGTTACAGCCTGTCACCATTTGTGCTACAATAGTATGATTTTTACTTAAATTCTGTGTGTTGCTTACAGAGTGTTTTGGGTGACAGAAAATAAACAGTTGTGGCTTCCTTGTTTGCCAGATCTGAACCCCCTATATTTTTACTCGTGCATGTTAGAGTGATAAAGTGTATATTAATAACTCTTGCACTAAAAACAAATTGAAAGACAGCATATAGAATACAGTGTTCCCAGTTCAACCAGTAGAGCTTCACTGTGCAGTGAACCAGTGTGTTTGTTAGAAGTGACATGTGACTGCAAGCCAAATGAAACCATGTCTATCACATTCTTTAAATATGGTACTTAAGAACCTAATATCAACTGCAGGGCATTGTTCTGAGTGGCATGGACCATGACTGCTGGCAAGTTTAAGTGGCACTGTCTGTCACATGAAACAGTCTGGGAAGTTACCAACAGTATGAGCCAGATAAATCAAGGATCCTTTTTTAATATATTGTCATAGATGTTGCTCCCGTTACACAAAGAACAGTTTTTCAAGTTACTGGTGTTCGTAGAATTGCGAATATTTTCATGTTACTGTAGAGGTAAGCCATGCTTCTGTGCTTTATTAGATACCTCAGTCTTCCTGATATCACCAAAACCTCACTGGATAATTACATAATATTCTACAGCAGGGGTGCTTAAATTTTCCACAAATCTAGGAGCAACCACAAAGTTCTAGGCATGAGAAGGGAGATACGAAGCAAGCTTTATACTGGGGACCCACAAATATGAGGTAACACCTTAATAAAATTTAGTTGTCAGGGCAACCTGGTGCCTAGAATTTGTGTACCCCTGTTCTACAGAATTATTCTGCATTGCATCAGTTGAAGATAATAACTTACTGTGTGTGTGTGTGTGTGTGTGCGTGTGCGTGTGTGTGCGTGTGCGTGTGTGTGCGTGCGCGCGCGCGCGCGCGCGCGCGCGTGTGAGAGAGAGAGAGACTCTTAACTTTGGGATCATAATCAGCATTTATGAAAGTTTCATTCTGAGTAAACAAAGGATCTGGTCATATACATTAATAACATTTTGTGTAGTCAACAGACACCTTGGGTTTGAAAATGTGAACATAAAATGAAATTATTCTCCATAGCATTTTTGAGCTTTTTTTTAAAACTTTGCTCTTTTGCAAAGTTTATGCTTTGTAACATTGCTGTCATGTTCTGATGATAACTGATTGTGGAAACTTAATGTTATACGTGTTCTGTGCAGTTAATTAACTATACAAAGTAAATCCCAACTAATTGCACAAATATTTTTGAATAACTGTTTAGTATTTTGTAATACTTCTCCTGCACGTATTCAACCCCATGACAGCCATCTTCAGGGAGAGCTTAGTTGCAAAGGAATATAGTTCAGTATAAAGGTTGCCAAGGATGTGCATAAATTCATTAATTTACAGTGCCTAGCAATAAGAAACTTGAATAAAATATATAAAATATGAATTATTATAGACGTTTCATGTGTCTTTACTAATTTATGCTAGAGCTGCAACAAGTATCTATCAGTTTAACTATGTTGCTGACACCGTGCATTTTTATGGAATTGTTAACTAGAGAAGTACCAACAGTAATGCACAAATTTAATATATGTGACAAAGTCTCTAGAGGACCACTTTCACTCCGACATGTCGGACTGAAAGTGGTCCTCTAAAGACTTTGTGTCACATATATTAAATTTGTGCATTACTGTTGGTACTTCTCTAGTTAATAAGCATCTGTCATTGTTGGTTTTTTCTTTTGAAAAGAGCTATATCCTAGAAAGTAGTTACATAAGAATTAAAAAACTAAAAACAAATTAATGTGTTAGATGTGAAAGCTGAGTTTTCATGGTATAAGTGTACAATGTGAATATGCATGCCATGTGTTATGTGTTGATATTTACACTGTAGTGTGCCACTAAGTAATGAGCGTGTCGCTGTTGTTGCAGTTATTCGTAGACATTTGTGCCTTTAGGTGGTATTTATATCATACAGATTGTGGAGTTACACTGATGACAGTGCATTGCCATCCCTGCTACAGTGTTCTGGTTACAAGCTGAGTACTTGATATTTGACAACATACCCAGTTGTTAGGCCTTTCCATTTAATTCATTTGTATTAGTGGTCTTATAGTACTTTGACATAATGGTTGTGTCAATATTTGTATCCGATTTATCCTATATGTCAGTCAATATTGTAGTATCAATTTGTTAGGAAAGTGGCACTATGTGTACAAAGTGTACATGTAGAAATGAATGTAGAATAACCGTGTTGTGTTTCACAGTCACTAGCATGAGGCAAGTGAATTCAGTGATTGCATACTTTTGCAGCCATCCTTTTGCTGCTCTTGCCAGGCACAGTACAAACACCAGTCAGGTTAAGCTGAATGTAGCCAGTAGTTCAGATTCTCCTCTGAAAGCATGGACAGCATAACAATGTTTAAAATTTTGCTCTTACCACATGTCTTGTACCTGGCAACTGTACAGTGGAATGGGAATGTGATGGAGATTTCATTTTTATGCCTTTCGTGCAAGATTCTCTGATACAGAGTATTTTGCAAGAGATTCATAAACCTATCTGATATCTTCAGCGAAGAAGTGTCTTCAGCTAGGGCATAAGTTAGTGTGATAGCATGTATTCTGACATGTAGGGTATTCTGTGCAGGAACCTAGGTTTTACACTGTCAAGCTTCTGCAGGTTTCATTGAGATTTTGCCAAGTCAGTTGTATGCCATAGATAAGTGCAGGGGAAACTCTGGTGATTGAGTACATGGCTAGGTTCAGGTTGTCATGGTTTGGTTAGCCTGGGTATGCAGTGTGAATGTCTTTCGGCTTGTTTGCAGTGTTGCTCCCCCTTGAGAAGTGACAGTTTCTATTTTGCCCTTCCCATGGGTGAAGTGATTGTTTCTGGCCAGGTTTTCTGTGTTTCTGAATTGTGTTACTTTTGAAATCAACTGACTTTGCCTGTTGTCTCATGTAAAAAATAGTAAAAAATTACTAAAACTACACAACTCAGTAGTTTTTCACTATTTTTGATGGCAGATGAGGACAAAGTCCATGAACTAATTGATTCCAAATGTGATATAATATTGTTAGAATCTCACACAATTGTACTTCATAACTTTTGTTGTGTTACCATTAACCTTTTAAAGACCTGAATTTGTGTCTGTTGGAACACCTGTATAAATGCATTTTATGTATTAGGCAAGAAGGAAGCTTACTGGATTTTTAAGACATGCTGCATAGTCTCAGTTTGTATTCTACAAAAGGCTATTTTTTTTGTAATTTTGTCTTTTTCTGTTCAAATAACTCTTTTTTCATAAACCATGCACTAAACTTTGAATACCGTCATGCCAATGAAGATAAAGGTTAACAACCATGCTATTTCCTTTCGTTCAGTCACTGGAGCTGTCAAGTGCTGTTTGTAAGTGCTGAATTTGTGGGGAGCAAGGGGCCCTTGTCATTTGTTTACATCACCATTTTACGTTATGGAGGTTTACAGCTTGTGTTATGCCTGCAGATTATGTTGAACAAAAGGAGCCTCAGTGGATCAGCTGGGAGAACTCCATTTATCTAAGTTATACTCTCAGAAACAGTGCTTTTACTTACACTCATGTAGTTATAAGGTATTTCTGATAAGGAAAGTCAAATTTTTCAAGGTTCGATTCCAGTTTCTCTATCAGTCCATCATCAAACCTGCCACATGCTTGTGTATAGTCAGTGAACTGGTCATACATACAACTCTGCTGTAGATGGACATCCTTGCGTGTTTCAATGACTAGTTCTCATCTTGTTTGTGTAGTAGACTTATATGGCATGCAGCCATATTGGGGTTGTGTTTGGTATTGTGCCAGGTTTGCTTTTATGGAGGAACCTCATTGACCTTGAGGGAGACACAGCCCATTGTTGTTTCAGTATTTCTCTTTGTGTTATTTTATGTTTCAAGTGTACGGTGTTACTTCTGTCAAGTAGTGTAGGCCAGTGGGAATTTGTAAATGCTTCAGTATATTGGGCTGTAAAGACAGTAAAAAAAATAACCACCTGTCGTTTTGGTTATCTAAAATCATCAACAAAATGTCCTCTTGCATGTATGATACACGGTCAAAAAGAGTTTGAGTAATGTCAAACATACTGAATGCCACCTTTGAAAACTGTTGCTCATAGTTCTGGTGGCATTGCAAGTACTTGTCTGAAAATTTCTGTGAATTCATTAGGTAACATCATATTGAAGTTATTAATCACACTGTAATTACACCCATTTCTGTTGTTTAGACATAGATTACTGTGGAGCTCCTGGATGTGTTTTAGGGCAGAAATATCACGATGTTGGAGAAGTATGATTGAATCTTTGTTTCAAGTTAGCTTATGTGTTGCATGATTATTGTTGGAGGGTGTGGAAAAGGTTGTGGAGGGGTTGTAGTCAGCTGAGCATGCTTATCTTTGTAAACATTTGGCTAGCAGGTGGTACATGGACTTTGAGCAAGTGGGCATGTATTGTACAGAGGAACAGTGTAGGTATTCAGTACACAGATGAGTATAATAATTGTTTTTTAACTTGGTTGCTGGGTTAGCTTGCTGTGCAAAGTTTTCAAATTATGTACTTTCCTGTATTGTTGAAAGAAGTATGCTGCAGGAAACAGATGCTGAATTTGTTTTCAGATTATTTTGGTATTGGTGAAAGAATGGATATTAGACATTTAATACGTAGACATAGCAAGCAATCTGCTGATCAAAGTACATATTATTGGTTACATAAATGGTTTCTTTATACACTGTGCCATTTAAAAGAAAAATAGAAGATTTCACTTTTACTTCAGCTACTCAGTATAAAATACATCACGACACTGAGCGTCTGAGCAGCAGTGGGCTTTTCCTTCCCTTTCATGTCCTCCAGCTACAGTTTTCCTCCACCCTGTTTTCTGTGTGCTCTGTGTCCCTCATCATCCTGTGGCAGTCATGTTGCTCCAGCAGGTTGTTTTTATGCTCCAGGATATTGTATTTAGGCACAAGATAACTTTGTTTTTATTTCATACTAGGTTTAACAAATGGCAGGATTTTGTTTATCACAGTACGCACATTGAGTGACAGAATTGTTCCATGAAAATTTTGTCATGGCACTGTCAAGCTTTGCTCTCCTGTCTCTAAGGTTTCCATTCCAAATCATGTGTGTGATGAATGCAGTGGAAGGGGGAAGACTCAGTTCTTCTGGGATGTGATGCTGTTGTTGTTGGTGGGTGTGTATTTTCCAACATTAAAACTTAAGGAACTATGCTCCCAATGACACAGCATCACATCCCAGAAGCACTGAACCTTTGGCAGTACCACTGTGAGAACCCAAATTCTCACAGTGTAAGGGTATTGCACCTTTTTCACCTTTTCTGATTTGTACATGATTTTGTTCTTACTGTGGGGTTAGTATACACCTTCATGAGTAGGAAACAGATTATGATACGACAAAAATTGAGAAGGTGTTGGGTAATAGGAGAATTAATTTTTTTACAGCCCAATATCAACAGCAGCAGCACCACCATGAACTGATTACTGGTGGTGTCAAATTGTTATGGAGGGTTGATTTCAAATATAGAGAAAATACAGGAATTGCTGTCCATAACAAATTTAAGGTGTCACAAAGTCGCAAAAATCACTGTCATTTGTAGTATATGCTGTCTAACAGGATACTTTGTTTTTCTGATGGGCCTGTTAGTGCTTCCAGCAAAGTGCTGGGATTAATGGTCAGTGAGTGTCCTCTGTAAAGTGAGTCAAATATGATATTCAGAGAGGGAATTCATATACCTTCTGAAAAACTGAAAGAGGGATTTAATGCCATAATCTGGATTTTTTAAACTTCTGTGTGGATTTGTGCACTATGTGTAAACTTAGTGATGGGTTATTTTGATGCACTGTTGACTGTTCCATCCTGTTAAGGAGTGGGTGAATGTTGACTTAAAAAGTTTTGTTACAATGTTTTACAAATCCCAAGTACACCATAGATGCAGCCCTTCCTTTGTTTTTGACATGTACATGGTTATTCAGTGATATTCATTGCATGGCATTACAAGGTGTTGCTTAGATGTTTCATTTTGAATCCAGACTCTTGCAAAAGATGCAGTTTGTTGAAGACATAATTGATTTTATGCCCACATTGAATTTGTCCCCAATAAATGCAAAGCAGAATCACATGAAATTAAGTAGTCATCTTGGTGCTTTTGTGTGTTAACTTCATTTGCGCATGGGTAGTAAGTTAGGAACGTCGCTTGTCTGCCATCGAGAGAACAATTGTGGGCATTTGAAGCATGTGCTGTGAGAGAGATTTTTAAGTGTTGAATTGGATGTACCAAACTGTATACTTTCATATACATCTCTTCAGGTACATATTTGTGTGCAGTCTCGTCCTGTATGCCCAGAAATCAGTTGCAGAGGGTGCTAAATGTAAAAGTTTTTGGCGTTTTTGTTGCTAGAAGCAATTCGGTGCATTCAGAATTGTTTTTAAAAATGTGTGACTTCGTAAGATAGGTTATTTAAGAAACATATTGCTACTCTGTATTCCAGTTCCTGTGTTGGATGTATCATGTGATTGCTACATGACACTGCAGTGGTAAATAATTTTGTTCGCCAGGAACATATATTTATGAAATTGTCATAATAAAGAAACAATTTAATTTTTTCAGTAAAATAAATTTCAAGAAAGATTTGGACAGTGAAGCACATTTGCTACTAGAGAACAGAATTATAATCTCCAAAGGAAATTTCCATGGATAATTAGATGTGTTACAGAAATTAGAATGTATGAATCTCTTAACCAGCAATAATAGTCATACAGTTTTTAATCTGCTGCCATAAATTGCAGTTTCATGTTCTGGTGTGATTGCTGTTGTTGCTGTATTGTCACAAGTTGCTGTCTACGATGTCCTTGGAGCACAGTCCTTCATGGGACGTTATTGGTCACTCAACTATGAAGTTTTTTTTTCAAAGTTTTTCATAACCCCCAGCCCTCCACCTTGAGGTCCAAACATTCTTCTCAGCATTCTGTTTATAGATGTCCTCTAAATGAGAGACTTAATACACAACACATGAAATTGTAGTTGTGTATATTTTAGATAAGAAACACAAAGGCAAGCTTCTGAAGTGAATACCAGCAAGCATTCTCTGGATATAAGAAGGGTTTTCACATCAGGGGTGTCTACCAAGTTATATGACAAATGTGAACTGTCAGAAAATAGATCTATTAGGACAAGAAGAAATACAGTTACAAATTTCTCAAGTGTCAGTCCAGTGTGAAATAAGTAGTATATAATGTAGTATTTGCAATGGCCATTATTTTGTGTCATCTTTACTAGGAGCCCCAAGGTCTGTTGGACATAGAATGTTTGCCAGGAAGCAGTAGCCCAACTAAATGTTGTTTACTAAATTTGTACATGCATGGAGGCCAAAATATATGCCACATTGTCTTACAGATGAGTTCAGTACTAAACATAACATTCAGATTGAAATGCTTTTGTTTTTTGTAAGTTACTGTGTCATAAATATAGCCCTATTTATTTACTAAGATATCATGTTATATCTTTAGTTTTACTTATGTCATTGTTAGGGTGATATATAGCAGTGTTCATGCATCTTTCATGTGCTTATCATAATAAACGTTAAAATCTCTACACACTCTTTCATTTCGTCCTACCTTTAAAATCATTTAATTTGAAGAGTTGTCATACAAGAACTATTTTCCCTTCCCTCCATTTTTTCATTAAATTCTGAAAAACAATGCTGTAGTGTCAGGGTGTATTTAATAGGCCAGTTTCTTTGTTTATGAACATTAGTGGAATAGATAGTTGGATTCAAATGCTTGAGTGAATTGCCTATAACTTTTATTACTGTGCCTTTAACTTTAATTCAAAATATTTCACCTTTGACCTTAGTTGAGGAAGAATAATTGTAAGAAATCAAGAGCGGAATGACTCTGATAGATGTAAAATTTATGCTTGTAGCGATTGTAGCTGTCCTGGGCAAGGGGTGTCATCACTTATGAGTAGAAATGAATGAATTTATACCCATGGTGTGATCAGATTACTTCTACACACTGTTTTGGTGTTTGATAACGGCATTTACTCTCTGTTCATTGCGACTTCATGCTGTGAGACCAGCAGTTCATTCCTTTGTGAAAGCATTTGTAGAAGCTGTGTGTCTTGAGCTCAGCAAGTGCAGCATCCAGTTGTTTTCGAATTGTGCTGACGTCATTATCAAACTTGCCCCGTTCAGTGCCATCTTGAGTGTTGGGAGAAAAAGAAAGAAGTCACACAGCATTAGATCTGTTTAATAGGGAAGTTGTAGAACAAAAATTATATTGTGTTTAGCTCTACATTTCTGTATATAGCAAGCATTGTCAATAAAAGGTATAGTTGTTACTTTGCGTGCTGTGATGAGATATAGGGACGTGGGGGGTGTAACTAAACTCTTCTTTAGCCTTGGTGCTAGATGGAAGTGAGGGGTCAGCTTTATGCCCTGCCCACTTAATCTGCAACAAAAGAGTTCCTGGTAGCTGTTGGATGGGAGACAGGAGAGCCTCAGAGCCAGCGTGGACATTTTTTAGAAGAGAAAAATCTGTTTCCTCTGCTGGGAATTGACCCATTTCTTCTTCAGTTGTCCAGCCTGTAGCCTAGTCTCAATGCTGACAATGCTGTCACAGTACATGCATTCTTGTGATGGAGAAACCAATCTTTTGTGTCACTTAGGATTCTTTCATTGTACATCTTAACATAGATGCCACAGAACATGTGGATAGGCATATTATTCTTACTTTGCCCCTGTGGGATGAATTCATTTTACACACTTCCATCAATGTGTAAAAACAATAATACACATGCCCTTCACGGAGGATAAAACATGTCTGGCCCTCTTTGGCTGGTGATATGATGGATTCTTCCACTGAAGGTAGTTTCACTTGTTTGAGGATTGTCACCTGTGGTAACTTTGACAGGAGTTTTGGATCTCTTGAAGTTTTTCCAGAAGAGGCCCAAGATAGATTGCTGTCCTGCTTTTGCTTTTCAGTCAGCAGATCAGACACAAATTTTGTCATGATCTCTTAGACCTATATGCCCATATTTTGTGTCAGAACACTTTGGTATGATCTAAATGTGGCTGCCTCATTATAAAAGTTGCAGATAGTAATGTGCGTGTTCTCGTGTGCAATTTACTTCATTTAGGTCTCTTTAATCCAGTTTTTTTTCGTAGGTAGATGTCCTGAATACGCAACTTTATTATATTAAGTCAGTCCAATTTTGAACCTTGCAAATCGATAAAATGTGAGTTCTGTTCATTGTTTCTGCTTGGATAGCAAGACGTAACATCTCGTAGTTTCTGTAGAATTTTTGCTTAATTAGAAGCAAAACATGATGGGCACACTGTTTTTTGAAACCTGACTTTCCTGATAAATGCAAATCACCAAGGGCATGACATGCAGCTAGTGTCTGAAGGTATTACTTCTGCATTTTGGAAGCAAGCTGCAGCTGTGAAATGGGTGCCAAATGACTGCAGATTCTGTTTTGTGTGTACTGACCAGAGGAGCTTTGTCCTAACTGCTGTAGTGTTGGATTGTGACCAGTGTAGAAACTACAAGTGCTTGATCACACCATGTGTCTGGTTGTAAGATCATCTGAAAAGAATGATTAAGCAGTTGTGTATAAAAGTTGGGATTTTAGCTTTTTATGGAAATTGTTAAAAGCAATGCAACGGCATTACCAGTGCTTCATTTTTGATGTAGGCATTGTGTCTATTATTGGGTAGTGTGTAGTACTGAATAATGAACATGGGCAGGATGATGGAACTTTTTGTTTTTTATTAGTTAAACGTGACCATGCAAACTGTGGAATGGTTATAGTGAGATGAAGATGTGTATGATGAGCAACCTGTGTGTGTTGTGTTCCTAATGATGACTTTTGTTTTGTTATGTCATATTATTACGTGTCTTCCGTGGCTGTGGCTTTGGCTAGCATTTGGTGTCCGGGTGGGACAGTCAGAAGTTGTGTTCATTTAAACAAGTTTTGAGAGGCACCTCAAAATGCATTAGTTAAATAGAGAAGTTAGTGAACTTTAAAAGTGTGTACTGTAGTTGCCTGAATAAAAGGGGGAGAATTTTTTCTTTGTTGCCAGGAAAATGAGGGGTAATCTTATAATCATACACAAAGTTATATTTTCTGTAGGTATTTTCTTGAAAATTGAAGATTATGAATGGATGTTGTCTTATGTGCAAGGTCATCATATATTCTGGCAAACATGATGATTGTGGAGTTACTCGTCTTCATGCATATTTGCATTATTGAGAATTTTCCAGATGTGGTCCCAGACCTGTTTGTTGTCATCATGTATGCAATTTTGCACACACAGTGAAAGTTTTGTACTAAATTTAGGTGTTTTTAGGATGTCCAATCTGTGCATTTCTAGGTCAATGTATTCAATTTATTATACCAACTAAATGCACATTATTAGTTGCATGTGGCTGTTAGACACACAGCTCCGACACAGAGCGCAGTATGCCAGGTTTTAAACCAGTTGCTTGGTTTAAAACCTGGCATATTGTGCTCCCTGAAGATGGTATGCTTGTACTGAAACGTGTTGTAACTACATGTCTAACAATCATGTGTAACTAATAATGTTAATTTAATTGGTATAATAAGTTGATTATGTTTAAATTTAGGTAATCTACACATGAAGTTAACTGTGACATAAGAAGGTTGGATAAAGTTTATGTAGAAGGGGTAGAAAATAATGCCTCCTGTTTTTTATTTCAAACTATCTACAAGTTGGACATTGTGAAGGTTGCACGGAACTTCATTACAACATTACTGAAGGCATATTTATTTTTCAACATAGTCTTTGTCTTTGTCAACAGTCTTTTTCCACGCTTGAACAAGAGTGTATGTTCCCACCTGGTAAGAGTCACTTTGTGTCGTCTGCAGCCACTGGCATGTGACATTATGCAGTGCCTTATTGGTGTAATGGTGTCCTTGCAAGCTTTGTTTCAAAGGACAAAACAGGTAGTAATGTGATGGTGTGAGGTCAGGATTGTAGGGTGGATGTGGCAACACTGTCCATCCAAAATTTCTGGTGGTGGCCTTTTTGATGTGCACACTTGTGTGCAGCTTAGTGTTGTCATATAGGAGCAGCAATTCAGACATTTGTCCTGTGGACATACTCAAAGGCGAGCATTCAGACCTTGTGGTGTTTCAGTATGGCAGTTGGAGTTCACTGTTGTTCTCTTGGCAAGCAGTTGCCAATCATAACACCTTTTGTCATCTCAAAAGACTGTAACTGTGATTTTTCCAGCTGACAGCACACTCTTGAGTTTCTTTTTCCTTGGGCATGTCATGCTGCCATTCCATCAGTTGCTGCTTGCGTTCAGGTTCAAAGTGGTGGAACAAAGTTTTGTCACCTGTGACAATCTGCAACACGAAGCCCTCGCCTCCAGGATTGTGTGATGCAAGAAATCAGGGATGATTGCATTTCTTTTCTTTTCATGTGCATCTGTCAGCATTCATGGCACTAAACAAGCACAGACCTTGGAATAGCCAAGTTTGTCAATAATTGCCATGACACTGCCTTCCCCAGTGGATAGGGCAGAGTGTAATTAATCTGTCGTTATATGACATTTGCTGTGTATCAGGTCATCAGCCTTGCAGATGTTTTGAGACATCACTGCAGTGCAAGTACAACCACTCTGCAGTTTGTCATGAAGTGCAGCTCGTCCTATTTCAGCGTCTTTGATCCTCCTCACCCATTGTTGAGCGGTGCTCACATCCACAGTAGCTGCACCATTCACTTGAGCAAAGGTCCTGAATGAAAGTCAGCTTCTTGCCTTTAGCAACCAAGAAATCTATCACTCACTGCTCGTTGTTTCAACTGTATGTCAGGCTCTACCATTTTAGAATCAACTGGTTCTGCCATCTGTCGAGCAAAACAGTTGAAACTAATAGAATATGAACAAGAATGTTCCAGGACTTCACTGATGTGGTTATTCCCATAAAAAATGTTGTAAAGAGATAAAAAGTAGGAGCCCTTACTTTCTGATGGCCTGTTGTAGTTGATGACCGTGATATTCCTCAATAATTAATACAGTCTGTTTTATCACCTTGCTTATATGTGGGTGCATTGACTCCTTCTGCTACCGAGACAATTCTTCCTTATTATGAATAGCATTAATAACAGTATGGATCTCAGAATATATGTTCTCGCTCCTGCTTGAATCAGTTTTGCAAGAATTTGATCGGTTACCAGTGATGTATATTTTTTCAGCTTGTAAGTAGCCTTCCCAACCTCAAAGGCAGTAGCAGCCCAGCTGTATGTATTTCAGTCTGCGTAATATCATTAACATGATGTACCATCAATAACCAACAGACGTGATGCGTCAACGTATTCAAAATACTGTAGAGGCCTGCAAGGAGGTCACCCTTTTTCTCTACTAAGTTCTAACTTCATAACACTTGTTCAGTTTAGTTATGCTTGTAGAAAAGTCTCTGTTCTTTTGATTCTTACTTTCATTCTTTGTAGGTTGTGTTGTGTGCCATATTTCACTTTCCCTATTGGAATTGCCTTATGTAATAAGGAATATATTAGCTTAGCTCTATTTTGGGGGGGGGGGGGGACAGAAGGGATGGAAAGTAACTGGTGCATAACCCTGTTAAGGTCCTGACTCATACAGGATAGAGGTCAGTGTCCAGATCTCAATTCAGCGTGGATTTATTCAGTGAGAGATTGGTAACACTTTAGGAAGTTTTATCAGTTGTGCATATATGTGAAACAGGTTGAATTCTAGTATGGTTTTTACATTTAATAACAGTATTTGCTTTGAAACAACATTTCAGCATGTTTACAAATGGGCAGTTAAAGGTAACTGAAGGCCATTATAATTTTGAAGTGGATTATTCAATGATGCTGTCAATTGCTTAAGAGTGTGCAGCGTTGGTGGTAGATGAGTGAATGAGTCTGGAGCATTGGTGGGATGAGACTGATGAGAAAACCTGGGTATTCGTTGAACAATATGTCGCAGTGCCACTTTGTTCACCACAAATCCCACTGAGATTGGCCTGGGATTGACCTGAACCTCTGTGGTGAGATGCCATTGATGGCTGTCTGAGGCACCACATGGCAGCCATAATCCTGAAAAGGCTTGAGCTTATATTTATTGTGTTTCACCAGATTAACCCTTTAAAGACGAAGCGTATCTGTTTTATATAAGGACTCAGTGCGTACCGCGCTGTAAACACTCTCCACTTCGGTTATAAAAACCAATCTCTTAATGTTTTATAAGGCAAAAGTTGCTGTTTGTTCTGAGATCCGTACAAAGCACATAAATGCAATGTGGGCACCACGTAGAATTTTTTAATGTTAAACCTGGCGGTACGTAAAGTTACCGCTAGGCTTTAAAAGGTTAAACACTGCCTAGAGTGTGTTACATTTATGTACCTGCCATGTTTCGTGAAAGCTGATTCAAATGTTGGGATGATGAGTTCATTTTATGACGTGATCTGTGGTTTACGTGTTTGTGTTAATCATTTTTGCCAGCTGGCTTTTACATTTTCCCCATAAATATGAGGGTTTAACACCATAGTTCTGGCATGGATCATGGACAATGTGGTAAAAGACTCCTTGTGTAGCAGATTTTAAGTAGTCTTTGTTGTTAAAATGCTGTGAGAAGAGCTAAACATACTGATTTGTTCAGTTTATGGTTAATTGGTTTTGTATAGGATCTGAAACTGCTGGAGTCAGCTTTTGTTAGTGAAGTCCAGATAGAGTTGTGGTTCATCATGGTTCATATACTTGGGAGAGGCAGTAACATTCAAATTACGTGCACATGCCTGCCACCGTTCAGTTCAGAGTATTTTGTCTTCTTTTCTCTTAGTGACAAACAAACATTAAAATGTGCAAGACTGCAGTTTTACCTGTTGTTTTGTGTGGAATGAATGTGGATTAATGTAGTTCAAGAACAGGGCAGTGAAGTGAATGTTTTTACTCAAGAAGGAGGAAGTGACAGGAGGATGGAGAAAGTTGTGCTGTGTGGAGCTTTATAATTTGTGCTGCTTTTCATATATTACGGTAATCAAGTAAAGGGGAATGAGATAGAGCACAGAAAAAATATGAAATGTGTACAAAGTTGTAGGTTGTCTGAGGTAGGTGAGAAACAGATGCGAGGATGAAGAATGGGTGATGACAATGTAGTAGGTTTGATTCATCTTGCTGAGGATACAGACCATTGGCAGCTACTGTGAACACAGTAACAAAGTGTCATGTTCCATATAGGACAGGATTTCTCAGCCCGCTGAGTGACTGTTAGCTTCTGATGGAGGCTTCTGCTATGTGGAGTTAATTAGCTGAAGTCAATCCAGTATTGTTTTGATAGTCTTAAAAAGCAGTTAAATTTGTCATGTATGCATGGCAATTCAGTACTCTTTTTTTCCTTGCTTTCAGTTTTATGCTCTGTAGTGAGTTTAACTATTGAAGATTATCAAAAGTTGAGTGATTATTTTTTTTATACTTCTGTGTCAGCTGCTCAGGATTTTTAACTTAGTGTCAAGGAAATGAACAGTAGTTATTAGTATGCAGTAGCATACTAAGGTGCAGCACTGTTTTTCTCCCATTTTTTGTATGGTTCACAGCACTATTGATATAATACATACACATGGTCATAATACATGTCCACCAGCAGATGGTATATGTATCACAACTGCAGCCTCACAATGTTGCATCCACTCCAAGATCAGAGTGCTAGTTATACTTTCATGATACAGATTGTGTTAACCTTGTAAGAGGTAAAGCTGATTAGAACAGAATATAAAGGTTTAATTCCTGCTTTACAGAAAGCAAAATCTACCAGTTATGAAGCCTGTTGGTCTCACGGGCGAAATGTTGAGTTCCTTAACTTTAAAACCAGATGTCATACATGAATGCTGTTGATCATTAAAGGACATTAATTGTTCATTGCTGCTTAAGATACACAGTTAAGCCAATGGTATATCTGTGTAACAGACCAACTGTACATGTGTATATGGATTTCTGTTGAGTCCTTCTCATATCATGGCTTTAGAAACTGCTAAGTTACCTGACTTCTTTAAGTAGATTTTGATTTAAAGATTCATTAATCTATAATGTGTGCAGTTAGAAGAGGGTAATTAAATGATGAAAACAGGGTCTTATGAACATAGTAATGAACCTACCACTTTCATTAAAGGAAAGGACTTTTTGGTTAGCTGAATGACTCTTTACTTATTAATAGGGACTGTGCTCCATGGGATTAATTAAGAAAAACAGTGAATATTAAGTAGTGATAACTTTAGAAAAGTTACATTATTGTTGGAATTGCTGATAAGGTCAATAAAAGGTGGCGTAAAAGCGTTACTTTGGATGTAGTTCGTGTCCAGTCGTGCCTATATCATTATGTGTATTATAAAGCTGATATTATCTGTCATGGTCTTTAGCAGGGAAGTGGTTCATCATTGTTCTAGCATTTAGTACAACATAAAACCCTCCTGGTTATCAAACCATATATGATTTTGCACATGCCTGTACTCATTTGACAGATTAAGGAAATAAGCAGAGTGAGGGGCATAATTTAGAGAAGTCATTCTCTTGTAGGTTGCTGCCATCTGGGTTGTAATGCTGTTTAGCCTGATAAAAAATTTAGTGATGTTTTGTCAGAACTTGCTGTCTCTGTTTTCAGGATACCCCTGAAACTTTGGTACATTTTTACCAGACGACACAATATCATATGCTGCACTGTTTGTAGTCAGTGCTATGAGAACCTAAAGTCACATGTTTATTTTTTGAGCACTGCAGTGGTAGTCATATTCTTATGTTTACATCTTCCACCAACTTTAACATTGAACGTGGATTACTTAGTTGTTTTGTTCAAAGTGGTGTCATATTTTGTCTGGTTTCTCTAAGTTTTGGATATTTCACCTTGCTTCCAAATTTTGCTTTGTATACAGAAATCAGAGTTTTTTTATTTATTTGTGTTAAGTGTACCATTTTTTTCCTAATGCATGCCAAGTCCGAACACAACCTGAACATCACCAGACCACTTGTTTTCAGCATTCTGTTTAGTATAAGTATAGATCATGGGACTACATAATGAACCATTATGTTTGAGGGTAATTTAATGAGAATTTGTGGAGCAAGCAAAATAAAGAGAAATTCCAATAATTATTGATGTGTAAGTGCATTTTGTCTCATGAACTTACAGAGGTACAAATAAATCCAGAGACATTAAGCATTTAATTTCTGAGACATAGTTAGGCTTGTGATGCCAGACTTTTAATTTTATGTTCACATCTTCAGTTGTCAATTAATAAAATGGTCTGTCAGTTGAGGTGACTTGGCAACAACTGATAAGATTGGCCAAGCCAAGTTTCCCATGCCAAACTGTGTGGGTGCTTGCTTCCAATGTGCATTTCTATCTGTTTTAAATTTTAGTTACCAATGTGGTTGAACCAGTTCAGAGCCCACAGCACACTTGTGGGTACAAAAGTTGGCATTCTCACCATGTTTGATTAACATAAAAATGATGTTTCATACAAAATTTGTAGACATTTTAGTCATTTATAATTTATCACCATCTTACTCAAAGATAAATATAAAGAGTGTGCCAAAATATTTTTGTTGTGCTTTCTACAAAAATTGCGTAATTTGTCATATTATGTGTAAGAAACTCAAACTTCTCAGTAATTAACTCTAATGTTACACTTACTCATTTTTTCCTTTCATTGTAGTTCTTTGCTACAGTGCTTCTGTATTTCTATAAATTAAATATATTATTTTTGTGGGTAGTATTAATCATTGACTCCTACTGTTTGCATAGAGTCCATATAAGTGAGTACGTTGTACAGGAGATTACAGTATGACTGCTGTAGAAAGGTGTGTGGCAGCATGATGTAGAGACAGGCTGTGTAGATGTTTCATAGGTGATGTTTTAAGTACTGCAATTGTGTGTTGTTGAGTACACAATGATATGATATGAACAGTAGTATATCTGGTGAAGTACTAGCCTATTCGTGCCACTGCCTGTAGCATCTTTCTGCACATTGTAATTCACATTCTCACAGCAGTCACTGTACACTGTAACAAGATTCTTTTAGAATTTCCACATTTGATGACACAAGAAGAAACTGTGTTGTGTTGAACCTTAATGCATGTTGCAAACTTGGTGAGGAAAGAACCCAACTTTGAAGTTCATTTTTCTTTACACCTTTCTCTGTGTGATTGAGTTTACACCCAAACACAAGTACGACTGTGTAATCAGTAGTTTCTGTATGGTTTTAATGTATACGCTGAAGATGATTCCAGAGGGAACTGAAATGTGTCAGGTGGAAGTGTGAGTGTTAATTAAGTTACTGTGGTGAAGCTACATTAGATGATTGGTGAAAAATCAACCTCCCGATTAGATCTCAAAATATTAGCAATTTCTTTTTTCCATTATTATTATTATTATTATTATTATTATTATTATTATTATTATTATTATTATTATTATTATTATTATTATTGTATCTGTTGTTAATACTGTTTATTTCTAGTTGTCGTTATGTTTGAATTGAATTGACATTACTAAAGAGTCTTCATTGCCATTGCTTACTGATTGATTGAAGCATAAACATCGAAAATGTGTAACATTTGTATACTGCCACTGACGTGTTTGTATGGCACACATATTCTGTACTGACTAATTTCCTTTTTTACAAACCACAACAATATTTTGAAACATGTTTAATGAATCGTATATGCTAAAATGTTACAGTAAATTAAACAGATGAAGTTGATTTGACTGCATGTAGTCACTATTGTCTCTTGAGCACAGGTGCACTAACATGAACATCCTCTTTTGTATCCCTCACAGTCGAACTGCTGACCTGCTGATGCAGGAGTCTGGTTGTCGCTTAGACCACCCAGCAGCTGCCAAGTTCAGACAGCATGTAATGGATGGTGACTGGACCAAGGTAATTCATCTGTGTACTTTAGCACTGAACCTTCAGATTTTAGTGACATTGAGTAGCATTTTTTGACACCTTGTCTAACCTTTTGTAACATGTATGTGATGAGTTGTTAGCACCTCATCCACTTCCAGCCTGGAGTACCACAACTCACTGGGTGCTCATGGCTGCTTATTCAATATATTTACAGTTATCCTCCATATCTATAACATGCTGTGGTAATAAGGAAACAACATAATATGGAGAAGATTGCTTATTGATGAACTTAATCATTTGTGCTGTTCATAGAGGATATGAGAATTATGAAGTGAAGGAGGATGAGATGGGTTAGGCATGTAACATGCATTGGAGTGATTAGAAATGCTTACAGAAGTTTTGTTCGAGAAAGTGAAGGGAAGAGGCCATTTGGAAGACCTTGGCATAGGTGAGAGGGTGATAATAAAATGGGTTGTAAAGAAATGGGGTGTGAAGGTGTAGATCAGGGCAGAGATCAGTGGTAAGCTTTCCTTAAGAAGGTTATGAAACTTCACGTTCCATCAGTGACAAGGAGTTTCTTGACTAGATGACTGCTTGTTGGCTTCTCAGGAAGGAAGGGTGTCCTTCTCAGGAAGGAAGGGTGTTATGCCATGAATTAATTAGGATATTTGTTTACACCATTGCAGACTCATTAGCTTTAAATTAGTAGTTAAATTGAAGGTGAAAGTGTTTCTGGGTGTAACACTTATGTTATTGCATAAATAGTACCTGACAATGCAACATAACTTTCAGGAAGAATTGAATCCTAGCAATTTGAGAACCTCAAATCCTGCATAGTGGTTAATCATATTTTGGAATATAAAGTTGCAGAACCTACAGGACACAAAATCGTGTAATATGCATGAAGACTGTTTACACAGCAGTTCGTGCATTGTTAGTGAGCGTAGATACCAAAGTGATTTTTTTTATCCAACAGCTGTAACCATCTGTGTTGTCTGAGGCTTTCAGGGTTTGTAGTTTGTTGAGGCAAGGGCAAACTTCGGGATAATTCCATAAAAACAGATGCTGTTGTTTATGCCACAGATGTAACAGTAATACCTTGAAAGGGATGTTGCTCTTTGTCTCACAGTACCATAAAGGACTTTATATTTTCTTACCTGTCTTGTGACATTCAGTGCTGTAACATAACCTCACAAGTCGTATCATCATCATAAAATAAACTACCAAATAGTGAAATTATACCTCACAGAAAGTAGGTTAGACTGACTGAACAGTAATCATGGTCAGAGTCATTGAGGAACCAATTATCGACCAGGTGGTTGAGAAATCCCCTGATTGTTATGAAACCTGAAGGTTTGTTGCTGTGTTTACAAGAACTTTTCACTGGTTCCAGCCCTGAGCCAAATTAAACTAGTCTGCATTATTATTTCTGTAATCAGTTTTTGTATTCCTGGCATCTTATTGTAATTGTTGACATCTGTAATTAAATGTGTAAAATGTGTAAAAATGAAATGTATCAGGGAGTGAACACAGGCAACAAGCACATATGTACAACTGGATGTGTGTTATAGTTCACACACCTCTTGTTTTAAATCCTAAGTTGGCTGTGCTTGTATTAGTGTGTGGATATTTTAATAGGATGGATGCAGTTGATGTTGCATATGCTGAAATGTTGGTGTTTTCTAGAATATAGTTGTAGATTGTCTGGCTTATGACACATTTGTAGAATAAATTTTGGTAGGATATTTTAAGTTGTATTGTTTTATTATTAGTCATAATATTTCATTTCTTTCGCCCAGGCTGACAATGACTTGACAGAATTGAAGTCACTTCTGGAGAGCGCTTCACAAAGTCTTATTGTAAGTACTTTATTACAGGAGGACATGAAAGTTAAAAATTGCCTGGTGTACCTTGATAAATGACACTTTGATAAGGGTGCGGTTGTGTTCATCGCAATAGGTATCACTTTATTTGAGAGAGAAGAAAACGTGATGAATGAAAAAATACAAATTAAATCTTAGTACAATATGAAAACTCACCATGCAGTTAAATTATTAAAATGTAGTTTTATATCTTCATTTGCACACGTCTCTTTGAAGATTTGAAACTTTATCAGTTTTACATTCAGGACATTTGTAAATACCAATATGGCCTTTGCGTTGAATATTTTTGTCATACTGTAATTGAAGTTTCTTTTTAAGGTTTCATGACAGTTATATATAACAGAGTTTTATTATAAGAATTGTCAGCTGTACAAATACAACAGATTTTATGGTACAGGTAACTCTCGTTTTGCGCGGTTTCGCTTTAACGCGACTTGAAAATTTACACCAATTTTCGAATTTACACGATAATTTTCACTTTAACGCGATTTGGCATAGACGATGCGTGGTCGCGCTTAACGAATTTACTCGCTAATTTGCAGTTTACAGCGATTTGGCATAGACGATCTGTGGTCATGGTTATCTCCTGTAGGAGGCTAGCAGGAAGTGAGTCACAGTCACGTCACCAGTCACGTTTGTGCATTATGTTGGTCTTATATCTACGCGGTTCGTTTAATTTTCTCTTCAACAGAATTGGCATTTCTTACCAACATCATTGAGAAACATAAATCTGCATTATCTAGTGCAATCCAAGTGAAAAATCGGCGAAAGGCAGTCGGGATTGAAGAGAAATTATGCATAAGGACGCGACGTGAAAAAGGTGAACGAATGTTGATGTATGCCATGATGTTAGTCTTGTTCGTGGTATCATACATAAAATTTGTGTTAATGCTGATAGAATTAAAGAAAGTGCTAAGTCAGGCACTCAAGAGTTTGTGTAGTAAGTCTACCACAGTCTTAGCTGAATGAACTGTACTGTGGAAACTGGATGTGAGTCTCTTACATTTTTATTGCACTGGAAATAAATATGTTGTATAGAAATGTATGTATACTGTATAGAAATACGTATATACAGTACATTAATATTTTACAGGTGTGTATGTCCACTAGTGGTGTAGTCATACACTATATAGGATGAGGTCATCAGTCCCCTAACCCCCGGGAAATACATTGTTTTAAATTGGAATTTTGTATTCGATTTGTGCAACGTTTTTCAGGAACGCAACCCTGGCATAAAAGGAGAGTTACCTGTACTGTATCTCTTTGCTCAAAATGTATTTTAGCAAAGTGTAAGAATGGTGACCACCATTTCTTTCCATCCAGGAAATGAAGTTTTTGTTACTCGAGCAAAAATACTTGGAATACTTGGAGGATGGTCGTGTATTGGATGCGCTACATGTGCTTCGTAATGAACTAACTCCCCTCCAGCACAACACTGTCAGAGTACATGAGCTCAGCGGGTAAAATGATATTCTTTATTACACATTATTTTATTATTCTGTTCATTTGTGTAGAAGTGCTTTATCATATCTTGT
The DNA here is from genome assembly GCA_013340265.1 of Coptotermes formosanus. Taxonomy (NCBI): domain Eukaryota; kingdom Metazoa; phylum Arthropoda; class Insecta; order Blattodea; family Rhinotermitidae; genus Coptotermes; species Coptotermes formosanus. The sequence continues at coordinate 2,950,027 of BLKM01000700.1, forward strand.
GACAGCTGGTAATTCGCAGTTAATAATGAAGTTGTTGTTGGTAAGGGACAATGAATACCCAACTTTTCTTTTCACATGACTTCAAACTTCAAACAAGATGTACATTTTGGCTATGATTTTTGTAGCAAGCATATACATTTGTTTCATAAGTGGAGTGCTTTACACATTGCTGCAGTTACACGGTTAAGAAAGTCGTATTTTGGTTGTCAGCAACCGTTTTGTGAGTGAATGAGTGTTGTAAATTTTATCTGAAACATCTCTGTTTGGTGGATGTTGAATGAATTAATTTTGGTCTTTATGTCCGATATGGCTAAGCATTCAGTATTATTTTTTGCTATAACATCAATATTATAGTATTTCAGTAGTAGTTCCAGGTGTGAGGTGATGTGTGAAATGACTGTCTAATGGACAGAGGTTTAGTTTTCTTAAGTTCTAAACTATTTACATATCCATTTATAATAACTGTATTAATTGCTGGAGGTGAGTGTAAGAATCACTGCTAACAATTACTTTGGTTTGAGAAATTCCATTGTAAGAAAGGAAATGTGTTTAGTATCCCAGACACAATTGAATTTTGAGATGAACATTTGTGTATATGTTGCAACTGGTTTAGTGTAGTCGTCAGAGCAACTCACTACAGGTTGGACAGTCTGGGGTTTGAACTGTGGTGGGTGTGTGATTTTCCATACCCATCCAGACAAGCCCCAGGGCTCTTCCAGCCTTCTGTACAGTGGGGTTACTGGGTTTCTTTCCTGCGAGTAGACCAGCAGAGGTGTGACACTGACCACCTGCCCCATGCTAGCATAGGCACACAGACACACATGTGCGCATGCACACCATCATGGGCCTTCATGGCATGTTATAGGGAGAACTTTACCTTTTTTACTTGTGCCTTCAGACACAGATATGCATGTGCTAGGATGACATATTGAGGTCTGAACTCTTACAGCTAGATGAATAATAGCTTAGACACGTCAGTTAATTTTTTCGCTAACAGTGAAAAAGTTCATCCAGAGGTGTACTAAGCATAAATGAAATGTGCCTTGCAGCTATAACAGTAGTAAAGTCTGTGTGACAAAAATCAAGCTCCTAAAACTGAGTCCCACAACATCATAATTCCAGCCATTCATAATTACCCTGTATTTGTCCATGTGTGGCTTGTATGTGCCACCAATTTATTGCAGTTATTTGTGCATGACATCCATTAACCACGTGGCTGTAAAAATATTTGGTCTGAAGTCTTGTGAGATAATTGAAAAGAAGCACAGTCACCTAGATGCAGTTTCATTTTCTTGCGTTATTTGACATGAAAGCTGCAGCTGGAGCACGTAAAGGATGTGGGCGAGTACGGAAGATATTGTCATAAGATGATATGCTGTGGTGGAATCTTCAGTGGATGTTTATGATGATGTGAATGTACAATCAGTTTGTTTATTTCTGTAGTTATATGATGTGCAGTGGACGTGAAGAGCTCCAGGTCCGAGCCAGCTGGGAAGGTAAAGGCTTAAAATCTCGAACTCAACTCATGGACAAGCTCCAGGAATTTCTACCTCCCTCCATAATGCTTCCTCCTCGCAGGTATGCTGCATTTTGTTTGAGGCTTGTATAATATGTGCAAAGTTACCTATTAATGATGACATTTTATCACAACAAGCTCTACAAAAATTGAGAATTGTTTACTTCATTGTAGATTTTAGCTTTATTGCTGTAATATCTAGTATTATCTAACTCCATGGTGGAGGGACATTTTTGAGAAGTTTGTGTATATTTAACCAGAGAAGTAATTTCTTGCTTTTATGAAATTCAAGTGTTTTAGAAAGCCTTCGATTCTGTAAATCATGTTTTATTGGTATCTAAATTACCATATTACCGAATAATAGGTATCAAAGAATCAAAATTAAAAACTCTCGTAGCAATTGCAATACAATTTCAAAATGGACTAAAATAAAATATGGGGTACCACAGGGCTCAATTTTGGGCCCATTATTGTTTCTTTTATATATCAATGACTTACCTAAGGCTGCTGCAGGTGAAGCAACTTCAATCTTATTTGCAGACAACACTAGCATACTAATTACAAGTCCTAATATTTGCCAATTTAAAAATGATAGTAAAATAGCTTTTGATTAAATAAATGTGGTGTAATGTAAATCAACTCTCCATAAATTTAGAAAAAACTCATTTTATTCACTATATAAATAAAAATATTGATAATTCAGATATAAAGGTAATATATGAAGACAAAAAAATTTCCGAAGTAACAACAACAAAATTTCTTGGTCATTATATAGATAATACATTTTCATGGAATACACATATTAATTATATTGCCTCAAAACTAAGTTCGGCTTGTTATGTTATGTGGCCAATTAAACTGTATCTGCCATTTCAGATTTTGAAAATTATTTATAATTCCAACCTTCATTCGGTAATGACTTATGGTCTATTATTTTGGGACATTCTTCTGATAGTCCACAGTTCTTCAGGTTGCAAAAAAGGATAGTAAGAATTATGATGGGCTGTAGAAGAGATGACTCTTGTAGAAAGTTGTTTCCATTCTTAGAAATATTGCCAATTCCTTCTCGATGCATCTTTTCTCTTCTTTTGTTTGTGATAAAAAATATGTAAAACTTTACTGTCAGTTCTGAGATATATCAAATTGAAACTCGACAACATGCAAACGTTCACCAACCAACTGTTAATTTGACCAAGTGTCAGAATGGGGTATACTGTATGGGAATAAAGGTATATAATGCTCTACCCTCATATATTAAAATAGAACATAATATACCTAAAAGATTTAAAAAGATTTTAAATTACTTTTGATAAAAAATGCATTTTATTAATTAAATGAATACTTTGAGCAATAATTTATTTACATTATTAAATTGATTGTACTTAATCTTGTATTGATATATGTGTTTATTTTGTAACAGTTTGACATGTATAAGTTATATTTTATATAAATGTTAAATTGTACTATGTTATCTTACATGTCATGCTAGATTTATAGTTCTGTTTTATTTACGTGTTGATATGACCAAGACATTGCTTGTTTTAAGCATACATCCATTACTATATTGACTGTATCCATATCTGAATGGTTTTTGTAACCCTGCAAGGGATCTAATGGAGTGTGAAATCAGTCAGTCAATCACTCAGTCAAGAAAGCTGTTCTTCCTGGAACTCTTTCATAAATTCTGATTATACATTACTATGTTTTGCTGTTTTCACTTTTTTCCAGTGTAGCTCTCGAGACTGACTAGTTTGTGCAGTATATTAAGTTGACACACAAATCCAGTGTTCTTGAGCGATTTTTTTTTGTGAGGAAACTCTTTAAGTAGCATCAGCTGTGTTTATAATATTCACCTTTTCATGAACTGAGAGCAGCTTACACTGTATGGCAGTTTTGTATGTAGTAGCCATACTGATCACATGTTCCATAATGAATGTCTCTAGGGGACAAACTGTACAAATAAGCAATTTGAAGTGAACACAAAGAGGCTGTAAATTTTGCACACACAATACTTCAGATTGTTAAAATTAGAATAAAACAGTTTAGTCATGAAGTGCTCCATTAAAGACTCTGTGTATTCATTCTGTAGATTACACACCACACACCATGACGTCTCATGTTGTGTGAAATGCACGCATGGAAATTGGTGGTAGCACAGTCAAAATGTGCCATCATTTCCCACCACACATTTCCACCAATTAACAGTGAAGTGCTTATCTATATCTCTGATCCGTGGTGGAAATAACCTTGGAGTTGAAGCTTGCAAACTGAGAACATTATTTTGTCATTATGTATTGGGAAAGAAATTGAACAGTTGGGAAACTGTTGAAGATTTTGATGCAAAAATGTATCAGTGGGCTCAAAATTTGTTGTGTCATGAACTTTTCATGCTGCTTAAATGGAAATTCCTTTTAAGCAGAGAACATTCTAAAAGGGCACTGTACATTTGATTATATGGGAAGATTTTGGTACTAAGTAACTTTGATATTGTAGGTAGAAAAACTTTTGAAGCGGGGATCTTTTAAGCAGGTTTCGCTGTACCTTCATGGAGTTTCCATCTGTCAAAATCAGAGACCAAGTTTATGATCCATAAGAGTAAAATTAGAAAGTGTTACAGTTCTGTGTGTGCATTTTAATTGTTGGGTTTTCAGAATCAGATTTGAAGTCCTGGTTAATTACAGTAAAGTGTGTTGATACACGCTGTAAATCTATAACTAGGAGTCACACCTAAGAAGATCCAGATATTGGGGTTGTTTTAGGTTTACACATGATTTTACTGTATAGGTACTCCCCAGTTTATGCAGTTTTGACATTTGTGAATTTTGTGTTAACCTTTAAAGGACAGGATTTGTATTTAGATTTTAGTGCGTGGTTATGAAAAATGTGTTATTTGAACAGAAAAAGATGAAATTATGAAACAAACAGCAATTATTTGAAAATAAAACAGAGATTATGCAGCAAATGTGGTAAATTTTCTTGTTGCCTAAATATACAAATTAATTTCTGGGGGAGTGCAGGTTGTTTAAAGGTTAATGCAGTTTGTATGAATAAATTCCAGTTCTGTAGCAAATATGATGTAAGATGGTTGGATGTATGATATTATCAGACTTGCCTCTTATTATGCAGGCTGCATACATTATTATGCCAAGCAGTGGAGCATCAGAAACACCAGTGTCCATACCACAATACAAAAACTGAGGATGGTCTTGAAAATATCTCTCTGCTTGTGGACCACCACTGCACCAGGTAGATAAAACTGTCTTGGATATTTGTGTGTTAATGAGGTTTAAAATCTTATTTGTCCGCTAACCCCTAGAGTAGGTTACACATACTCATGGAAAACTTGTTATAAGAAATGGAAGTCTATGATTTTACACCTTAACTTTGCATGAGTGAAGCTTTATCTCTCCTGTTGAGGGAGGAACCTAAATTGAGGGTGTCTGAGAATTTGATGCTGAGGACAGTGTTGTAACTAAGTTGGGGGATTAACCAGGTGTTGGAGAAAGCATAAAGTAGACCTTCACAGTTCTTCCTCTTTGCCAGATGTTATTTGGGTTATTGAATGGAGGAGGACAAGACAGGTGAGGCTTGTAGCACAAGTAGGAGAGAGTATGTTTAAAAAATTTTAATCAAAACCTGAAGGGAAGAAGAAACTTTGAAGGCCTAGAAATAGAGGAGAAGATAATATTAAAATGGATTTCGAGTCATAATAACAATTTATTTACTTGCTGAGTCACATTAGAAAATTCAAGGGCTGTGCATGCTAACACCAAGTAGATTTCAAATGTATAAGAAGGGTGAGTGTGGACAAATATTGGTGTAGCTCAGAATGGATGCCAATGATGGAATCTTGTATACACATTATGAACCTTCAGGTTTGATAACAGGCAAGAAATTTCCTGAACAGACAGATAATTATTAGTTTCTCAAGAAGGGCTGTGCTATGTGTAGTTAGTTAAGTTGTGTTTGGATTGGAAGTTTGTCTTCAGTCCATGGTGAGATGATGTAGATGTTTTTTTACACTTTGAATTTACATGCACTTACACTGTGCACCATGTTGTTAAGTAAATTTTACATAGATTTTCAGGGTATATGCGGTCCACGGAGCCAATTTTGTCATGTAAATTGGAGGAAAAGGGTATACAGTGAAACCTCTAGCCATCATTTCCATATGTGTTGTTTTCCTGCAAGTGTCATTTATTTCCTCTGGTCCCAAGAAATTGCCTCTATAAACGGTGTGTAATTATATTGGATGCATTGTTCCTCAGAGTGGTGTTTTACTGTGTTAGTCATTCAGAATTCTTGGTCCTGACCTACAGCACTTCCAGAATGATTGTTTTGGATTAAAAATATTGGAAGTAATGTGATGTTTTTGGAGAGTAAAGCAGAGGTAACTTGCCCATACTGGTAATTACCGTTACTGTCATAGCAGTGCTTACAGACTGTCAGAGTGTCTCAGCCAGGTGACAGAAGTGAAGGTGGAGTGGCAGGTGAGAAGGAGAGATGCTGAGGAAGATGTCGGTACACATGTAAATTTAATTTATGCTGCCTATAAGAAAAGTAGGGTCTTCCTTGTGCTGATTTTCATGAAACCCACAACTGCTCAATAGAATTATGTCCAAATCCCTTAGACTGAATCTCACCCAAGCTGGACAGTAAATGTGGAAAGTGTGGCTGTAAATTCATTTATGCACTTAAATAAAGTGCCGTAAACTTATGTGGGCATCTCTTATGCTGAATTTTATCCAAGTCCAATGAAAAATGTGGCAAATACTGGCAAAATTCTGTTTACTCCCTGAAGTAAAGTATGCTTTTCATTTTACTGATTTTCACACAACTTACACCTGCTGTACAACTTTTTATAAAGAACTTTACTGTTTCCATGAAAATCTAGCAAACAGTTTGGTCACTGACAGTGTTCCCTCTCATGTTTTTTTACAGCTGCGCTGACTTGCTACTGCTCTGAGTAGGAAATTTTTACACGACTGATGACTTTGTGGCACTCTAAAGCTTTTTCGTAATGTATGTAATAATAATATTTACAATGAAAATTGAAAAATTCCAGCTGCATGGCGACAATTCAGTGTGTGCTTGAGCATTTCAGTTACTGCATGGCTGCGCACCCGCACAGCTTAAGGGAACCTTGGTCACTGGTACTAGGTGATGGACAGATGTGGTCTGTACATCAGGCGTTTTGTTTTTTTACTTCGTAAAGAATGCCTAAAAAGTGATTTGCACACAGGTGTTATAGTAACTTTCTGTTTATTATTTTTGTGGGTGTAAGTGGAAAAGTACAGTTTTTATTTTTTATTCTGTTTTCTGGCGTTTTTGACACACTTAATGCACTCCCACAGCTGTCATTTCCTGACATTTATAGCCCCCCCCTCTCCCCACATTCCCTTCAGAAACAATAAATAGAGGTTTCACTGTGTATATTTACTGAAGTGTATAATTTCGTTAATTTTGTTTGGAAGACCCAGAAATGTGGAAATGTATATGTTGCATTTTCTGTCTAAGAGTTAGTATACATCATTCTGAGGTCAGTGTTGTTTGTAAAGCATACTTATTTATTGTTACAGTTACCTAGTACAGCATTTACACTCTGTCTGGGGCAGTCAAATCATTACATTGACGTAATTGGTCTTTTTTATTTAGAGAACAGTTCCCATGTGAAACAATACAAATCCTTAATGATCACTGTGATGAGGTGTGGTTTTGCCGATTCTCACCAGATGGCTTTAAACTAGCCACAGGCTCAAAGGATACTACAGTCGTAATATGGGATGTCGACCCAGTAAGTATAATGTGGTCATTTTTAGATGCTCTTTTAACTGAATTATGATTAATTTTATATTGTTTTCAACGTGCATTTTTATTATATAAAATTGGATACCAACAAATGCACAAATATATAAAACACTTTCACATCACTGTTATACCTTTTTACCCAACATGTTTCGACTTCTATACGACATCATCATCAGGGTTATTACACCAAGGTCTTCACATAAACCGTATGTTACGTTGTAGACCATGAACAATATATCACATATCACTGTTAAGATACTGGTTACACCTGTTGGATTGTGTGGTAACTGTGCAAGTAAAATTATTAAAGATGCATGTATATCACAGTTGATTACATTGTCTTTAAAATCTATTAAAATCTTAAAAATAGTATATTCACTGTGAGTTAGTAACACCGTCACTAAGCCATCACAATAGTTAAGAATATTCATGTCAAATATTATAATGCGACGTGCACCTGTGTTCAAAGATCATATCGCAGTCATCAAAACTGTGTAACAGTAAGTCGGAATGTTTATGTGGGTGAATTCTGATGGGGTAAAGCATAGGTCTGATGTGTTTATATAGGCATTTATGCCGATGTAGTTCTGTAACGTAAGACAGTTTATTACAAGGATGGAAGTTTATTTAATATTTCACTTATGTTGTTAAAGGTTATCTCCGTACCTGTAATGTATGGGTTGTTGACTTGGGTGACTGCATGTTCGTGAGTTCTTTGTGGTACTGGTGTGGAATGTTATTGCCGTTAATCTGTACACTGTTTCGTGTTGGTGGCATGTGGAAGTTATACTTGTAGCGCGATATTTAAATCTGGACCATTGCATACAGGGGGTTATGTTCATAAGTGTTTTGTTCTTCTGTCAGTGAACCATGTTTTTGATGTAAATGTATATAGAAGTTTTCTAGGCAGTTCATTCGTATTTGCTTATTGCATGGTTTAAGTAATTGTAATGTATCTTCTATTGGACCAAACTGATGTCTATTGTTCAGAATATGCATTGCATACACGGATTTTGGGTTGTTTGTTCTCATGTAATGCAACCGACTGTCTTGTTTATTCAGCTCAGTGGTTGCCTATCTCAGGAAGATACAGGGGTGTACTCACCAAGTTATATAGGTAACTTAAACTGTACCTTATTTATTATATTAGACATTACAGGGTGTACATATGATAACATTGATAGCTGGCACTGGTCTCTCCTGGCCTATATTCAACCAAGATTCACAGTGACCACCTAAACAGTACTCAGTCTGTTTAACAACTGCTCTCACAACTTCTTTCCTTCCAAGTGGGGGTTGGTGTCTTCCCTCATTGTTTGAACCCTGAGCACTGGGTTCATGGTTCCGCGCTTAGTAGGAGGATTAGCTCCTTAGTAAGGCCAAGTAGTTGTCAAGAGGGTAACCCTTTCATACCCTTCTCGCACTGAATTTATGACACTAAAGTGTCGACTCACACAAATGCAGTGGCCGGAGCTGGCCAGATGTTGGCCTTCAGCATCACCACCTCAAGTCTTGAACTTGCAAACAGTGGGGCAATTATCCCTGGCGAGAGCTCTGTTTAGACGACTGGTTTCCCTGATCAGAGGGTTTCCTTCCTTTTGTATAGTGGGGTGAGGGGGTTGAACCCTTTAGCCACACACATTATTATTGTTCGTTTCTCAGGCTGGACTTGAACCAGGCCTGACAAGGGAAGTTCAGTCACAGCAACGATGATGTTCGGTGAATCTTGTTTTAAGGTCACAGCCAGTCTGACCTACATAAGTTTCATTGCAGGGAGAGCATTTTAAACTGTATATACCACTGGCTGAGTATTTATTTGCATGTGTGTTGGTGGTATTTAGTATTTGTTGCAGTGTGTTAGTTGCCCAGTATGCAAGTACCACACAATCCAACAGGTGTAACCAGTATCTTAACAGTGATATGTGATGTATTGTTCATAGTCTACAATGTAACATATGGTCTGTATAAAGACCTTGATGTAATAGCCCTGATGATGATGTCATATAGATGTCAAAACATGTCGGGTAGAAAGGTATAACAGTGATGTGAAAGTGTTTCATATATTTGTGCATTTGTTGGTATCTAATGTTATATGAATTATGATTATTTTGTAGCAGCCAGGGTAACACAGTTGATAGAGTCTGTGGGCTTTATGGCCAAGGAGTCCTGCTCCAATTCCTGGGAGGGGTTAGAGGTTTTCCTCTTCTCCAAAGTGCCCACACCATCTCTGGGAGCTTACCCAGCCTTCTGTTAGTGGATGCTGGGGTAACTTTCTCCAGCAGTAGGGTGGCTGGGGTATGAAGCTGACTGTCTTCATGTAGCACTTAAGTTAAGAATGAGCAGAGTTAGGCCTCCACTCCCCTGTATGTTTTCTTGGCATGCACAGGGACAATGTTAGCTTTACCTGTACAGTTACATAATTTGTTTCTGGGTGTTGGAAAATTAATATCCAGAGTGAATGTGTTGAAGTACTGGGGTCTGAATTTTTGGACACTGTATGGGGAAGAATTCTTTTAAATTGTTTCCTTCCTCTAACTATGTTAATTCTCTTCATGTAAAGACATGAGTAAATATGGATAAAACATATAAGAACCAATATGCTCATCAGGATTAATTCCTGTGCATGTTCACATGATTTTGCACTTTGAAATTTTAAATTTTAAAAAACACATGAACATTGCAGTGGACAGATGAAGTCTAATTCATGGGTCCCCACTGTTTTCAGGAGACTGTATGTGATGTGTGTTTTATCAGTATTCCAGCTAGTATTTGAAAATTTTCTGATCATGTAACTATTGCTGTGTTGCTTATGCACAACATATAAACATCTCACTGTAGTACTGAAGCCTTGCCAGAAATATGTAAGAAGTATATGTCTTTGCTACCAGTTAGTGTATGGAGCATTATCAGGTGTTGCATGAGGTACTGTGATGCAGTATTTCAGTACAGATTTATGGACGAGACAGGAACAGTGATATGCATTTGAGCTCTGTCTTAGTAACTGGAAAATGAACTGGATGTAGCAAAGTTTCTGTTTCATTACTTCCGTTTAGTGTGTTGCATTGAAATATTAAGTTTCGGACGTAGACTCCTTGTATATAAAACACTCACTTGTCAGTTCTTGGTTCTGGAAGATCACATGGTGAGTAGTGATGATATGCCATGTGTGCAGTGCAGGCAGTTGTTTAATGGTTTGCGAGTAGGTTTTATTTTTAAAGCAAAGATTGTAATGTCCTAAATACTAAGTAAGCTGCCATCTAGTGTATGTGAAGCATCTTGCTGGTAATAGGCTGTATGCTTATACAGATTTAATGAAACTTGAAAATTTTACAGTGGCTTGCAAATATATGTGGACTTTTGTAAAGGGTTAAAAACACATACTCATAATGCAGTTGATCCTCATACATGCACATTAGAGATAAAGGAGGTTAGAGATTGATAGTTTGCATCTTGTGCATTGCAGTATACGCTGACTTGTAGTCATCGTAAAACTTTGGAAGGCCATTCGTATGGAGTAGCATACATTGCCTGGAGCCCTGATAGCACGCATCTGATTGCATGTGGGCCAGAGGACTGTCCAGAGCTCTGGATATGGAATATTGAATCAGATGAACTGCGTGTCAAGGTGTCTCATTCACCAGAAGACTCACTGACCTCTTGCTCTTGGCATCGGGATGGCAAGAAATTTGTTACAGGAGGGATACGAGGACAGTTCTACCAATGTGCAAGTATTCAGTATGCTTTTAAGCAGTGCCTCCCCCCCCCCCACCTCCCCAAACAACATTCATATCACATGGATATATGTGTAGTATAGGCCTGCATCATAATACCAGTATCCTGAATGCTGGATCAAAATTCTTATGGCTCCTGGGGAAAGTGGGAACTTCCTCAAGAACCTCTTGATCACTATGAACAGAGGTTTCACTTTTTAATTTTTATTTTTGGCTTAATGTAATGGGTTTTGTGTATTGGGTGACTTACAATTTTAGGTACATTGAATACTGGCAGTGTGAAAGTGTGCTGCTGTGTGTCCATTTCTATCCATATGGCAGCAGCACTTCACTGTAGTGGACTGTAAGGAAGTTTCATGTCAGGAACCTTAAAGGATTTACATAAGTTATAACTGTTAATTATTTTGGACAGGCTTAAAACCAAGAATTCTACTTTTATTTGTCACTACATATTGACCAGATCAGTAATTGCTTTAGTAAAAAATTCTAGGATACATTATGGTGTGCAGTTGATGTAGAGGTATATATTTTTTGAGTACAGTGATTCAGTCATGAGAAGTCTGGTATAATTTGGTTGAAGCATAAGTAATGTCTGTGATTGCTTTGAGCTTAGACTTTCCAATTTTGTTTTGTCAATAAGTTATTTCATTTGTTTTCCCAGGAATAAAGTGGTAGAATGCATTTTGCTTGCAACATGTCAGATCTTCATTTTCTCCAGCAGCTTCCATTTGTGTAACTTTCTTTAAGCTGAGAATTGGAAACTGTGTGCTTCATGCACTGAGGGGGCAGACATCAGACTGAAAATAAATGTTCTGCAAGCAGTACATTTCACAGTCGTGACTTACCAACAAGTCATAGAGCCAACAGTTGTGAATTGTTTTCATCTTTGTGGCTATGGATGTGAATGAGAAAAGGAGGAGGAGTAGGAGGAGGCAACAGCAGTGATGATGATGATGATGATGATGACAGTGTTGGTGGTGGTGGTGGTGGCATCGGCAGCGGCGGTTGAAACGTTGCCTTCCATGAGGTCTGGATTCATCTAGGCCCAGAGGATAGCAACTTCAGTTCCTACATATCTGTGGAGAAAGACCGTGTAACATGTGGCTTTTCCAGTATGGATGAGTTGTGTGATAATTGTGTGTGTGTGTGTGTGTGTGTGTGTGGGGGGGGGGGGTAGTGGGGAAGATGAAGAAAGACAAGTATAACCTTGAACTAGTGCTAAGTTCAGTTGAAGCACTTGCTGCTTACAAAACTGTTAAATCACTCTTGTATGCTCAGAATATTACTAAGTGTGCTAAACACAACATTTTAAACTTGAAATTGATGCTGTTTCATCTCAAACATAAGGCTTCAACTAAGCAGTTGTCAGTTACAGGTTTCTTTGGAAAAGTTTACTTCAGCGCAGGCATTAACATAACCCTTTCTTGTTTGTTTTTTTTTGTAGGCTGCAGTGAAAATGTATGTTTTTCATTTTTTGTTGCTTTATTTTGTTTGTTACATATTGTAATGCTTTCCTGCAACCATCGTTCTCCCACATTTATCACTCTGTTTCCATGGTCCCCTGAGAAACAATGGATTGAGGTTCCAATGTAGTTCTTAATACGTCTTTATATTATCCTCACTTTTATTTTGCTGTAGAACTTAGATAAGTCACTAACATAAAGTGGCACTGGAACCAATTTTTCTTTAATTAATTTAATTTTTCCCTGTTAGTATCATTTTACCAATGCTCCATTCTCATATTTGATTCGTCTGCTGCTGATGCTATATAATCTCAGCAGTTAACAGTATTGATAAATAAAGCATCCCCTCATCAACCATATTTTTCATCATATTAGGTAGACATAATTGTGTCTGCTTAGTAGAGCTGATTGGCATAAATATGTGTAATTAGTGGGAGGTGGAGAAAAGCCAAGATTGGAATTATGAGACCAACTGCATGCTTACATATTTCCAGTTTTGATTTTGATTTTTGTTTTGTATAGTGTATATGACTGGTCCTATTATAACCTGGGGTTGGCAGTTATTCATGTTCTGGGACAGCCTATTGGTCCATCTGCCTCACCCTTGAAAATGGACTCTCAGGCCATCCCGAAATGTTAGTAACTAACCACCAACAAATGTCATGTAACATCCCAGAAGAGAGAAGATCTCAACTACACCACGGCAGAAGCCTGAAATCTCACATATTGTAACCTGTACGATATGTACCAATTCTTGAAATTTTAATACTTTGGTGCCTTATATATTTTTGGTATCTATTGTATTTTAACTAAGGTTCTGAATACACTGTATCACTCACTGATTTATAAGTGACCTCTTTTTTTGTGTATCTGTACATAAGGAAAATGTGTAGTGAGGAGATGAAAGTGAGATGGTTGTGAACACTTTATGGAGTGACAGTGGAAGATCTGGTACACTGAAGAAATTTTGTGGTATGTGTAATTGCTTAATATATACTGTACACATACATTTCCTGTTACGTTACATTTACAATTTTGACAAAGTGCATTTAACCCTTATTCTGATGGTGTCTTCCGTGTAACTGAACATTTTATGTTAGCATATATGGTTCTTAATGCAAATTACATGAAGTTATTTGTTGGTATTTTCTGTAGGATCTGGAAGGAAACATATTGGATTCGTGGGAAGGGGTCAGAGTGAACTGCTTATGGTGTCGGAGTGATGGGAAGACTGTTCTTGCTGCCGACACTCATCATCGAGTTCGTGCATATAACTTTGAAGAGTTATCAGACTTCAACATGTAAGTACATTATTTCTGAAGGTAACAAGTATTTTGTGATGTGATGTAATGGCATATCTCTGGGCAAGCAATGCAACATCACGTTATGTCACAGAAGACTTGTATCTTCAGTGACACCACTATGAGAACATCAAATCTTACAATATTCCTTTTATTAGGCAGTTTACAAAATAACCTTGTAAAGAAGTGACAAGGTCCAGAAGCTTTTTTTATATAAATGTTATGAGTGAGAAAGTATTATTGATATACACTGTATTTTTTGAGGTAGATGCTAGGACAGCTTTGTTGGACATGCTGTCATTGCCTGTCTCACAAGAGGGGGTTGTGATTTACTACCCCTGCTTTCTTACAGTAGATAATGGTTATGTTATTAAACAGTGCAGTTAGAAACTGCACTTTATTTTTGTCCCTTAGAAGGCTTTGTATTGGATACAGTGGGGTGATCGATTCTGTACAAACACTATCAGAATGATATGGGAGGATAGTTACATACAGTGAACTGACAATATGAGGAGAAAGCAATTATGGTTTATTTCCTGGTATTTGTTTGGAGGGGCAGAGGAAATCTGTGGAAAACCTCACAGTGCCCTCAGCTGATATTCAGATTGGGACCTGGCAGGTGCAATTTAAATATGTCACTGCTTGAGCTAGCCTGCTTACTAGGATATGGTGCAGGTTGTGAACAACTGACTGGTGGCAAAGTATTGATGGCATTGGCATATGTGTGTGGTTGGTGATAGTAAAGTGTGTGGTTGGTGGTAGTAGTGGTCAAGAGATGGTTTGTTAGTGTAGTTTCAGGAATGGGACTGAAATTTATATTGATGTGGACAAGTTCATGTTAGGTCCTTGATGAACTCAGAAGAAGAATAAATACATGTTGTTACTGGAGAGACTTGATTTTCATGGATCTCAGTATTACAGATTTTGACGTCTCATTATCACCCATTTTAGGCAAGTGTGCAGCCAGAGTGTGAAAGGATGCTGTTGAGTCTACTGACTAGTATTGTAGTATTGTAGTAGGGGGTAGAAGTGGTCAGTGGATGGTGACAGTTAAAGCTTTTGGTAGAAACTTGGAGGTTCAGGGTAGAATTTATTTTTCCCTTAGTGATAAAGTACAGTGAAATCTCTGTTAATCATATCCATATGCATCTTTTTCTTGCAGTTATTGTTAATTTACCCTGGTCCCTAAGTGTTGTCCATATAAACAATGTGTAATTCTATTGGATACATCATTCCTGGAAGTGACATTTTACCACATCAGTCATTCATAATTCTAGGTCCAGACCCACAATTTTCCCAGAATGATTGTTTCAGAAAAAAAGTAACATTATGATTTTGGAAAGTAGAGTAGGTGTCACTTGGCCGTGCTGGTAATTACCATTGCAGCACTAATGGTACTTATCAAAATGTTGCCACACCTCACATATGTAAGGAATGTAGGTGGAGTAGCAGGGGGTGAGTGGTAGATGTGGAGAATTATATTGATACATGTGTAAATGTAATTTTATTTATGCCCGTAAGAAAAGTATGACCTTCCCTGTGCCAGTTTTCATGGAACTTACAAATGCTGAATGGCTTTACGTTCAGATCCCCTGTACTGAAAGCATGGATATAAATTCATTTACACCTATAAGTAAAGTGTGGCTTTTATTGTGTAGATTTTCACGGAGCTTACAGACAAGCAGTAAATTTTGACGACATTTGATGTTCCAGATTTTATCCAAATCAGACGAAAAACATAGAAAATGGGGCAAATGTTCATTTACATCTTTAAGTAAAGTATGCCTTTCACTGCACCGATTTTCATGAAACTCAAACTTGTTCAGCAACTTTCTGTCAAGAACTGTTACATCAAGGTTCTTGAAAAGCCAACAGACAGTTTAATTGCCAATACTAGATCACCAATGGACAAACATGGCCTCCACATAGTGTGATTTCTTTAAAATTTTCTTTGTAAAGTGTGCTTAAAAGTGACTTACACACAGGTAGTAAAAGTAACATTTTGTTTGTTTCTTATTTTTGTAGGCTTAAGTGGAAATTACAGTTTTAATTTTTGTTGTTCATTTGTCATGTTTGTGATACACTGCATGCATTCCCATAACAAATGGTTTCCTGCATGTATTCTGCTTTTTCCCCCATAGTCTTCTCAGAAGCAATGGATAGAGGTTTCACATTTTTTGAAAGCTAATGGCTTAGAATTCAAGGTGGGGAAGTGATGTTAATAATACAGTAATGATATTTCAAATACTTACGGCAGCCATAGTGCCTTCTAGAATTAATTTTAGAGCAGATACATGCAGCATCATTATATATGTGTAAGTATTCTGTAACATGATGGTCTGTGGTTTGCTGGTGACAAATTAAACATATTCAGACTCCAACAAGAGGAAGTAATTCTCATGAATGTTCAGTTGATTTGGTATTGTTACAGACTGCAGGAGGACCAGCCAGTAATGGCTTTTTCAGTAAACCGTTCAGACCGCTTGGCTGTGCTTAATGTGGCTACACAGGGTGTTCACTTGTGGGACCTTCAAGATCGTTGCCTGGTACGAAAGTTCCAAGGAGTTACTCAGGGCCACTTCACAATACATAGCTGTTTTGGTGGCATTAACCAGGACTTCATAGCAAGTGGAAGTGAGGGTAAATGAACAGTAATCAATCAAGAATTGTGAATCAAGGTATATAGTGAGATGACACAAATTAAAAACTGAATGCACACATGAAGAAGTTAATAGGATGTTCAACTCAGGGAATTTCTGCCACCATTCAGTCCAGAATCTTCTGTCTTCCCATTTGCTGTCTAGAATATAAAGATTGAACTATACAGAACTACAGTTCTGCCTATACAGAACTGTAATTCTGCCAGTTTTGTATGGATTTGAAACTTTTTCTCTCATATTAAGGGCTGAGGATGCTGAACCTCCATGATTTGTACTCCTTACCAGATATTATTTGATGATCAGATAAGACGAATGAGATGGGCAAGGCATGTGGCACATATGGGGCAGTGGAGAGGTTCATGCAGGGTTTTGGTAGGGAAACCTGAAGGAAAGAGATTACTTGGAAGACCTTGGGTGTAAGTGGAAGTGTAATATCATAATGGATTTTAAAGAAATAGGATGGGAGGGTGTGGAGGAGTAGGGGTAATATGGCTCATGACATGGACAAGTGGCAGGCTGTAGTGCACACAGTAATGAACTTTTGTGCTTATAAAATGCAGGGAGTTTTGTGACTAGGTGAGGAACTCTTAGCACCTGAAGAAGGACTTTGCTGTATGGAGTTACTATCAAGCAGTGGACATAAAACAAACCTCACCATGAATTCAGGATGTGTCAGAGGGATATATGAATTTGTTATTGGAGGCCTCTAGTCTATTCAGACATAGTCTAATTAACCCTTTAAAGACGAAGCGTATCTGTTTTATATAAGGACTCAGTGCGTACCGCGCTGTAAACACTCTCCACTTCGGTTATAAAAACCAGTCCCTTAATGTTTTATAAGGCAAAAGTTGCTGTTTGTTCTGAGATCTGTACAAAACACATAAACACAATGTGGGCACCACGTAGAATTTTTTAATGTTAAACCTGGTGGCGTGTAAAGTTACCGCTAGGCTTTAAAAGGTTAAAGTGATGTGTGGCTGTCAAATGTTTATGCAGGATGTGGGTGCAGAATAAGTATCTTGTAAGGTGTGTATGTAAGTATGGTCTTTCAGATATTTTACTGCTGTTGCACGTGTGTGTGTGGTGAGACAGAATTTCTGTGTAAACCCAACATGTGTACAGAATAGTGTGGTAAACTCGATAAGTACTCTCTAGTTTTGGTGCTTCACAGTTCTTATATTTGATGATGTTCATTGCAGACAACAAAGTGTATGTGTGGCACATCAAGCGTGAGCTTCCAATTGCTACTCTGACTGGCCACACACGTACAGTGAACTGTGTTTCCTGGAATCCCGTTCATCACCAGATGTTGGCGTCTGTTTCCGATGATTGTACAATCAGAATATGGGGTCCTGCCAATAGTCACCGAAACCCAAGACCTAGATCTGGTAATAAATAATTTGAAACACTTGTTTTTGTAAGTCAGTTTCATTCATCTGTTTCAGTTTAATAGCGAGTGCATGTCACCCAGATTTTCTCTACAGATCAGATGAGTAAGCAAAAACTGTCAGCATGCTTTTAGACTGAATGACACTACCTTTTTGTTCACTTGTTTGCCTTTTCCCTGTATTGCATTTCTGTGCCTAGTAAATTTTAAAATGGAGCTACCCATCACCTTGACTACCTCATCTTACTTTGTACAAATGCAAGCTTCTTGATGTGAAAAGGTCATAGAGGGGGTCCGTGTCACCTGAGGCCATAATGTTTGTTTTGCTACATATATGGGGCCAATTTTTGAGGGAAAAATACATAAAAATTCCACACACTTCTAAAGATGACGTCTGTGGAGCACAGATTTTCCAAGAGAAAACAGTATTAACCTCACACGCATCCATTTTCTCTGTACACATGGTGGCACAGTTGGTTGAGGCACTGTGCTGCAAGCCAGAAGGTCGCAGGTTCGATTCCCGATGGTGTCATTAGAATTTTTCGTTGACATAATCCTTCCGGCCACACTATGGCCCTGGGGTCGATTCAGCCTCTAACAGGCATGAGTGCTAGGAATATTTGCTGGGGGGTAAATGCGGCCTGTGCATGGGGCTGACAATGTTACCACCTTCATGTGCCGATTGTCTTGAAATCCAGGAGCCTCAACTTCCTGGAACCCTAAGGGCCTGTCCGGGCCTGTAATGGGATAGTGTTACCTAGCTTTACCACTTGGGTGCAAATGCCCCACTTAAAAGAGGATTTGTTTCAAGTGGCATTTTTTGTAGGCCCAGTTGACCATGGATAATGAGGACTCTGTGTGTTACAGTGGGATTCTGATGAGACTGCAGGTATCCAGAAATGTAAACCATTCATTGTAATAACAAGTGAAATTTTAGAAGAGTGAGAGAGAAAGCCAGACTTGTAATCATGATTTAGTGTACATGCAGGTATAATAATTCAGTGGTTCAATGGAAAGGAATTTGGAATTAATATGTTAGACTACAGTTCTCAGTGACAAACTTTTGAACAAGAAAACTTCAGTAGGTTGAAATATGTGATTTGTACAAAATCATTCCAGAACTCATAAATTATCCTTCCATGCCCTGTGATTGATGACCTCAGAATGAAAATGCAGTTACTGATTCTATCACTGCATTTTATGAACTTCTTTATTTTCACACGTGGAATAGGTAAAAATGAGGCTGTTTATTCTTACTGCCAGACAGTAGTAGTCTCTTTGTAAAGCACACTGTGGATGTGCAGGAATATGATTATGTTTTTAACTTAAACTTCTTGGTATAGACTATTCAAAGACAAGATTCTAGATACTCATATATTCAAGAAACTCTCTGTTGTTAAGGATCATTATCAACATCATGCCCACCATTGGATTTGTGAGTTAGATGAATTGGTGTCCACCTCTGTCAGATGGTAAATATCTATGAGGTTTTTGAACATAGGTTTTGTGTACCTTTCTTGTGTATCTCATCAGTGTTACAGATAAGGTGGGCAGACATCCATCCTATTGTCCTTGATTAGAGACACTTACTGGACTAGGTGGTGAATATTAACCATAAATTTTCTTGCTGCATTATTGTTTGAGCCTTCACCATTTAACCTTTGTCCAACGGGGTTGGCATGTCAATTTTAGCACATGGTTTTGAAAAACGTTGGTATTATTTGAGCAGAAAAGACAAAATTATGAAATAAACGGCATTTTTTGGAAAATAAAATAGAGATTATGCAGCATGTCTTAAAAATGCAGCAAATTTCCTTGCTGTCTAAATATATAAAATGAATTTTAATGGTGTTTTTACGTGAGTGTGCATGTGTGAATGCAGGTTTTTTTTAAATGTTAATCTTTATTAGTATCATGTTTTTGCTTCAGCACAAAGTTTTAAAATTCGTTCAGTATTTCCTCTTCCATTGAATAGGGAAATGGAGTTAATGCACCCATTGACTTATTTCAGGTTACATGGGAGATGCACCCTCATCTTCTTCGTCTTCATCTAATGGCAGTGTGTGGCATGACATGGGATCATAGTAACTGCAGTTGTGTGGTATCCCCCCATCTCCTTCCTGAGCCCTCCTCTACTCCCATCTCTTCACTGTGGTTTACACAAATATTGAACAGTCATGTGAGCATATTAACTGCCACTACAACATATTACCAGACACTTCCTGTTAGCAGGATTTTGTCATCTGTTTGTAGTGGAAAAGTACAGTGTGTGTGTGTGTGTGTGTGTGTGTATATGTAATATACAGGGATTACCCAATTATAACTAAAAACATAGTGGATGAACGAGAATCCATAATAGTAAATATTCATGCAGCTAGAGGAAAGCTGAAGAAATGTGGTTGGACAGCCTACCTTCTCTACCTTAATTTCAATAACATCTTGCCTTAAAAGTATGGTTTTGTTTAATAACATGTATTTTATGAATTTTATCATGAATGTTGCTGAGATTGGTGGTGTATTTACACTTCCAAAGTCAGCTTTGTGGAGAAAGTACTGTACCAAGTTGCTGATAAATCATATCACCACCAGACCAGGTTTATGTAAGCTGCTAATCCAGTTGCATGTCAAGTAATAATTTTATGTTGAGTGGCTCTTAATTTCTGCTGATGAGAACATGCAGTATAAGATTGTTTTGTGTGTGTGTGTGTGTGCGTGTGCGTACGTGCGTGTGTGAGCTTTAGCTGTGGAAGTCTTGTGTGTTGCATTGTGCTGTTGTGTTTCACAGACATTGGTCATTTAAAGTTGCTGTATTAAACAACTTATGTCATGAACATTGTTTCAAAGCAACCATTTGAGAAATGGTGGTGTAGCCTATGTCAGATTGGCTGAATATTTGATTAACAATTAATACTTCTCATTTACCGTTATTTGGGAATGACACCACATCAGTAGGGCTTTAAGTCTCATATTTTGAAAGAACTAGGTATTGTTGTGTGCAAAACTCAATTTGATGGGAATGTAGATAGTATATATAGTGTATAAGGATGGTGTAATTCAGTGTCTTTGTAATATACTTCTTTTATATTACTTGGGAAGTTTGCTTTTGTGGCTGCAGTAGAAGGCCTGGAGCACCAGCAGAGGAAGTGGTGTAAGTCAGTGCTGAAAATTCTGATATGCCTTCTGTCTGGACTTTACTGTCTTGACAAATGAGATTGCATTGGCCACATAACATCACATTCCCTTTTCGTACCCAGAGGGAGGCTGGCATGAAGTCACATATTTGTTGATACGTTGTGATGATTATTGGAGTATGCTGTTGGCTAGTGAAGCAGATTTTGTTGCAAAGAAATGTTATGGAACATGTCAGTACATATATATTGTTCATCTGATTTTAAACTGATTCACCTAATAATTTGCCCAGTAACATTTGGATTGTATTTGAACAGTAATCATATTTGATAAGACTTAGCTGAAGGATGGAGAATTAACTGGTCACTAGAATTTTCTTGCATAAATTCCCATATGTTTCAAATTGATTGGTTGCTGTACCTTGTCGCTTACTTTCCAGAAGTAATACATATATTTTGAGACCATTAATTTGTTACTGATATTGGTAATATTTCCAGATGTAGTGTTGTCATAACTGCATTCCTATTGACTTTGTTGACTGCAAGCATTGGGACTTAAATAATGTGGGCAGTTACATTCATGGTTTATGGGTTTTGGAAACAGGCAGTTGGGGAAAGAAAGACAGAGTGAAGTTCCAGTATAAGGATTTCTAGTGCAGTTGCAAATGTGCATAGTACCAACTCTTTATATCAATGAAAAGAATATTTTTTGCTCATTAGCAGTAACAACTTTGAAGTGCAGTGTGGTGTAATCTGACTCATCAGAGGCGTGGCATTGTTTTTGTAGCATATGTGTGTAATGGAAATAGGTGGTATGTATAGGGCCTACCTTCTGAATAAAAGTACAGAGGAAACACGGCACTTCTAAGAGCTGGCGGCCTTGACATGTTTACATGTTCTGAGGACATCCAGTCTTAATAGTAGATAATACTGGATGTAAGTACTGAAAAATGGAGTTGTTTCTTTGCTACATTTGTGTTAAGTTCAGTGACCTCTTTAGCTTATCGTTTCTTTTATCCCAGTTCTGAATACATTTTAATTGGTTTTCGTCGAGTTATAAAGTGTGATTATAACCTCTGAAGAGGCAGGATGATGAGGTTGATTTTGACATCTTTTACTTAGAGTGCAATTGTGAAGACTTTAAGGAAATAATGGTAGACATGGGATCACTGCTTTAATCCTGATAATTTTTCTGACAAGTGGAAGGGGAAGAATTTAAGGTATTACAGTATAAGTTACATATTTTTTGCCGTAATGCAGTTGCACAGAGATACTGAGATTTCAAGCGGCAGAACTAACTCCTTAGCCAGTGAGCACTTCCATCAATAAGTATATTTTACATGTTCTGTTTGGGAAGAACAGTTTGTTGAATATTACAAACATGCAAGGTAAAATTTTGTAGGCATTGCTAAGAATGTTGTGTGAATCATTATCTGAAACATGTTCCAATTCTTTTCCACTACATTAATAGTAATTTTTGTGGGGACAGCTGTGATTGTAAATTGCATTAAATGATTATATGTTTTCAAGAGAGGATTTTTTTAATGAGGGTAATTACATTGCATATTTTGTTTCCATAAAATATGTAGATGAAGCAAACCATTAATATAATGGAAGAACCAGAAACATTTCTATCCTGTCCCTTTTTATGTAGCAACGCCAGAGGCTACCACGGAGAAAGATCAGTATGGCGGGTATTCCTACAACACTATGTGTGTAGACTTGCAATGTTATAATGATAATTTTTGCTACTTTCATTGTAGCGGTTACTGTTGCATTGACTTTAACAAATATTAAATCATATTAAAATTATTGCAAGAGAAGAATATTAACCTAACATTTTATTATTTGTATAATCCATTGTGAATTTCTTAGTTATTACAAGTACATTTGATGTTTTCACAACGTTTGCGTTCATGTAACTTGTGTTAGTATGTTACACTCTCAGTGAAGAAACAAACTGTCTTGTGGGATAAACAACCTTGACTTCATTCCCAAAAAGTGTCAAGTGTCTTGTGGTGTAAGGGTTCTGTTTCAGTCAAAGTATCCTCCATGATACAACTAGTACATAGCATGGAGAATTTCAGCAGCTGAATTATGCCACTGATTTTGATGCACAGACTGTATAGGTGACTGTTAGATACACAACTGTGGGCGCACTGTGAAGGACAGAATTGCATTTCTTCTGATGCAACAGACAAGTGGCCAGGGGTGGAAAAATATCTGTGAAAATGTAGGTGCCTGCAAGAATAATTTATAATTTGTGAACAGCATGATGGTCATGAATTCAGGATTTGAATTGCTTAGTTTTCAGACTGTAAGAACAAATGTCTTCATCCATAAATAGTGTTGTGAAGTTCTTGGAATTAAAAACTCACCAATCCCTAGTTTTCTCTTGTTTTTGTGTTGAGACAGCAATCGTGTTCTGGAGACTCTTGATTATCATAATAATGGAAGGTAGAAATGGCACAAATAATGTGAGGTGGCATATAACAAGTACTATAAACTTTGTTTTGGAATTAATGTTTATCATTACAGTTGAATGCACTTTGGAAGTGTGCTGCACACAAACAATAAAAGAGTTACACTTCAACTGATAGAAGTACTGTTTGCAATATTACAAAATCGTTCTCAGGTATTTAAAAACTAGAATCACTGAGTTTTATCTTGATTGTTTTGGCTGATGTTACATAACAGGAACTTGGAAAATGCTACATCCTTGGATTCTGTGTGATTGAGGGATAAATTCCACTGAAAAGCAGATGGATAGCAGGTTTGTCTTTCAGGTTATCAGAGCTGTTCCTTTGTCATCACGTTTATCTGGCTATGTGTTTGCTGGATAGCATCTCTGATTGTCATTACAGTATAACCAAATCCATACCGGCAGTCTCAAATCACTTCGGTGCTCTTAAGTTTTGACATGCTTGCAACTCTGTATGGCAACTTAGCTGCCGAAGTTATTTCCTCATAAGAACCCAAGCATTTATTTGATTCGTAGTATGGAAATATATTTGTTCATGATTTGCTTATAGTAATCAGTCTGACCATCTGCCATCCCCATGTTCTATATATGACAGCTGATGGCACCGGCTCCTTTCAGCTATTGTACATGTTTCTGGAGCTATCCAACTTGATAGCACTTGGTTTGTCACTGAAATTACTTTCTTATCCATAGGATGTAGTACAGCAGAGTACTTCGTACATGCTTTGCCCCTGTCCTATATCAGGTAACTCAGTATGTGTGCTTTTTTGTCCATCTGGAATACAGCATATACTAACAGAACATCCGCTTACTTGTGACACAAAATTATGTGGAAACAAAGCTTCAAACTTGATAGTGTCCATTTACACAGTGTTCTGACTGACATAAATGAATATTGTACAAGAGTTTTCGGTTTCCATGAGCAATTATTGGTGTTTTTCCTTTCCATCTTCTGGTTACATGAAACTTAATTTTGTGTGAAGTGTTGGTATTGTTGTGACAGTATAAATTACCCTTTCATTGCATGACTTGTGGGTATGTACAGCACTTGCCGTCTTGAAAGCTAATGTTTTGTTAGGAAATTTTCCACAGTGGACAAGTTTCATCAGCCTTGTAAGGTTTTACTGGCTTTTGAATTGTCTTTTGACAGAATTCTAAAATAAGTTATTTCATTTGCAACTGTCACATTTCCACTTCAGTTTTTTCTTCCTAAATTGCAGTTTTATGAATGCCATGTTACTGGTTGAGTATAGTCAGTTGCCTTATTTTGTATTATCTCCGTATATTGCCAAAACTATGAAGGAGAATTTTGTCTCATACAGATTCCTCTTTTGCTGTCTGTTGATTGAACCATATGAACATTGCATTGCAGTTCTTCATGTCAGCAATTTCATTGACTCCTCAATAAGCTACATTTTAAGTCAGGGCTGCTTGCATAGCTTACTAATTAGTCTTATCTTTGTTTGTGTTACAGCCAGTTTGCCTACTCTGTCAGTGAAATTTGTCTGGAAGTATTGTCTTCAAGTTTTTTCTTATCTCAAGTTTCTGTTGTATTGCGTACAATGCATGTTAGTGTTTCTTTGGCATTTTTCAAATGCCTGGTAAAGAAGTTAACACCACAGTAAAATATCAGTTATTTGAGTGAAATTATGTGCATACACTGCTGTTCAGCCTGACACTAATGAGAAGTTTTATCACCATCCAGCGTCTTTTCTGAACTTGTTGCATGAAGGCTAGTAATGAAGATATGTTTTGTGTGTGTGTGTGTGTGTGGTGAGTGAGGGATTTCTCATGCAAACACTTTAGTTATATATGTGCACATAATCATTACTCCGATGTCTAGGTAGTGGAATTTCTGGAAGTTCCATGCGAATAATTGCGAGTCTACTGTATGTCTTTAGTTTTGATGAATAACATGTGGTCAGTTTCTTATTTGAGTGCAAACAAGAGAGTAATATATTTTGGAATTTAAGAATCTGAACTGTGTTTTGTACATGAACTGCACAGAAACTTCACTGTTGAGGTAATACATTTGTTCTGAGCATGTTCCAAAGTTTATGTGTCAAGTGTGAATTGACCCAGGATGGAAAATACTACTGGGTCATAAAGAGGTAATGATGTACTTCTAATTAACATTTTAAAAGTTGCCTAGGTAACTAAGTACCATGGATTTTTTTTCCACCCTTGTGAATGAGTAGTCAGAATGTCTACATTTGGAACATACTCTGCATTGCAAGGTGGTTGAGTGTGTTATACACAGTTTCAACTTATGTGGTTGTTGCACTTCATTATATTTCATTGTGACTGTGGAAAAATTATGAATGTTCTTGTGCAGCATCGGAGGTCCTACTGATGAAATAATTCACCCAAGCCTTTGTGAGCATTCTGCATCTGCATACTGATGTAAATGTTTCCACTTAACTGTACATATTTCATTATTGATAAATTCTTCAGGTTCTCCATTTTCCTTTGTTGATAGGAGATAATGTTGCCTTAAATATCCATGAAGTGATTTCTTACTCAGTTATTATGGCTGTCATGAACATAAACTTCAGTGAGTGATCTGTTTACCAGATTCATTGGGAGATTGGTGATTCATCATCTAGTTGGGAAATCGCCTTGCAGGCAGTCACTGACTGCTTGTTGCAGCTGTAAATGCTGTGGTGATACTGAAAGAATTACAGGAGCATGAAATTCATCCCACGTAGACATGTGATCTTTTATTGATGTCAAGACCAATTCTATACAGATATGTAATTACGAATTTTCATTTGTGCCAAGTTTCTTTGAATATTCAGTAGTGATGTTACAGTTCAGTAAATTTGGTTTCAGTTTGTTTTTTTTTTAGTGAAATTTGTGTCTCCAATTTAAAATTATGCCTGTGTCAAGAAATTTGTTACCATGCATTCATTAAGCACCAGAAAAATAAGCTGTTATATTTGTAAGCCAATTGTGATCTCACAATGTAATGATTACCATCATGCAATAATTTGTTGGAGCACAGGTGAAGGCAGAAGTAAAAATAATCATATGTAGTTGACAATTATGTGTGTAAATTTTAATTGAGTATAGTTACTAATAAAAGTAAATTAATTTCTAACTCTATTAAATTATATGCTTATTTGCAATGACTATGGTATCTTCTTGTGGTACAGTTTGGGTAGCTTCTCAGTAATTTGAGGGACGGAAAAGTCAGATGCTCTCAAGTTGAACTCAGACCATAGTTATGCTAGCTTGCCTTCAGTGTGTTTTCGTTTTACACTTTTCAGGAAATAACCAGCTGAACAAATCAGTTTGTCACAGTGCAGTGTAGTACTGCATTATAAGCAATGAGAGTAGTGCTCAGTCAAGGAATAAGTAATGTCTTACATGTAAGAAAATTATGTGGCCAGTGTTTCAAGTAGCTTTACAAGTTCTTCCTTGTTTTATCAAGACATTTAAGGAATTGGAGTTGAATGTGTTGTACGATATTCTCCTCAGGAATGGGAACCTAACATGAGTTTGCAATGACGTTGGTGTAACCTTTGTTTGTCACACTATGAAAAATGATTAAATATGTTTTAATTAATAAATCAGTTTATTTCGTCTAATGAAAGATCTGGTTGAATTAAAAATGTGTAACTAAACTTTAGAAAGTTAATTTTGTACTGTGAATTTTATTATTTTTATTAAGTGAACAAAGTTCATATAAAGTAAATAAAGAATTTGTGTCCCTTTTAAAGACTCTGTTTCAGTTTATATTCATTTCTGGTAAGATGTATGGTGTTCAAAGTACCATTATGGCTGTTTGTTAGTTACGTTTGTTTCTTCCACTTAACAGAATGCAATCAGCTGTTGATTACTTGGAGTGACGGTGACGACAAAATTTGCAGAATCTTATCCCCTTCCTCCAGGGTTTACAAATTAGACCCTGTGATATGTTCAGATTTAGCCTGAGATTGTGAAAATGTGGATCTTTCAGAGATTTGGTGGACTTGGTCACTTGTGGTACGAACACATAAAAGATGTAGGCATACATCAGTGCCCAATGTGGTGTTTGAAATAATGATCTGTGTATTGGAGCAGGCAGAATTTCCTGGGTGCTTCGCAATGTAGCCTGTTTTCTGTGTCATGACACTGTAACATTTTTCATAAATTTTATGTGGGTAGTCTGACTAATGTAGAAATAGAGGTACATAGCTAGCTTTACAATGTGTGTGAAAATGTAAGGTTATTATGCATAAGCGCACAGTTTTAAGTTTCTGTGTTTTCTGGGAACTTTCAGTAGTAATACAGTAAGCAGTGTTGCATGTTTGCACTGTAATGTAAAGGGGTGTAGTCTTGTTGAAAAATCAATGTGGCTGGAGAATCATCATCTGTAATTTGCAATTTGAAAATTGTGTCATCATATTTAGATGTACAGTGCTTGTGGTACTTGAGCCAATTGGATTCTCCACTCGCTCATGCCCTGTCAATATCAATCCAGCCACATGCAATTCCCTCAGTGGAGCGTGCGCAGATGCCTTCCATACGGGGAAGAGGAAGAGTTGGATAAGGGTGGGTGTTTTGTTTGAGCCTTCTTGGGCGGTCTTTGTTCTGAGAAGGCTCACTCTCCGTTTGGACCTACTTGGAGGTCGATCTTGGACCTACCTTGAGTCTCTGTCTGCCTCTCGCTCGTCAAGTGGATTGGTGCTGTGCAAGGGCGGTATGTTGGTATGTATTAAGGGATGTGTTTGTAATTTATATTTATTTTGCTTGTTGGTTAGTTTGTTGTCTTTTCTTTCTTTTGGAAGGGCGGGGGGGGGGGGGATTGTACCGTCCGTCACACACTCACTGAGGGCGGGGGAGTTTTGTTCTTCCATGTCAATGGTAATAATGTTATGGGGAGAGGGCGAGAGAGGGAGAGGAATAATCATAGGGTCGAGTTCTTTTATGTTGTTTGTTTGGGGCTATGAAATTGTTGCAAACAGAGTGTATGAATTGTGTGTGACGAGAGAGAGAGAGAGCCGCCCCCGTTAGAGACAAGAAACTTAGGTTTGTATATCATTTTGTGGCGAGAGTTATTGTGACTTATTAGTTCAGAGAAATATTGTATTATTTAACATAGCATTGTCAATACATCTATAATTGTTTGTTACTATTATATTCTCTGAGTCTGCAATTTCGCCAGTGACTACTATCCCCCACGGGGACGGACATTGGGTTGATTCCCGGCCGCCCAAACACCCGACGGCTTATGTAGAGGTGCACCCCTCCTGTGTCCTACCCCCATTGCCTTTTGGGGTATAACTGTTCAGGGTGGGGGTTCATTCTGGTAGCAGAGCGTAGTTTTCCTCAGGCGCTTCCGATCCAACTACTTGCCGTTGGGCTGTTGGGCGGTCTTGACTCGATTGCCCGTTCTTGTGAATGGGTGTTTTGTTGTATGGCACTATCAGCGTCCGAGGTGTACCGTTTGTCAGCGACCGTACTACGGGAGCAGTGTCACGAGCGGGGGCTCGATTCCTGTCGCCCGGTTCGACTGTTGAGGGAGAGGCTGTCTATACACATCAGGAGCAATCCCGTACGGTCGCAGTGCGACGCAGACATGGAGCAGGCAAGTTCAAAAGTCAATATAAGTACTGATAATGAGTTAGACTGTCCCCCACGCACGGCTGTTTTGTGCTGTCATGGACCCTCTGTGAATGGTCAGGGCCAGGTGCTGGGCGAGTTGTTACGCAGAGTCCCTCCTCTGTCGTCGGAAGAACTGGCGGATATTTTGTTTTTCTTTGTTCGACTGCAGGAAGTCTACAATTTGCAGTTAGTAGCTGATAATGCATTTATCATTCAAATTTTACCCCTAGTAATCGGGAGATTGTTGTCGTTCCTTGGACAGTGTGTCAATAAGGCATGTATGTGGAAAGAATGCAGGGCCCAACTTTTTGCCGAATTATTCCCTTATGTCGTTCGCGAAAAGCTGGTTAGGGATTTGGTTGTATTCAACTTCCACAAGAAAGATCAACCGTTGCGTGCTTACATTGACGATGTATTCAAGGCCGCCGAGTTTCTAGAGCATGACGCTACTGAGCAGCAGATTGTTGACAGGGTGGTCATGAACTTTCATCCTGATATAGCGGCACAGGCTGCATTTTTTAATAGGCTGTCCTCTTTAAAGGAGCTTTATCAAGTACTGAGCCTTATTGAGGAGAGAGCTGCGGTCGCTGAGGAGCGTCGTAAAATACGAGAACCCATCCGTGCCCCCGACAGAGCCAGGCCCCAGCCCCATTATAGATCTCAGCCCCAGACCAATCTTAGGTGCTGGAAGTGTAATCAGGTGGGCCACCGATCGAGAGATTGCCCTCAAAGAGCTACATCTTCGGGAAACGGGCAGACGCCCGGAGGCGGGTACGCCCCCGGGCGGGCATCTTAAGTGGACTGCGTAGGGTAGCGGTTAGCACCCATAATGCCCCGTTATGGGCAATGCTCCAGTTTATGGTGGGGAGAATCCCGGCTTTGGTCGATACAGGCTTCCAATTCTCCTGCATCAGGTCTGACGTTCTTGAATTTTTGTACCTGATGGGTGAGCGCTGCGAATGCTCGACGTGTTCTGTGTCATGCAAACTGGCGGATGGCCAGTGTTGTGAAGTAACAAACATGGTTAAAATTCAAATTAAGTTGCTTCGTTTCTCTTGGGATCAAGAATTCAAAATTTTAAATGGGGGCCCTTTTCCTATTATTCAAGGATTAGATTTCATGCGACGCAGTAAAATGCAGGTGGATGCAGCTGCCAGAACCTTTAAAATTGGGTTTGCTCCCGATAGTTGTGGCGTATTTTCCACTGATTGTGAGGACTCTGGTGGGGTTGAATTTATCCAAGATTTGGTTAAACAGGTTCGTCAGATGTCTTCATTGTTGGCAATGTGCCCCCCCGAATTAACACTCGAGTCCTTATTGGTTGAGTATCCGACGTTGTTCACGTCGAGTGTGGGTACCGCCAAGTGCGCCCCTTATGAAACAGAGCTGACTGATACCAATCTGGTACGCTCGCCTCCATATCGTTGTGCTCCGCCTAAACTTGAAATCTTTAGAAAAATGGTGGACAACTTGTTGAAACAGGGTGTTGTGAGACCCAGTAAGTCTCCTTACGCTAGCCCTGCCTTTCTAGTGGCTAAGAGTGGAGAAGGTTTCCGTATTGTTGTGGACTATCGGAAGGTGAACTCCAAGATCGTTTTTTACTCTTACCCTGTGCCCACCACTGAGCAGGCTTCCGAACAATTTGCGGGTGCGCGAATTTTCTCCGTGCTGGATTTAAATTCCGCGTATTTCCAAATTCCTCTTTCTGCCTGCAGCCGGCGGATTACGGCCTTCTGCACCCCATTTGGGTTGTTTGAATTCAACAAATTACCAATGGGAATCAGTGTGGGATCCCAGGGGTTAAGCCGCGTCATTGATGAGCTGTTTGCGGACCTAAAGGGTCGGTATGTTTTCAACTTTTTGAACGACCTAGTCTGTGAAGGAACACGTTGCTCACGTCCGAGAAATTCTAGGACGTCTCCAAAAAGCTGAGTTTACCTTGAATCCCGAGAAAGTCACTTTTGGAGCCTATGAAATTAAGTACCTCGGACACCTTATTTCTTCACGTGGAATCAAGATATTACCAGAGAGAGTTGCCGCCATTCAAGACTATCTTCGACCCAAAAATTTGAGGGGCCTTCGCAGGTTTTTGGGAATGGTAGGGTTTTATGGCAGATTTATTCCTGGGTATTCCGACCATGCCTCTGTTCTCCACACTTTGAAGAAGAAAGGAACACCGTTTAATTGGGGTTCGGAACACCAGTTGGTTTTTGAACACTGGAAAGGGGCGCTTTGTGAGACGCCGGTTCTCCAGATTCCGGATTTCTCAAAGGAAGTTGTGTTGGTTACTGATGCTAGTGACGTGGCAATTTCCGCCGTTATGAACCAAAGGATCGGCGATCAATTGGGCCCCCATCTCGTATTACAGCCGTTTGTTGACCTCCGCGGAAGCTAACTATAGTACGCTTGAAAACGAATGCCTTGCGGTGGTGTTTGGCTGTGAGAAATGTCGAACATACCTTGAACACCGAAAGTTTGAACTCCATTGTGACAATTTGTCCTTGTGTTGGTTACTGAAGCGGGCAAAGGACGTGGGCCGCCTGGGAAGGTGGGTGCTTCGTCTACCCCCCTTCAAATTTCGAGTGACGCACACTCGTGGGACGGACAACGTGGTGGCTGACGCTCTGTCACGTATGTTCGAAGGTACCCCAGCGGTACCGAGTGATGGGGCCTGTCTTGCCCCTCTCCAATCCTTGCCGCTGATTTACTCGTCGCTCGGGGACCACCAGAAGTTGGATCCCTTCTGTGTGGACCTCCGAGAGCGGATTGAGACGGGACACGGAGCGGTGGACAATTTTCAAATTTTTAGGTATCTTCTAAGCTATTTCCTGCCAAGAGCCCAGAGGCCCAGATTTGTTGTACCCGCGCCATTAAGGCCGATGTTGTTACAGTATTTTCACGATTCGGTGTACGGGGGACATTTGGGTGCCCTGAAGACCCTTCAGAAAATCATGGTCAACTTCTACTGGCCCAAAATGACAGAAGTATTCAAATATGTGCATAGTTGTGATTTGTGCCAAAGGTCCAAGGCCGCCCAAAATACGGCGGTTCGATTACACTGGCAACCCCGCCATCTTCCCCTTTAGAACGAGTGCTCGTTGATTTTATGGGTCCGTTCACCAGGTCCAAGAGGGGAAATTCTGTTATTGTGGTGGTATTAGATGGTTTCTCAAAGTTTGTTAGTTTCTTCCCTACGAGGGGTACTACCTCCCGTGAGGTTTGTACTCGGCTGGAAAGGAGCTACTTCCCTGTCTATGGCACTCCTGGGTCAATTGTTACCGATAATGCCAAGGCGTTCTGCTCCAAGAATTTTAAGGATTTGTGTTTTCGATGGGGAATTACCCACATTACCACCACTCAGTATTACCCCCAAGGTTCTCTTGTTGAGCGAGCCAATCATAACCTTAAGGCAGCCCTCAAAATCTTCCATCATTAATCCCATAACTTGTGGGATGAGTACCTGCCTTGGTTAAGCATGGCCTTCAACATGGCGATCCATGAAAGCACACAAGTTACTCCCGATAAATTCTTTTGGCAAGGGAGTTGAGATGTCTTCTTAGTGTGGCATTGGATTTATCCCCTGATGATGTGGTCAATAATCAAGACTTCTGGACCAGTGCCTGTTGGTCTCTCAAGCATGCTCGAGACTGTGTCACGGCTAGGTACAATGCCAAGAGAAAGGCGCATGCTTATAGTGTAGGAGATATGGTTATGTACAGACTGAAAACGCTTGGGCCAAAGGCCAACCAGATGTCTGCTATATTTTTGCTGAAATGGTCAAAGCCTGTTATTATAGCTAAAGTGTTAAGACCTAATGTCGTTTTCCTGGCCAACCCCCACATGGGGGTGATTGTCAGAAAGGCTCATGTGAGCCAACTGAAACCATATAAATTTTCTGTTAAGTGTTAACTCGACAGCTTATGTAGAGGTGCACCCCTCCTGTGTCCTACCCCCCATTGCCTTTTGGGGTATAACTGTTCAGGGTGGGGGTTCATACTGATTCCCTAAATTGTCTGTTCCATAATCACTAACTGATTA
Source organism: Coptotermes formosanus (assembly GCA_013340265.1). Taxonomy (NCBI): domain Eukaryota; kingdom Metazoa; phylum Arthropoda; class Insecta; order Blattodea; family Rhinotermitidae; genus Coptotermes; species Coptotermes formosanus. The sequence goes on from BLKM01000700.1 coordinate 2,983,130, forward strand.
GGCAGACTGAGTACGTGAACAAATTAAATGTCAGTAGGATTTGTTAAGAAGTACTGTACCCATCTTTCCCATGAAATGTAAAGAATGTGAGTGATGTTGCTGAAGATTCAAGTGTAATGGGATATGATGCTCTGTTGCTGGGTGAGTAGTTTCCAGTAGTCTGAAGGATCATAGTGTCAAAACATTGACAACAACACACCGAGCAACACATTGTCACAACCAAGAAGACATGGATATTCAGGTGTGAAGAAACTAAAGAATTAGATCAATAAGAAAATATGTCACACTAGATATACACACACGTGGGATTTCTACCACATTTAGATGTAGCAACTAAAACTTGGTGTGCCATATGTTATGGTGATATGCAACTGATTATGCACAAAGGCCTGCGATTTCTACATGCCTTGGAAGCTGTTGAATGCTTTGTACTTTTCCACTGTGTAGTATCATGCAAGATATTTACATATGCCTGTGAATTGTTTATTTTCAGCAGGAAGGTAAAATCCACCATTGGCTTGTTAGTCTGTTGCAGAATTTGTAGCTGCCACCCCCCCAAGTTTTCAAGTTTTCTCAATTGCCTTGGTAGTGCCTACTTTATTCTTCCATAATCTTGATGCAGGGTTAGACTGGGGGTGTTTAAAATTAAATTTTAAAAATGAAGATATGTAAAAGAAGTAGAAACTAAATAGCAATGTTGTAACACAAAATAAATTATCTGGATATTGGAACATGCTGTGGCACAGTTAGTTAAGGTACTTCGCTACAAATCGGAGGGTCACGGGTTCGGTTCCCAATTGTGTCAGTGAAATTTTTCATTGACATAATCCTTTTGGTTGCACTATGGCCCTGGGGTCGACTCAGCCTATAACAGAAATGAGTACCAGAAATTTTGCCTGGTGGGTAAAGGCGGCTGGTGCGAAGGGCTGACAACCTTACCACCTTCACATGCCAATTGTCTAGAAATCTGGGAGCCTCAACCTCCTGGAACCCTATGGGCCTGTAATGGAATTGATTTACCTTCACCTCTACCTCTGGATATCTTAATGAGTACTTACACTTGGATTGACAGGAGAGAAGTTAAAATTAACTGTAGATATGTGAGGAATGAAATTTATCTGATTGTTCTTCTTCCAGGGGTAATGTCTAACCATACAGCATTTGGGTTTCATGCACAGAGGTCTGCGTAACTTTTCCTAATTGTTGTAGTTGTTGTATGTTAAAATTGGATTACTGAAGTGCCTATTTTCCATCTAGTGCTGAAGTTATAATGTGTAGAGCCCTGCCATATACATTCATAGTGTGCACAGGGTTAAATTTATCTTTTTCCTTTTCTACATCAACCAAAAAATGGCACATGCAGTAGTACATCTTTATGCATCTGAATGAATAGTTACCTTCTTATGAACTTATGAAATTTTTAGTGCACCATTTTTGCTGCCCTGTGCAAACGCTGATTATGCTGTCCCCTTCTTGTCTCCCTACACAGTATGTATACTTCTCCAGGGTGGTTTGACCATTCTCTTTCCTGATCATAAAATTAGAATTCAGGCATATCTGAGAATACAAATACTGAGATGTTTAATTCTGTCATTTATTAGTATGCATAATGAATGTATTTTCATAAGTTTTATATTTGGTTCATTTGCTAAAATTTTGACAAATGCGATGTCAGTTATTCAGCATTACTGCCTTGCATACAGGCTAGCCATCAATAACGAATGAAGTCTGTTAACCATCAATTACCATGCCAGAATTTAATTTTTACCTTGATATGTGACCAGATTACTTTTTGATTTGCCTTGGCCATGCCCTGTGGAAATGCATGGTTGCTTCCCAGATCATGCTAACCCTGACTGCTCTTAATGAAGACCTCCATGTGACCTGGTGTTACTCATTACATCTTCATTGTTTTCTGTTATATCAAAGATGGGGTTTTGAAGCAGTTGTTAAAGTTTGTGGTCAAGGTGTAAATGGTCTGTGTGGATTGTAACCATTATGGCTGATGTTTTAGATGCAACTATATGACATTTGTTGTGTCATCTTGCTCCATTAGACAGCTGAAGTAAAACAGCAACATTAGTGCTGACCAGCATAGACCTACCTAGCATACAGGGATGTACAAAGGATTCTGTGCTTGTACATATCCCAAGAGCTTCATAGATGATAGTTATGGATCGCCAGATTCCCAACCATAAAATTAGGTCCCTTGGATGAGAAAGGTCAAAATTATGAAGGTTTGGAACTACGTTTGTGGACAACAGGGCTGTGCTACATATTTGCATTCGTTTGACTTTTTTCAAAGGTCGACAGTGCTCGTGGGTTTAGGCCTCCTCATTATTGAGGTTCTGCGATCACACACAGACACAGAACACTCGGTACAGCTACTTTGCACGAGTTATCAGCCTGACGCAGAGACATGTACCTGACAACACACAATACTCACAAAAGTCGAACATCCATACCCCGGCGGGATTCGAACCCGTAATCCCAGCACGCAAGCGGCCCCACACCCACGCCTTAGACCGTGCGGCCACTGGGATCGGCAGTTGTTTGACTTGGGGCTGTAAAATTATTAATTGCAGTATTATCAATTAAAATGGGGTGGAAGGGTGTCGCAACTACGTGACGGAAATCACTACCAACACTGACTACTACTGCCACAAATCACATATCACTGCCACTGCCATAACCAGCCACCTACACCTACTGCTACCTTCTCCCTATCTCTAACACGGAATAGCTGTCTGTGGTCTGTACCTACCATGGTACCTCCTTTTATGAATGTGTGGTCCATGCTGCTTCTCACTGTCATTTATAATCTTTGTTCTCAGTCGTCTGTGATATGTGTAGTTTGTCGAAACTGGAGTGGTAATCCGTTTTCCGTGCTCCACGGGACTGTAATCGGTGTAAGATGCAGCATTTTGGTTGTGGACGGTATATACTCTGTGGTGTGTACTCTGTGAATTGTGCTGATCGTCCTTGCGGACACAGTGGTTTGTGACAGTAGCAGTGGGGAGGAGAAAGCTTGTGGTGGATGTTACCGTAAAAGGCAATAGTGACCACTGCTTTTCTGTATTGCTGGGAGGTAATATGTTAAAAAAGAATCCGAAACCAGGGTATCTGAGATATGTTCGAAGTGGTGCGAAGGTGCTTTTTGTAATAGAAGCTGTTCTTTTTGCGGCCTGCTATGGTGTATGGTATCGCATGAATACATCTCGTGGTGAGTGGGTGAAAACATGCATGTGGTACCATTCATCAGAAGTTCTGAGTACCGAATATTTAGGCATCGTTTTAATACGCCGTTTGTGCATGTGATGAAGGCCGTGGTGTTAGTGCTACGATGTTACTAGACTTTTTTTTCTTTTTCAGATTTTCGATTTTATATGCACAATAACTACTATTGGATTCTGAATGGTAAGTAGAATGTACGCATGTATTTCAGTACTGCATTTGTATAAATATTTATTGTGATTCTACAGAACAGACTTATGTGCAATCAACAATGGAGACCTTGATCTACTAGCTATGGTCACGCAAAAAAAAAAAGTCTCTTGATGTGGAGCGAGAACCCATCCTTCTAATTGGGACTGACAGAATGACGCCGAGATATGTATTTCATAAGCCATTCGAGGTTTGTCTTTCTAACAAGCATAAATGGCAAAATGGGATCAACCCAGACAACAAAGGGGGCCTGGTCTTGTACATGGATGGGTCCAAGACCAATAAAGGCACTGGTGCTGGGGTGTATACATGGAGCTCGAGAAAGAGGCACAGCTTCAGTCTTGGCCTCCACACCATGGTATTCTAGGCTAAAATATATGCCATTAAGGGTTGTATAATGGAGAATATAGAAAAGGGCTATGAAGGTAGGGTCATCTGTGTTCTCTGTGATAGCCAAGCAGCCATCAAAGTGCTTAACAACTTCCAGATGAACTCTAAATTAGTCTGGGACTGCCGTCAGTCCCTGCTGAGACTGGCAGAACATAACAGGGTTCAGCCAATGTGGGTACCAGGACATATGGGAATTGATGGCAATTAAATGGCTGATCAACTAGCTAGACAGGGCCCTGACATGCATTTGTAGGACCTGAGCCTGCCCAGGGTATATCTGCAAAGATTGCCACGGAGGTAACTGGGGGATGGATGAGTAGCAAACACATAGAATGTTGGCAGTCCATTCGTGGACAAAGACAGGCTAAGGGCTTTCTTAAAACACCCTCTGCTAAAAGAGCTGAAGAACTACTTAGTTTGAGTAGAAACTGTTAGATTCTTGAGGCAAAATAAACAACCAGTGTTGGATGTAGAGAGATTGGTGTATTATTTGAAAGACTGACACGCTCATGATGGAAACACAAAGAAACTGGAAGCCAGAAGAGGAAATAGAAGTGAACAGAAATATAAAAGGTACAAGTAGTACCAACTTAACTATATTTACAGAGGTGTTGAGTACACAATGAGATCATAAATCTCAACACTCCTACTTACTCAAGCATCTCTGGAGCTTTTGCTCCAAGCCCAAACAGTGCCTTATTGGCTGCAAAAGTTTTACATCAAAATTTTTTTTAAAGCAGTAACAAGTGTGCCCTTTTTAGTTTTACAGTTCGTAAATACAAAAAGGTCATCCAGACAGTGCAGTTATAGTTGGTCTACTCTCAGTTCTGCTAATATAAACACAAGGTTCAACCTTTGACTGCACAAATTCCAAATCTTTCAAAATTCCGTGAATTCTTTTATTCCAGGCTCTACTTGCCTGTTTGTGCGATTCTGGTTCATCCCCATATGGAACTGGTAAAAAACTGACCTCAGTCATTCGTCCATGCAGGGGTACACCTCTCTTTTGCTGGTCTCATAAGCTCTGCATCATTAACAATAATTCCCTCAGAAACATCTGAATTGGAAGTACCTGGGCTTACATTCAGATCTAACAAACTTTGTGGGGACCCTGTGGTCTCCAATTTGCACTTCTCAGACACAGTTTGTTGCTGAGAGTCAGAATCAACTGTTACAGTACCTTCATCAAGAGAACTATCTTTTTCAGTATGATTCTCAACTGCTTTCTTATTAACATTTACAATTGGTACAGGAGTTATGTTCATAAAAGGCATATCAACAGAAGGGTTTTTGCCTTCAGCACCTGAACTTTCTTTTCTCACATTCAACATGGCCATATCATGCTCAGTAAATTCAAATGTTATGAGCAACCTTAACTCTTCCAGGTCTCTCTTAAGTCAGCAAGCCTATATCCCTTTGTCCTTTCACAATATTGTAACATACAATACAGTTTGGCCTTGCTGTCAGTTTTGGCTCCATCCTTGTCTAGAATTAGAGCATAAGCTTTACACCCAAAAACTTGCAAGTGGCTTAGGTCCACCTTGGAACCAGACCATATCTCTTCAGGGGTGGTACCTTTTACAGCTATAGTTGAGCTGCGATTTTTGAGGTAAATGGCAGTCATAATTGCTTCATCCCAACAGCGTCGCCCTAAACCTGCACCTGGCCTTTTCAGTGACAGTATGATTCAACTTGTTAGCCATTCCATTCTGCTGTGGTGAGTACGGCACAGTTGTCTCATGAATAATGCCATTTTTGGCCAAGAAATCATCAGAAGTTTTGTTACAGAACTCTCCTCCATTATCAGTTCTGAGCTTCGTAATTTTCAGGCCTGTCTGATTTTCAGCAAGTGCTGTAAATTCCAAAAACATTGTGAATGTTTGGTTCTTGTTCTTTGAAAGATACCCAAAACTCTTCCTAGGAAAATCATCAGTCAATGTAAGTAAATAACAAGCACCTCCCCAGGAACACTCCTTCATAGGACCACATAGGTCAGAGTGAACTAACTCCAGTTTCTCCTGGGATCGCCTGCTACATCCGTTTGGAGAAGTTGTTTTGTTTTAATTGTCATGTCAATACAGGGAACACAACTGGATATTTGTGTTTTTTCTTTAAAAGTAGTCCCATGGGCAAGATCTATCAAAAGCAACATACTTTTTAATTCAAGTGCCCCAAACACTGGTGCCATATTTCCTGAGAAACTGCAGCCAGAACATTACTGGGATTTGCAGTCACATTGCACCTATTTGCCGATCCTTGATTAGGCATAGGTCCTACATATCTTAGCGTATAAGGTCCCTTAACATTTGGAACACTAACGTTACATACACCTTTTACAATAACATCAGATTCCCTGTAAACTTGACATTCATGTTTGTCAAAAATCAGGATAAAGCCCTTTTCAGCTTATTTACTGACATACAGTAGATTAACAGAAATGTCAGGAACATGGGTAACGTCAGTTATAGTTTTCTTAGCATTACCATCAATAATTACTTTTACATTGCCTTGGTGTTCGCAAACTAACCTCTCACTGTTAGCAGTATTGATACGTTTACCCTCTGATTTCAAATAATCACACATCTAGTCTTTACGACCACTCACATGACCTGTACAACCAGAGTCCAGTATCCAGTCACTTTCTTTGTTGCACATACTCGAAAAAGCTGTAGCTACCAATGAAGAATTATTATTAGTCTCTGACTTAGCATTTTGCTTTGATTGAGGTTTCCTCCTTCTTAACTTCGGATATTTTGGCCTAATACGTCCAGGTTTCTTGCAATGATGGCATACTGGTTCGAAGGGTGTCTTGTCCAACATTCCCACTGGAAGTGCTGAATCTCCACCACTGGGTTAATCCTCAGAAGCTGTTTTGGTCTGCCTATACTCGTCCTGCAACAGCGTCGTCCTCACATCTTCGCTGCTCAACTTATCCTTGTAGTTCACAGCAGTACTCATTATCAGAAGATCAACTGGTTTTGGCATTCCACATAGCATGATCACAGCAAGCTCCTCACTGTCAGTGGGATGCCCAGTCTCACTGATTTGTTGGGCCACGGAGGTTACGGCCTCTATATAACTGACCATATAACTGAAGTCTTCAGACTTCATATGTAGAAGACAGTGCTTGAGACTAATCTGTCAAAAAAGTCCCTTATCAGTATACTCCTTCTCAAGCCCTTCCTATGCTTCCTTAGCAGTCTGTACATCAACAAGATGGGCATAGCATTAAGGCTGAACACACAAAGCAATTTGAGCAATAGCAACCTGATTTCGCGCTTCATCAGTGTCTGTTCCGGTTACACAGTCATATAGGCCCTCAAGAACAAGTGCCATTTTCATTGTGAATTTCCAAGTGCGATAATTGTCCATTCCACGTAATCTCTCCTGAACCATCGTCGATGCTCCAGCTCCTAGGGATATTACCACCGGTGCAGTGGCTTGTGTTGTGGTTATGATCGTTGGTGTGGTCGTCATTTCCAAACCACAAAAATATACACAGAACACATAAAAGTATAGCACCACACACAATATTGGTCTGCCTGGGCCTAAAACCTATTAGATTCTTGAGGCAAAAGTAAAAACCAGGGCTGGATGTAGAGAGATTTGTGTATTATTTGAAAGACTGACACACTCATAATGGATGAACAAAGAAACCAGAAGCTGGAAGAGGAAGTAGAACTGAACAGAAATATAGAAGTTACAAGTAGTACCAACTTAACTACACTTACAGAGATGTTGAGTACACCCTGAGATCGTAAATCTCAACAGAAACCAGCTAAGAATACTGACAGGGCTGCTAACAGGACACTGTCACTTAAAAGGGCACTTATTTAAATTGGGGTGGGTAAACAGTACCGAGTGTGACAGATGCAAACGGGGATCAGAAGCAACCTGACACATTGTTTGTGACTGCGAGGCATGGGCCGCATTAAGGTTCAGGTACCTGGGTTGTTATTTTATGTCCCAGGGGACCTTAAGGACATCTCTCTTAGCAGGGGACTGCACTTTGTTCAAGGTGCAGGGCTGCTAAACACATGAACATAAGGGCTGCACAAAGGATCAAGCATGGTCATGGTCAACATGCGTGGGATAGTATGGTACCCACCCTTCTTGTATTCTGTTATATTCTATTCTAAGAGAGTATTCACTGAACAACTTGTTTATTAAAACGTAAGGCAGCAGATGTTTCAGTTTTCTATCCAAGTCATCATCAAGCCAAGCATAAGAACATTAAACTGTACAGGACATGTTTAGTTGGTGACACACTGCTTTGTGTTATGTGGGGGGGGGGGGGGGGTGCATAAAAACTTATGATGCTGGTCTTTGTATGCATTGCAAGTTTTTATGTATAAGCAACTAAGTAACTCCATGAAGCAGAGTCCTTCTTGAGAAGCTAACAGGTCCTCAGCTAGTCAAGAAATTCCCTGCTTTTTACTGACCGTGAAGGTTGCTTACTACACTTACAAGAGCCCGCGACCTGTCCCTATCCTGAGCCAGATCACTCCAGTCCATGCCCCTTCATCCCATGTCTGGAAGATCCATTTTAATATTATCCTACCATCTATGCCTGGTTCTTCCAAGTGGTTTCCTACCCACAGGTTTCCCCACCAAAATCCTCTATGCTCGTTTCCCCTCCTCCCATACGTGCCCCACCCATCTCATTCTTCTTGATTTGATTACCTGAATAATATTTGGTGATGAATACAGATCATTAAGTTCCGCATTATGTAGTCGTCTCCACTCCCCTGTTACCTTGTCCCTCTTAGGCTGAAATAATGCATAAACCACTACAAATGTATATTATGGTAATCTAATGCAATACACAATAATAAGGCATTACTGTGGAATATTGTGGTCGCTGTACTTATGGTATAGTGGGTCCTTTTGGGCCAGTGTTGATCACGCAGTGTACGTAAAGACTAATTGAGGGTGTTTTAACATCTTTTACTTGAATTTATTAAAAAATGGCGTTAGAGAGGAAGCAATGCAAGCAGCAACATACCCAGCCTTTAACATAAAAGAAAACTGACTAGAATAGGAGAATAACAAACACTCTGTGTCTGCTACATGCTGAAAGTACCTCTCTTATCTAAAAAATCTTCAAAACTGTGATATGTAATAACATATACGGTACGAAGTAAAACTAACATTATATTACAGATAACAAATCACTGATAGGGGGATCACATATAGTAATCCAAGGTACACAAAACTGGAAATTCGAGTGGAACCTATGAACAACGTGTAGTATAGTGACACAATTTAAAAACTGAACAGGAAGTAGAAACTAACAGTAATAATTTTCCGGTTGTTAATTAAAAGTATTAACTTTCAGCATAAGTTTGCAAAATTCATGCATAGAAATAATACATAAAATTATTATTACTAAGTCACAGTCATATACACATGCTGAACAGCAAAATATAAAAATACTAATTATCCATGAAGACTAACAAGGATGTTATAATGTTTCTGCTGTAATTAGCCTTAAAATAATTAAAGGAAGAGAAAACACAACAACAACAACAACAACAACAACAGCTACACCCAGAATAACAAAAACTTCTGTAATCTACACTTTTAGTATTCCATACGTAAAATTTTACAATGTAAGAAGAGTTAGAGTGCCAAGTTTTTTCAGATATTAACCAGGCATTATCTATTATCCCTTTGGTGCCAGACAGTATATATATGTAACATGGTGTGATGCTGAAAACATCACGTCATAGATATACCTGCTTTTGTGCAGCCCCAATTTAAATTCCTGTCTTCTGCAGATCACTACCACAAGGTTAACCAAGTACTTTGTGTATATTTTAATGTTTCTTATGATTGGCCTGATGTTGGCTCTGATAGAAAGGTGTAACATGAAGTTGCCTTGTCTTTTAATAAATAACTTGTGTTAACTTACATACATTCTTATTGATATTTTTAAGTTTCCACTTCAGAAATTCCAGGGTGGCAACCGTATAAACATCAGGTACAGAACCTTGGCATTCTTAATAATAATAGATTATTAAAATCAATGAATAGGATTGGTGGCCTTTTTATTCCTCTTCACCATACACACACATGCGCGCGCGCGCGCGCGCGCGCGCACACACACACACACACACACACACACACACACACACACACACTAAAACCTAAAATCTTACTTGTATACAGGATGTGGTTGTATTCTCTGAAATCAACAAATTATAAATTGTAAATGACACAAGAAATTGTAGTTCATGGTGTAGATTAGTTACGCTTGGTTTTTGCCTTCAGCGATGAAAATGGTAAAATAGTTGTCACCATATATGCAAACGAAATGTTCTTGGAAGTGAAGCCTAACACAGTAGCTCACAGCTGTGAATTACAAATGCCCTTGCATGAATGATGGTATATGGATCACAGGATTTCCTTCTGTATAGCTACCATAAGAACCAGCAGTACACAGCCACAACAGCACCACAATTATTACATAGCTTGCATTTAACAATACAGGTATATTAACCTTTAACAACCTGGTTGGTATTTAGATTTTAGCACGTTTTATAAAAATGTATTATTTGAAAAAAGATAAAGTTATGAAATAAACAGAATTTTGTGGAAAATAAAACAGAGATAATGCAGCATGACTTAAAAGTGCAGTAAATTTTGTTGCTGCCGAAATATATAAAATGACTTTCTGGGGATGTGTTTTATGTCATGTGAGCACAGGTTGAAGGTTAAGGGGAATATGTTCTGTAAAAGAGAAAGGGTGATTTGAAATTTAGGCAGACCTTTATGTAGATCATAGTATGTACTGGTCAGGAAGAGTTACAATGAGTAAGTCTGATATTTATTAAAGCATCACTGACAAGAATGAAAGAATACCACCTTACTGCTCGCAGATGCATCATGGCCTGTATAATCAAAATGTGTACTTCTCATCATAAAAATTAAAACCAGCCATGTACATGGGTGTGATTTTTATGATTGGTAAGGATGTACATGGTAGAAATGCAACATTAGAAGGTGTATTGATATATACAAGCACACATATTTGTATCAGTCATTGTTAATGGATTAAACGTTTTAAGTCTCAAAATATTTGTTAGTGGTGCAAAACTAGGAAAGGGCTAAACTTATAAAATGTTCTGGATGACAGTGATGGTTTTAACTCTCCCTGTCGCATTTGTACCGCGAATGTTTATGTCCTCTTTGTTGCAGGTTATTACAAAATAGGAGAATCTATGTCATCACGTCCAGAAGCCTTGCAAATCCGTGAACTGGATATGAAGGTGTGGAAACAAGAGGGTAAAGTTTCAAGTGATGCATAAGTTTTGAACGTGGGGCAGACAACTTGCAATGGCTGTACTACGATCTGTAGTATACTTCATTGGATCTGTTGGGCTTGGCTATGCATTATTGAAGCTCATATCTCAAGATGAGAGTACATATTTGAAGGTAAAGAATAATAAATGTAACTACAGTACCTAAGGGGATATTATTTTATCTGACAACTGTTGCTGGTCCCTTCCTGTCAGACATGCAATAAACGATGTGTTCGTTAGATGTGACATTTTTGAGCTGAAGTGAAACATTTCTAGTGCCTCCTTGAAAAGTGGCGTGTAAAGGCCTTATGTTAACTGCGGTACATTGAAGTGAAATTTGTTGACCCTTATTCATGGCAAACTGGAATAGCAGCTAGTACTGCACTACCTGCTCACATGAGATGGTCTGCGAGAAAAATGATGCTAGTTGTCAGGTAAAATGATGGTCCTGTATTGACTGTTGATGTGCAAGTTATTCAGTTGCTGTAGTAATAATAAATGTAGTACTGTCCAACTCAGTTATAATGTCACGAAAGGGAACGGATGTTTTGTGTTGTTATAAACGAGTGTTGTTGTAACTGAGGAGTGTAATGTTATGGTTAACAGTGAGGAATTAATTGGTACCACAGAATATGTGACGCTATAGATCAGGTGTCGCATAAACTGATGTCATTATAACCAAGTAAGACTGTATTTCACTACACGTACCGTCTTCCAGTATACTGAAAACTATGGAAATTCAAACAATCAGAGGTATGCCATAAAACTGTTCTGTAAATTTTTTTTGACAAAACATATTTCCCAGTGTGCGCAATTATTGACTAAGTTATATAGTATTCCAGCTACGTAGTGCAGAGATGGGGATCTTTCTGAATGAAGGGTCAGACTAAAAGTTACTGGAATTTTTTGTATGCCAGAAAGAAGTGAGTGCAGTATGTTTAAATATTATTTCAGAACCATTTAATCAAAACCTTCCAAAATATATGTAATAAATGCCAGTGTGGACCCCAGTGGAATGGTGGGACAGATGGTGCTGTCTGGAGTTCCTGACAAGCTTTTAGATGGTGAGAGTGAATGTGAATGTTGCAGTGCACATGAGGGCACTCATATGTCTGTCATTCATGGCCCTGATTTCATATTTACTCCTCCGTATTAGGAGAGGGTTTGTTCACAGTTGTACCAGGGATCTTCTGAAAATGCCCATGCTTTTTTTCCCAGACATTTTTTATTTATTTTCCAGGTATCACAAATGTAGTATTTGTCAACATAGTCTCCATGCTTCTTAGTACACTGCCCATCAGTCTACAAGATTTCAGAATAAAAGGTCTTGGTTGTATGCAAAGCCAGTCATACAGTGCCTCCATCTTATCATCTGCATTTTGTCAGCCTCTCAGTGCCTCCTTCAAGGGTCCAAGTCAGTGAAAATTGGAAGAAGTCAGGTCTGGACTGTAGGCTGGGTGGTCAAGAACTGTCCAATTCAGTGTCTGACAGGTGGTTGTTGTATGGACAGCAGTGTGAGGGCATGCATTGTCATGTAACAGAAGAACATTCTGTATGTGTTCCTGTCTGTTTTGTGCAGATGACTGGTTGCAGTGTCAAAATACCATGCCCTTGTTACTGTGATCCCATGTCTATGCCATACGTGGTGATAATGTTCACAGGTAGGGCCTTGGGAATCCCAAAACACTGTTGGCTTAGTCTTTTGAGCTGAAGGCCATGATCTGAATTTTGTGGAAACAGAAGTCGTGTATTTTCACAGCATGCTCTGTTGTTTGCTCTCAGGTTTGTAATGACGAATCAAGGCATTATCCCATATGATAATGCTTTTCAAGCAGTTCTCTTGTTCATTATGATACTGTTTCAAGTGGCAGGAGCAGATGTCCATACAAGACAGCTTGCCGGGGAACCCAACTTGCACAAATCTTGTGGAGCCCAAGGCTGTCATACACTACTTCATACACTGACCAGTGGGTGACATTTAAGTTTTGTGCAGTTGCTATGATGGTGACTTTTCTATCTTCAAGAACCATAGATCTGGCTTCTTCCAGTTTCTCATTGCTGGCTGATGTTGAGGGCCCTCCAGATCACTCTGCCTCATTCACACTTGTCTGGCCTTTCTTGAACATCTCTCTATTCATGCACTTCTCGGAGAAAGCATGTGGTCCCCATGTGAAGTACATAAATGTGTGAATTGCTGTACTTTGTGTGCCTTCTGGCCATAAAAAATGTACCATAGATCTCTGTTCTGCCTTGGTGCAAACTAAAAGTGGTGCAGCCATTTTCCCTGCTTAATAGCAACTCACATACTGGGACCAAGGTCAAGTCATCAGTGTGCTGACATGTGACATAACCAGTTACAGTGTCACCACATCTCAGAAGTTTACCGTGTACCAGTAACTGCGAGAAAAATGTCCAGAAGCTTTTTAAAGATCCCTTGTAGGTGGAGTCACATGCCGAGAACATCTTTTTTTCCAAAGCCCTTCATATTGCAATACGTTGACTGACTTAACAGTCCATTAAATTTGGGAGGTTTCACAGAACTGGGCCTTTGATTTAGTCTTTATCACTCTGCCATTCGTTGAGTTCCAACTGAAGATTGTCTGGAGACCTTTTCACATCGAGGGGAAAAACAGAGTTACATAGGTGAATTTCATTGTTTGGTTTCTTGAACTCTATCTCATATTATAGGTAGCAAAATGAAACAAAGGAAATCATGTTGCCAATCTATACTGTCTTAAGATTACATATTATCCTTTAAACAAATCTTGAATATGATGTGATTCACTGCTGCCATGTTTCAGGAGCAGTGTTGAAAGAAATTTAAAACATTTATATCGGCAAAAATACATGCAATAAGCCTCCTGGCATATGCTGTTCTTGTGGACATAGTAGAAATTTTGAAGAAGTGTATTAAATTAGTAAGTCATATTATGGGCAGAAGGTTGGATCAGTCTACACACCTTAGAGAAGCTCTCACAGGCTGCAATCAACCCATCCTTGGTTTCATAATTGATTCCTTATTTATTGTTTTCTGCACTGCTGTTACAGAAATATCCTGAAAATCAGTAAGGACGTGGTGTGATCAGTGTTCATCATACGGCTAAAGCTAAAGAACCATTGTACCAACAGACTGGAAAAGAAATGGATGTTGTAAAGAATGAACTTTGAACTAAAAGAAATTGAGTGTATAATTGATAAACATATAGATGTTTAGGATATTATTTTGACTTGATTTATTGTGGTGCTTGTATTTGGTGAGATTTTAACTTTGAGATATACCTAAACCGGAATGAATGTGAAAATTACTGGTGATAGATGTCTGCCTTAATTTCTGAAATGGATGAATTAATTGTTGAAGAGAATAGGGAAACTGTGACAGGAAAGTTGCTGCGACGTGAAACAGAACGTCAGCAAGAACTGGAACGAAAAAGAGAGAAGAAAGAACAGAGTTCATCAAGTACTGAACAAATTAGCTATTTTGCTGATACATTTGCACAAAAGAGACGTGAGATAGAAGGTGCTCTGAATGCTGCTGATTTGGGAGAGATTGACAAGAATCAACTCCCCTCCTATTTTGACAAGATCAGCAAAGACATTCAGAGTCTTCAGCAGTTTATTTCTGCATCAACACGATATCTACGAGTATATGATGTACGTAAAGCACAGGAAGCTATTCAGAGTTTGCAACAAAAGTGTCAGGAAATTGAAGAAAGACTTGTGCCAAAGAAGAAGTTTGGTTTCAAGGGAAGGAAGGGTAGCAGTAATACTAGAAAGCAGTCATTTCTTGAGAAGATAGAAGACACTGTGGATTCTGCATCTCTTTCCAAGTTACCATTCAGTAAGCTTTCATCTCGATACACTGAAAACAATTGTGGGTTTTCTGGTAGAATGGGAGAGACTTTATCACTTGCCCATGAAGTTATATGCAGGAAAGATGTAGTGCTAACAAATTTAATAGGTTGCACTATCAAACTGACTGGGTCACCCAGTACTCTTCACATGACGTCACTTCAAAATTGCAGAGTCATGTGTGGACCAGTTGCAACATCAGTGTTTGTTGATGACTGTGTAGACTGCATTTCCTACCTTGCTTGTCAGCAGTTACGTATCCACAACACAAAACACTGCAACTTCTACTTGCATGTCACTAGTAGAGCAATTATTGAAGATTCAACTCAAGTGGGATTTGCGCCTTACAGTTGGAAGTATGACAATATAGAACTCCATTTTAAAACAGCTGGTTTAGATGTAAGTAGAAATAACTGGGACTTGGTAGATGATTTTAACTGGTTGGCAAGTGATAAACCTTCACCCAACTGGCATATTTTGAAAGATAATGAAAAGAAAGAAGACTGAATGTGATTGATGTTATAATAAACAAGAAGCAAATATAATGTGATCTGCCATAATGCAGTCATGAAGTTATTAGAATAATTTAAATTTTGACCTTCTAAGATGTGTCTGGAAAATGTAGAGCACAAAACATTTTCTTCAAAAATATTTGTGCAGGAATAAATTATTTTGCATAGTTTTCTGATTTTGTGTGTTTCTGTTTCAAATAGAATAACTTAAATGCAGTTATTTGTGTATACTTTACAACTCATTTCCCCTAAATTTACCTTGATAAAGTTAAAGTTGTTGATACTGTGTATGTATATTTTCACATGTATTAGTAAGACCAACTCATACGCAACATGAAGTCACTATATAACAAACTTCACAAAAATCCCAACATGTTTCAATGTGACTTCACACCATCTTCAGGGGAGACGTATAGAACACTTTAAAAAACTTAAAATCCCACCAGCTTGGTTGTTTAACCTTTTAAAGCCCAGCGGTAGCATTACATACTACCTGGTTTAACGTTCAAAAATTCTTCATGGTGCTCACATTGCATTTATGTGTTTTGTATGGATCTCAGAACAAACAGCAACTTTTGCCTTATAAAGCATTAAGAGATTGTTTTTTATAACCGAAATGTAGAGTGTTTACAGCACGGTATGCACTGAGTCCGTAAATAAAACAGATACGTTCCGTCTTTAAAGGGTTAAAAATGCGTTAAAAACACTTTTGTCCACATGACATTTTGCTGAAATGTGTATGAAAGCTGTTGATGTGTTGTAAGTTTTCTTCATAGATAGTGCCAAGAAATACAGTGTAAACACATAGGTGTCAAGTCCTGTTAGAGTAAGCCCAGTATTGAGGTTGTCCAAGATGTTGGAATTGTTGTTTACATAGTGGTTGCAGAATGACTGCTGGCAAGGAAGTCATTCTGCAACCACCACAACGTAAACAGCAGTTCCAACATCTTGCATGAGGCCATGACCGGGCTTACTACAACAGGACTCGACACTTATGTCTCTACATTGTATTTCTTACACTATCTACGACGAAAACTTACAGCACATCAACAGCTTTCATATATACTTCAGCAACGCGTCATATGGACAACAGTGTCATTAGCAAATTTTTAAATAACCAGGCTGGCGTGATTTTAAGTTTTTTAACATGTTGTATATGTCTCCCTGAAGATGGTGTGAAGTCACATCGAAACATGTCAGGATTTTGTGGAGTTTCTTATGTAGTGATTTCATGTTGTGTATGAGTTGGTCTTGATAATCTGTATCTTGATAAAGTTATTTTTATTGGATAAAATTAGGAAAATGTTAAGGGATGTTTGAACTAAACTCATAAACATCTCCACTACACTTTTGCTGTTGGCTGCTACCTTTTGAACTTTAAAAACCTAGTATTATTTCTTGGAAGCTGGCATCCACCTTTGACATACTGGCTTTGAGACTTTTCATTTTATTTAGGTCTTGTTAATTGGTTGCACTAATGTCTCCTGATAATAACAGAATTAAAAGGTCAAACAGGTACTTAATTCTCAACAGAAAAATGGCTTACATATGCATATGTGATGAACCTCACAAACTTACATGTACATGACATGTTGATGAACACTATATATATATGTGCATACATACATTCATATATATGTAACATATATACATATTTTCAGTTCCTTCTGTCCCACCCAGCATCCCACTTGATGAGTGTCAGGTGCATTTCCCATGGGGATGAAACAGGTGGGGCCTGTACCTGACCACTTCCCTTTACCTAGTGCCAAGGTTAAGAATGTGTAGAGTTGAGATCTGCGCTCTTCTGGGGTATAACACAGCGTCAAGTGGTAATCCTTTACTGACGTTTCAGGACAACGTATCAGTCCCATCTTCAAGGCCCAAGAAGTCCAAGAATTCTACTCTTCTTAGACTTCTTGACCCTTGCATATGGGACCCATACATTGTCCGAAAGATCGGTAAAGATTACCACTTGAAGTTGCGTTATTGCCCAGAAGAGCGCAGATTTCATCAGCATCGTGTTGGAAGCCTGCAATCACGGAATGTGTAGAGTTGTTCATACAGTGCACCATATGCCTTCAAGGTGTTTTTTACATTATTCATGTCCATGCATTAATTGATAATCATAATCCCTTATTCAAAGTCATTTATGACATCCAATTACAACATGCCATCACATGACACAGCACTGTATACCATCCCTCTCTACCTTCACTCTTAGTACTGTGCTTATAGTTACACTACACACAAGCTGCTTCTACAGTGTGGTATGTAAATACACCTCATTTTATTTTTCATCTACTGTATGTTGTGATTATACTTTTTTATTTAAATGATTTTCAGAACCTTTGTAATCTTATACATTCATAAGAACCACTGCATATGGAATAAATACTTCATCAAATTTATATTTATACGGCAACCTTCAAGCCATCTAACAACATTAAAACCTAATTTTAGCCTAGTTTATTTACACAAAATTATGTTTTATACATATAATTTATGTGCACTCCCTGCAGATGACCCAAGGAGGATCGAAACATGTTGGAGTAGCAATCTTTTAATTGTAAATCATATATAATAATGTTGTGCATTTTGGTGGTGTTGTCTTACATAATTAGCCCTCAAGGCATGTACAAGGATGATTAACTTTTCTTTACTTTCTTTTGAGCAGGTTTGACATTACATGCAGGGTTTATGTGATAAAATGTATTAATTTTGAAGGTCAAGTGAGAATTTACATTCTAAGCCTTCATGGCGTGTACAAGAACAGCATGCATTTTTTATTTACTTTCATTTGGGGAAGCTTTGCGGAACTTAAATATCAGATGATTACTCTGGCAAAAATTTGGAAGTGTGTCAGGTGTGTTCAAGTTTGGATGTTGTCTGGAGAGTCTGTGGTATGGTACAGCATGTTATTTTTGAGGGCAAATGGAAGAGAAATTATATTCTGTCTGTCTTAATTAGAGAAAACCCATCATTCTTAGAACAAAAAATGAAAAGAGAACTTTGAAAACTGATCAGTGGTATTAAAATGGAATTTATACAGTTATATAATGTGCTATTAATAATTTTTGTGTCATGCACCTTGAAAGAACTACGTCCTTTTTCCAGTAGGATTGATCTGGCAGGTTCAATTTTATGAAGGATGAAAAATTTTTAATTTTACTACTACTGATTTCAGGTATCTCTTGCAGATGACTTCTGACAGTCTGATTATATATGTTTCATATAGATTTAGTTTGGTGGTCACTGATAGAGACACAGCTGTTTCTAAGGGGTCACCAGTGTAGGTTATCCCTCTTCCGTTTCTGGCTGAGGATGGCGACATGCAGTTTCCGAAACATGGGCTTTTAGCCTGAGACACGGAACAGTGTCCAAATTATCAATCATATCTGTCAGCTGGTTTAGCTTTGTCATTACATTTTTGACATATTTTAGAGGTTCTTGTTTTTGTAATTTTCTGACTCTTTGGAGGAAAATGCGAAGATAGTGTCTACCAAGCCGTGTTAAGTGGGTCCCTGTAACCATGGCATGGTGCGTTCTCAGGTTGGGGATGGAGGAATGGCCTCCAATTATGGAGGGTAGCTGCGAATACATTGAATAAGCAGTCTTGGACAGCCGACAAGGGGTGGTCCTTCAGCTTGGGGGTTGGGCGAGATGCTAACAACTCCTCACTGTAAAAAATCCCGATATTATGAAACAACCTACAAAGCCTTGGACCTGGACTGATTCTTTGGTACGACCCCAGCTACGGAAAAGGGACATGAGATTTGGTGCATGGAATGTTAGGAGTCTGTATAGGTCAGGGTTACTTATGACAGCGGCCAGGGAGTTAGGGAGCTATAAATTAGATCTATTGGGCATACAGGAGGTTAGGTGGGATAAAGGAGGGACTGTAAGAGCTGGGGAATATACTTTTTTCTGTGGCAAAGGAAATAAAAATCATCAATTGGAAACAGGATTTTTTGTGCACCAGGGAATAGTATCACCAATTAAGAAAGTGGAGTTTGTTAGTGATAGGGTATCATATGTAGTGCTGAGGGGCTGCTGGTGTAATATCATTGTTCTGAAGGCGCACGCACAAACTGAAGAGAACGGTGATGACTCAAAGGACGGTTTCTATGAGGGATTAGAACAGGTTCTTTTTTATCATTTTCCTAAGTACCATATGAAAATTGTGTTGGGGATTTTAATGCAAAGGTGGGGAGGGAGGATACTTTCAAACTGACAATTGGGAATGAGAGTTTACATCAAGATAGTAATGATAAAGGTGTTAGAGTTGTAAACTTTGCTACATCAAAAAAGCTAGTTATTAAGAGCACAATGTTCCTGCACCAGAACATTCATAAGTACACCTGAACGTCTCCTGATGGGAAGATTCATAATCAGATCAATAATGTATTGATAGATAGGAGATGGCATTCAAGTATACTCGATGTGCGATCTTTCAGGGGAGCTGACTGTGATACTGATCACTATCTGGTGGTTGCAAAAGTTAGGGAAGGCTGGCAGTAAGTAAACAAGCAGTGCAGAAGTTTGATGTGGAGAGATTTAATCTCAAGAAGCTAAGTGCACTAGACATTAAGAAACAGTATCAGCTTAAGATCTCAAATGGGTTTGCAGCTTTGGAAAACATAAATGTTAGCAAAAACATAAATAGGGCTTGGGAAAACATTACAGAGAATAAAAAATTCTCAACTAAAGAGAGTCTAGGTCTGCATGAACCATGGTTTGTTGAAGAACGTTCACAATTTTTAGAAAAAAGGAAGCAGGCTAAGATTCAGTGGGTGCAGAATCAAAACCAAAGCAATGGTGATAAACTGAACAATGTAAGACATGAAACTAGTAGACATTCCAGGAACAAAAAGTAGGAATGTGTGAAAGCTAAAATTAATGAACTTGAGACAGACAGTAAGAATGAGAGTGTCAGAGACTTGTACAGGGACACCAGTGACTTAAAAAAGGGTCACCATCCTAGAACTAATATAATAAACATGAGAAGGGTGGTCTGATTGCAGACTCCTACAGTATTTTGGTTGTGGGGAGGAATCATTTCTCCCAGGTATTGAATGTACATGGGGTTAATGATGTTAGGTAGACTGAAGTACATACAACACAGCCACCAGTGCCTGAGACCAGTGCCTTTGAGGTGGAGATGGCTATGGAAAAGCTAAAAAGACAAATCACCAGGTATTGATCAAATTCCAGCAGACTTGATTAAAGCAGGGGGTAGGACAATTTGGTCTGAGATCCATAAACTTATTATTTCTATTTGGAATAAGGAGGAACCGCCTGAGGAGTGGAAGGAGTCAATCAGTGTACCTATTTACAAAAAGGGTAACAAAACGGATTGTAGTAATTATCGAGGCACATCACTTTTATCAACTACATACAAAATTCTATCTAGCATTCTTAAGGTTAACTCCATATGCAGAAGAAATGATTGGGGATCATCAGTGTGGATTTCAACATAACAGGTCAACTACTGATCGTATATTCAGCATTTATGAAATACTTGAGAAAAAATGGGAATACAATGAGGCAGTTCATCAACTATTTATAGACTTCAATAAAACTAATGACAGTGAGGAGGGAGGTCCTGTATGTTATTGTCATTGAGTTTGCTATCCCCAAGAAACTAGTAAGGCTAATAAAAATGTGTCTAAGAGAAACCTATAGCAGAGCCCAGGTAGGCAAACATTTGTCTGACTTGTTTCTTATTAAGAATGGTTTGAAGCAAGGAGATACTCTGTCGCCATTGCTTTTCAACTTTGCTTTAGAATATGCCATTAGGGGGGTTCAGGCAAAACAGGGGGGCTTGAAATTAAACGGCACACATCAGCTTTTGGTGTATGCTGATGATGTTAACATCTTGGGGGGAAACATACATAGTATAAAGAAAAACACAGAAGCTTTAGTAGTCAGTAGTAACGAGATTGGTCTAGAAGTAAACACTGAGAAAACTAAGTACATGGTCATGTCTGGAGATTAGAATGCAGGACAAAATCATGACATAAAGACAGATAACAAATCCTTTGAAAGGGTGGGAGAATTCAAATATTTGGGAACAACCTTAACAAATCGAAATTCCATTCATGAAGAAATTAAGAGCAGATTGAAGTCGGGGAATGCTTGCTATCATTTGGTGCAAAACCTTTTTGTCTTCCAGGTCACGATCCAGAAATACAAAGACTAGG
This sequence comes from Coptotermes formosanus, assembly GCA_013340265.1. Classification (NCBI taxonomy): domain Eukaryota; kingdom Metazoa; phylum Arthropoda; class Insecta; order Blattodea; family Rhinotermitidae; genus Coptotermes; species Coptotermes formosanus. Next base: position 3,004,829 of record BLKM01000700.1, read on the forward strand.
GTATACAGAACTATAATTTTACCTATTGTTTCATGTGGGTGTGAAACTTGGTCTGTTACACTGAGGGTGGAACAAAGACTGAGGGTGTTCGAGAATAGGGTGCCGAGGAGGATATTTGGGCCTAAGAGAAATGAGGTGACAGGAGTGGAGAAGACTACATAACGAGGAATGTAATAATCTGTATTCATCACCAAATACAGTTTGGGTGATCAAATTGAGAAGAATGAGATGGGCAGGGCATGTAGCACATACGGGGGAAAGGAGAGGTTTATACAGGATTTTGGTAGGGAGACCTGAGTGAAGGAGACCATTTGGGAGACCCAGGCATGGATGGGAGGCTAATATTAAAATGGAGCTTTGGGAAGTGGGATGGGAGGGCATGGACTGGATTGAGATGGCTCAGGATAGGGACAGGTGGTGGGCTGTTGTAAATGCAGTAATGAACCTTTGGGTTCCATTAAATACAGCGAATTTCTTGACTAGATGAGGATCTGTTAGCTTCTCAAGGACTCTGGTCCATGGAGTTAGTTAGTTAGTTAGTTAGTTAGTTAGTTAGTTAGTTAGTGTCTACCAACAGGTCATGTGCACTTGCTTCCAGATACTCCTGAATGCACAGTTCTTATTAATCATTGCATCTGATTGTGGTGGTATGGGTTATGATGCTATAAAGTTTTCTAGGTGGGCATCAGTGTTTCAGAAGGACATGCCACTACCTTCAAGTGTGGATAGAGGCAGAATGTCTGAAATGTTGGCACTCCTGTACCCGACTACACGGTGTCATATTCCGGAAAATGGCAAGAGTTTTGAGGTTTCAGGACCCCTTAAAAACTTCAAATCATGTGATAAGAATGCGATTTCAAAATTCAAGTCTTGTGGTATGACATGTACCCTGATATATACCGACCCTTCGGGGGAGCCTGCTGCCTACTTCTTCAATGTCTGTGCAGTCCAAGAAGATTTTGATCTGATGGTTTTGTTTCGGTCCGTGGTTGTAATTAAAAATATCAACGCTATTGCCGTCCTGGAAGGATTTCGTATTATTATTTCTAGCAATAGTCATATTTGGCGGTTTCAATGCCCTATTACCCAGATGGCAGTATTGTTGATAAGTCGGTAGTGAGAATAGTTTGTGTGATTGGTGACAGTTGTTACGATGTAAGTCAGTGGTATTGTTAATGTTGCAGTGATGCACTTCGAAATTGCATATGTACTAAACGTATGCTATAAGTGTGGTTCCACATTAATATGTGGGGATTTATTAGCTGGAATATTAATTACTTTAGAAACTGGCTTTTGAAAATTATTATTTATACCTTTACTCGTCATTCATCTTTCCGTCGACGGTCGAACTGGTAGTGGAGGATGGCTAAGGCTGTGTCGGGTTTGGTGAGCAAAGGTCCAAGTCTATTGAAAGGTAATTGTATTTAGAGTGTGGAAAATGCTATCTAATGTTTAAAAGGTTGTTATTTATGTACATTACTGTCTTAGACTACTACGGGAGACCAGTGTTAGGTATACATTAGCTTCACGAAAAGCATTGCCCAGAGATTTGATGTTGAGCGTCCGCTGGTAGATAATGAATATCGTATTACAGGTTTTATTGACTCCGCTACTCCAAAGTATCATCTTTTCGTGAAGTATGCCAAAGTTGAACTGGCTCCGCCTACCCCTGCAGATATTCCGCAGATAAGATCTGGAATACAGAAACTGCTCACAGGGTTCCGAACTGGGAAGTGGAAGGAGGCCACTGTAAAAGTGTGTATGGTTTCCAATTAGAATCACACGTACAGTTAATTTAAGTGGCCTGCATGTTTTCATATGATTATGATCTTCCATGATGTTATTTCTTGCAGTATGTAGTGTAGGTACCAACGTTCCAGAGGAACCAGCTTCCTCCTTGTGTTCTATCCTGAAGAGGGAGGCAGCAGCTTCCTTGGAAACGTTTGTGTCTGCCTACTGAACTACATGGTATCCCATATCAGAATGCAATGCTGTACTGTACCTTAGAATATTAGAAGAGACTTAACACGTTGCAGACCGGTCAGCCGTTTAAATTAAGTACCCCAGTTCCCAGACGTTTTCAGGCATTTAAACTTTTAAAGAAGGGGATGTTTGTACTTATGTTTCCGTGCTGTAGTTGATGCACCTGACGTCACTTGGTGTTTCCATCACACAGATAGCCTAATAATATTTCAGTGTATGATATTTTTCAAAGCAGCTTCCTTTGTGAAGTGGCACAACACAGTACTAACAAATGTATCTTGTTTCATTCCGCCGTTTGTGCGCACAAGAGACCCTACATTTCGTCAGTGAATATTTCTTTTTTCCTTGTCCCCCACAAACTGTTTTTCCTAACTTGTGCTTACTAAAATTCCCCGACAGTCTTCCCAGTGGGTCCTCTATTGGCCCGCTTGGGGTAGGTCTCTTCTGTGATGGCACAGCATTGTCATCATCACTGTTGGAATCAGCCATGTCCCCTCATTCTGTGATCCTGTTTATAGTGACCTCATGAAGAAATTTCTTGTATTTTTGTTCCTTTAGTCCTTCATTCAGTGTTCTGTAAATCAAGAACGAATTAAGTGAAGCACAATTTAGTAGAAACAATACCACTTTCTTTGACCATTTCACAGTTTTCCTAAGAATTGAATAGTAGCTGAAGTATTGATCCGCACGATCTACACGTTTTATGTACTTGTTGTATTGCGCTATACGGTTTGGTTTATTTATTTCTTCATTAGTTTTTTATGTGTCTTTCCTGTATTGACATGTTTTGAATCATGTATGGTACTTATCATTCTGACTAATCTCTTGTCCTTCCAAACTTGCACCATATATCACCTTTTCTTCGAAAAGATGACTCTCCTCTCTTCAGCTCCTTTGTTTCTTTCTCCAGATCTTTCGGAATGCCTCTGTTAGGCCTCATTGTGCCACATACTCTGATTTTGCATTTCAAAAGGTGTCCCACCAGATTCACACAGTTATAAAAATTATCCTGGTATACATGGTGGTGAACACCTAAATTGTTTTCTAGTACTGACATTACCATGTCATTCAATTTCTTACCTTGTGCTGTATATATTTCCGTATTAGAAATATACCCTGTTTTTGCTTCACAGAGCATTCTAACTAATATTCAGTATTTTGTAATTTTGCCACGATTGTAAATTTGAAATCTCAGACGCCCCCTGCATGGGATCATCCCTTCATCCAGCGATAGTTCTTGTTCTGGATGGTACACCAATCTGAACTTCTGAAGGAGATATTCCTAGATGGTTCCAATTTTGGAGAGTCTGGATGAATCAGTTCTTAGTTGGCTGTTATGATTGAAATGTCAAGCTTGCCATATTGCCTCGGAATGATTTCTGCTCACTGTTTGTGAAAATATTGGTGTAGCTATTGTAGGATCTGTAGACCAGTAGTCTTTCAAATTATCTTTCCTGACTTGACCCATCAAAAGTATTAGGCCTAAGAATTTTTTTATCTCTGATTTGGTAATGTCAGTCCGTTTCAGGGATTTGGGGGAAATTTTCCATTGGTCTACATTCTGCCTATGATACAAATTTGACTCCTCAGCAGAGAGTTCAATGAGGTCATCTCCAATCACAGTGCTGACAACTTGGGCTGTCTGTAGGGTTTTCTATATTTACACTGACACCTGGGTTCCTTAAAAATCCTTCAATGTCAGGAGTGTTGTCACATTTACTCCATCTGTCAACAGTTGCAGTGTCGGATTGTTCACTTAATTCACTGTCACTGTTGTCTGTATTTGAAGGTCCACTGTCTCTACTGTCACCTAAATCAGACTGCGAACTTTTCCACACACTTTTTGTTGGTAAATTATTGTCAACCGTTTCAGTATCACTGGATTCAGAATTGAATGTATCTGACAATGGATCAGAATAAAGTTCTGCTATGGTTTCCTCAACTGTCAAACACTTCCTCCTTGAATACATAGTTGTTACTAGCCAAAACTATGACAGAACACATATTGAAAACCTGACGTGTGTTAGCAACCAACTTGTACACTCAATTCAGCAACAATTGACATTAAAGTCCTTATTTACCCCGACATGTTTCAACGTATCACGGCATAATCCTCAGGGGGTGCGTCCTTTAAAAACACAAAAACAGCTTTAAAAAAACTTCAAGTTTTAAAAACTTTTAAAGTTTTTCAAAAGGTATCGGGGTAAATAAAGACTTGAGTGTCAATTGTTATTGAATTGTGTGTGATTTGGTTGTTGACACACGTCAGGTTGAATAGGTGCGTACGTGGTATGAACAGTATACCAAAAACGCACTGAAAATTTTGACACATAAAGAGGACCACTTGGGGTAATTTATGTTTCCTGGGTTGAAGGGACAGAAGGAATTCACGGTTTGTTAATTTTGTGGGTGTCATAAAACTCCTGATGTAACTTGAAAGTGAACTTGGGACGATAAGAATGCAGCCACAGATGCTGTACTTCAATAAATGACGTGCTGTTCAAAAACAACTTTTGTTGTGGCCCGTACACGGTGCATGGTATTTAAATCACGACTTTTTGTTGTGGCCCGTACATAATGTGTTTATAAGAGACACACACTTCGCTTAAGAATAGCATTTGCTCAACACTGTAATAGTGATTGGCTACAGGAAACTCATGACGATTCTATTACAAGTTTGATTGCAAGTCCCTTGATCACCTCAGTTTGTGAGTAACCAAAGTTGAATCAGCAAAGTTGAAATTGTGGGATCATCCATAGCACCACTTTCAAGAAATATATATAAATAGATATTGCTGTAAATTGAGTTGATTAAAGTGCCCAAGGAATTACCTTCATTGGAAATGAAATTGTTTAGTTGTGGGGTCTAATTTTATATCTAAATTTTCGGTATGGCACAGAACATGTCATCCATGGCCAATTGGAACTTGACCAGTTTGTAATATGACAAATATTAGGAAGTCTGGATGCCTGTATTCTATCTTGCTGATGGATGCCCCACAGTGTACAATCATTTTTGTAGTTTCACCTTTTCTCTTTAAATTTTTCAAAACTGCAAGGAAGTGTCAAAAAATTAGGTAACACTCTGATGCCAGGAACTTTATTCTAATGCATTACTCATGGGTGGCAAATTGGTGTCAAGTTCCTGTAGCATTTGGATGGCAGCTTGCTTCATGTTGGCATGTGTTGGAAATCACTTACCAGTCAGCCACTTCTTAAGGGGTCCAAAGAGATCAAAATCATTGGGCCCCATACTGCAAATGGCACTTGTGACTAGTTATAGTGCTGTGGCTGGGGGGTTGCGGACCACCCTCCCTACAGCCCAATTCTCACACCCGGTCATTTCTGTCTCAGTTGTGGTGAAGATACTGTGCCAAATGTTGCTGTATACATGGCCATATGGGCCTGCCCGGTAGTAAGACTGCAATGGCTGCTGAGGAAGCTGTGTCCTACTGGCATCAACATCTGAATTAGCTCTAGTCAGTGAAGTCTATACTGGTCCTCTTTTTTGCACTGTTTTTTCTGCTGGGCAAAGTGAAGGGACTGGTGTATAAGGCAGTGAACTGTCAGAGCCCTCTTTCAGCTCCATATCACAGGGTTGTGGGTTGATCATGTTTGTGTTACATGCAGCCATTTTTGCATGGAGAACCACAACCTGTCTTCTTGTACTGCAGGGCACCTGTGGCTGTGTTTGTAGTAAAAGGTAAAGGTAAAGTTCACCCTAGAACAGGCCATGCAGGCCCAGAGGAGGAGTACAGGTATAGTTCTACTTTTTCTTCAGCCTCAGTGGGTAGTCATTGCCACTCCCTGGCTGCGTTACCCCATGAAAGAGACCCTGTACCTATTATCCAGGTGGCTGGGTGGGCCCCAAGAACCAGTCTGGAAGGGTGCAGAAGATCTCGCCCCCACCAGGATTTGATCCCAGGACTGTCCGGGCCGTAGCAAGTCACTATACTGACGAGCCCATTGCGGCCTATGTGTTTGTAGTTGAATGTCAATTTTATGATGAAGAGTGCCATAGATTTCATCTCCAAGGCATGTTGTACAGCATTGCAATTGGTGATGACTTTACCGTGTCTTAATGTTGTGGCATTCGTTTTACCAGTGTAGGGCTTGAAGAAATTACTTCACTTCTTTCATTTTCAGTTTCTTAACTACCATGCCACAGAAATATCTGTCATTGTTTTAATTACACCATAGTGGCACTGTGATGGCAGGCCCTCATGTACAATCCATCACCTGTTTATTGTTCCAGTGTGACTTACACACAGTATAATATGTACACACTGACAGTCACAATATTTTTATAGTCATTTAACTGTTTGTTGGGTTTGGAAAAAGGCATGTAATAGCTGCATATAATGACTTGCCTTGAAACACTTTTTGCCCACACAGACCACTCAGGAGCATGTGCATATATGCTGTCTGCCTTTATTTGATGAAGCAACGGGAAGTTTGCGAATCACATTTTATTAACATTCATAAATTTTAAATAATTTATCGTGATTTTCAGCAAATAGAACCACAACAAATTCAGTCAAAACACAACAGTTTACTGTTATTTTCAACTATATGTTTCAGCCTAAGAGGCTATCATCAGGTTAAACACAAGAAGAAAAGAATATTTATACACAGTTTATATGGAACTGAGATCTCAAAGCCTTACAGTTTGTACACATAACATGGGAAGAACAGTCTTGCGAATAGAAGTTGTGTGACCGTGTCACATATTTGGGGGTTACCTTATTCAGAAGGCATTCTTGGTTAAAATACAGTAAAACCCTGTTAAGATGTTTTTGAAAATTCCAACAAAATCTGACTTCTTAAGGGGGAAATTTCTTAAATTTTTTGTGAACTTATTACATATGTGTGCTGAATTTGTATAATCTGCAGCTGTCTTAACACATTAGCACTTGTATCTGACCATTTAACCATTTTGTCTGTAACCTTTCATTCACAATTTTATTTACACCTTTACGTATACTGTTACTGGCTTTTCATTCACAAGTTCACATTTCATTCCAGATGTTTACTTTTCCTTGAAGTATTTTTCAAGCATGGGTTGTTGCTCCCCCCCCCCCAAAAAACAGTAGCAATATACATCTTCAGATTCCATAGGTTCGCTTTTAGGTAGACCATAAGGGGTGGTCAGTAGTTGCAGTTACTTTCACTAACTCTGCACTGTCTTGAATTTATTTTCTGGAATTGCTGATGTAACTTATCTGCACACAGTCACCACAGATGTTTCACAGTCATGCTACACCATGACACATGTTGGAGATTAACCTCTATGAACTGACCGCGCCATTTGAATGCTGCATTTTGGAAACGGAACAAATGGAAACTTGGGGAAATTCTTTAAGATTTTGAAACAGAAAATGTATTAAATGGGTAAAAAAATTGTTTTGTCATCAAATTTGTTACTTCTTAGGCAGGAAATTTTCTTATGCAGGGCTGTATTAAAAGGGCAACATGTAATGTTAATCAGATGGGAGAATTTTGGTGCTTTTTTATCCTGACTTCTTAGGCGGGAAATTTTCTTAACCGGGGACTTCTTAAACGAGTTTTACTGTATAAGCATTGCGACTGCCTGTAATTTGCTTCTTAAGTTCTTACAGTGGGCCTTCAGACACCAGCACCAAGATAAGATGTGCCATACTGTCTACAGCATGTTATACAAGTGTGTCTTGTAACAAAAGTTTCATTAGTGTACAAGATCCAAGTGAATCAGTAGTGAAAAGCTGAGGAAATATTTATAATCTCCACTATACATTAGGTTTCACAAGCATTACTTCTAAAAGTTTGTTTCCATATAAACTCTAATTTAATTCACATCATCCCATTTGGACATGCTCTAAATAAATGCCAGTTTCAGGTCATCTAGAATGTCAAAACAACGTTCCACTTAAGTGCCATATCTTTGAGAAAATTCCACCTTCAGTATGTGAGACCACTATAAACTTATACAGGATGCTGTCCAAAGTCTTACCTAGACTTCTTTTGATTTAATCTTTCAACATTTTAACATTATTATTTATTTTATATCAATATATTCTTGATCCAGTCTTTTTAAAACTATAAACACACTTATACAGCTTCTATTCACAAGGCTGTTCTTCCCATGTTGTGTATACAAATTGTGAGGTTTTGACATCTCAGTTCCATATGAACTGTGTATATACGTAAGCCTTGTGTTTGACCTGATGACAGCTTTTATGCCACAACATGCAGTTGAAAATCATAGCTGTTTTGATGGGATTTATCATAATTCTAAATATTCATGAAGTGTTTCTTGTCTTCCGTGTTTCTGTTTTGTCTGGAAAGTGCTTTTCTGTCCCAAGACATGCAGTGGAGAGCTGCAAGTGTGAACCATTTCTGTATTGCTTATTGTGTTTCAGGAAGCGTGGCTGAACTCTCTTGTAACAGCAGAAGTTGTGTTTTGGTTCTTCATTGGTGAATGCATTGGGAAGAGGAGCATTGTTGGTTATCATGTGTGATGTTTGAACAGAAAATTATCCTTATGGATTTTGAATTCTTTTGTAGCCATGTTTGTTGAAGTGTATATGTTATTGGTAGCTTACAAATTCAAATATAAATTATAGTTCTTGAACCTTAGAGCTCCTTTCATTTCTGAATAATGAAAAAGCAGATGTTCATCAATTTGGTGACTTCACAGTACCATGTGTACCAACCTCACTGGCCTGTACTGCACTATGCATGCAGTCCAGCTAGCCAAGCATTGTATTCTCTCCCTATTAATGCCATTCCTCTTCCCTCATCTGCTTCAAGATACTATCTTCTGGGATGTGATGCTGTGGAGTCTGCTGCAGATGCAAGGATTACCAAAATGGACAAAAGTTATCAGAGTTCTGTCTTGCATGTGAGAGTTCTACAGCCTTCATCTTTCTTTGATTACAGAATATACATGTTTAACTATAACATACTTATCTTAACTTTCAGACATGGCAGATAGTACTCGAACAATATGAAGTGGTGAGAAACATCAAATACAAATAGCCCACAGTATTTTCAACAAACTGTATTTAACCATAATTTTATTACATACACAGTTCAAATGTTTTTGCCATTATGAACCAGAAAAAGCAATGGTAATTTACAGAGTTCCACAACTGTATTTTTCAACTTAACCAGGGAAAGTTACTAATGAGACTTGTGACAAGTACAAGTACATTTATAATCTGATCTAAATGTATAAATAAAGTGTTAAATGCCCAGCAGTTTGAGTATATCTGGAACCCTAATCATATAAGTGACCAGTCTACTTTTCATTATATGAAATGTGTTGAAAACTATGACAAAAGAAACTGGAATGCTCAAATTTCAGAATTCCAGAAATATCACTTGTAATGAACATACGCTACTGTTCAAAAAGCTCTTTAAATGCTTGCATATTCATATCTTGTCAACTGAAAAGTGGGAACATTAGCATTCTGATCAAAACAGTACCATCTCTTTTACTGGTGACAGTTGAGGTGTACAAACTAATCTGTGATCATACAAAATACTGTACATGTGCCAAGTTTTATCACCACACAGTAGTAACAATTTTCAGAATAATGTGAAATCTAGATACAACCACAAAGACTCCTTTACTACAACTAATACACAGCAGTATTCCCATCACACACTCGTGTTTCAACATGAAAGATCAGTAAACACGGACTTACTTGTTGATGTAATTTTTAATATAAAGTCTCTGAAATTAACTACACACTTGGTATGCCTTCAGACATGTATTACCAGTACTTCTGTCAGCTATTTTTATGTACATCTCTGTACCCTTTTTATTTTGTATAATTTAAAGGACTAATTTATATACAGGAATATAAATTCACACAAGGAACAGCCTGATGTTTCAGATATATGTGATTATTCCAGGTGACAACAGGGTAAACATATGGATAAGATATACTCCAACAAACTGCCATCACACTACACAAATTTTTGTTACATCATTCCTTTTATTTATCCCCTACATGTTTTGTTTAGGTTCCAAAAATATAGGAGGTAAATCAAAAAGAATGATATAACAGTTTGTGTACAGTCATGGATGTTTAATATATCTACTGCAATGCGGAGTTAAAGTGAAACAACTACTGCCAAATGTACCACTCATTTAAGCTATACTTCAACAACATAATGTGAATGAGGTATCTAGTTTAAAAATGGCTAACTGTTTACGTCAGTAGGTGCTTCAACAAATATTACAATGTGGTGGCTGAAAAACGATTCATACCTGTGACTCATAAAAGAACTGATCATTGAGATCCATGATTGGTTCAGATATTCTTTATACAATCACAGTGTCTTCCATAAGAACTTGTTCAGTGAAGGTGTTATTCAAGTTTTGCCCAAAACTGGATACTTCAATAGAACTGTGCTATAGCTAAGTGCTGTGCAATGCAATCAATATTTCACCAAATTCACATATCCTCAGTCTCGCATGCTAATTCACTGATGCTACTAAAATAGTTGTGTGTTAGAATATCAGTATATAGAAAGGAAAGCTTTGGAACAAGTCTGATACAAAGTACAATTCTACAATTACTTTGTAGAGACAAGGACAGAAGTCTGCTTAGCAGAATAGTGATGAAATATCTCTGTTTGTTATGTTTGTTCTGAGTTTGAAACTCATCACCTTCATAGAAGGCCTGTTGTCTTCTGTGATGTAACATTGTGTAGCCTGAGAAGTGTACCAACATTTCAGAGGATCCTGCTGCCTTGCGGACTCTTTACCCAGATGTTGGAGACAGCAAGATTCTCTTGAAAAGTCACACAACCAGAACTGCAGATGTCACCCACAGAAGAAAGTCTGCTGAATGGATGTTCTGCCTGTCTTTTACATAGTAAATGGCAATTTCTGGTGCCTCAGGATAGATCAGCATGGAAATACATGTTTTGAATATTACTGGGGTGTCTTTCTCGTTCTGTATTACATAATTACACTATATTCTAGGAATAAGGATGGTGGTAATGAGTGCCCAGTCGTGCCTTAGGTACCAGCTTTAGCAACAGTGACAGAACTGCGTATACTGACTTTAACAATATTTACTGAACCATAAGGATTTTGATTTCCTATTTTTAAGGTTCTTAGAATTGTCCCTTTGTATGAATACATGCCACATGAAAAGCTTTTGTATATATGTATCTATTACACATTCAGGTAAGCATTAAGTACAGGTATGCTGTCAGATCTACAGCATTTATTTTAATGTACAGATGGAATATGTGACACTATTCTTATTTGAGCACCCTCAACCAAAATGTTTGCTATATATTTTAAGACATAATGTACCAATGACATCAAATTTGAATTACTTAATTCAGAAGATGTGAAAATTATATTTTTATAGCACATAATGTCACTGGAGCATTTAACTGCTACATAGGTGAAGATCATTCCATGACATTCCTGGGCAGGCACAGAGGGGAGGTAAAGGTATAGCTCCAACCCACTTGCAACTTGGCGCTAGAAAGAACCAGGTGATCAGCACCACACCCTGGCCACTGTACCCCTGGGAAGTACCCAATACTCAATGTATAGGAAGCTGGGTAGGCTATGAGGCCAGTCTGGACAGCACGGAAAATCTCAATTTTGATAGAAAGGTAGGAAGATGCAAATTCCACTAAAATACAAGTAGTAAGGAGTATACCTAGATGTTTAGTGCCTTTTATCTTATAAAAGAAACTAACTACAACCCACCCCCACAGATAAGACTCAGCAAGTACTGTACATGTTCAGATAGTCATTTTACTGCATGTTACAAGCAAAACCTGCCAAACGAATGTAGTACTTCACAGTCATTCTTTAAAAGAAAATAAACCAACATTATGAAGTTAATGAAAAAATACCAAATGTTAAAGGGACATCTGCATAAACTAAGGCACAAAAAATTACAAGGTTCATGGAACAAAATTTTGGAAACCAAAAGATAAAATCTATGTACATATCTTTTTTTGTACTTGTATATATAGTGTTTATGACTTCATTGATTCCTCAACACTGTTACATTATCTGGAGTGGATATCAATATACACAGTATACCATTAATCACTGATGATACAGAAATACCAGTTTACTTATGCAAGGCGAGTCTGCCAAGTGTTGCATCCTCATTCCAGCACTGAAATGTGATGCCTGCCTTATCTGTTGTGTCTCACACAGAGTAGTAGTTCAGTGTGTGTTTGAATTATTTTCTGTAGAACAGAGTGTTCTGTTGCAGTACTACCAGAAAATTTGTATCATGGGAAAAGTGTTGCCAAATGTTTTCCTCTAGACTGGGACGCAAGAAGTCAATCTTACAAATAGCTTTATGAATGGGTAGCTGATGGATTGATTGATCCAAAACTCATATTTTTTTCGGATAAGGCATGGCTAAAATAAACGGGAATATAAACGGCCAGAATACAGATAGGGGTGTTCTAAAAATTCCCATGCAGTTCATGATTTTCCTTTGCATAATCTTGAAGTTGGAGTCTGATGTAGAATAGGGCCTGTGTTTATTTAAAGAAACAACAAATTCCCACGCCTGGGTTGTGCTAATTCCGTGATTCTTTAGAAAGTTATTGCCTCATAGATTGCCATATTCAAATCCCTTTGTGGGTGATGGTGGAAGATTGAGGTCATGTGAAGAGTCCACATGTACTGCAAGAACTGAAATACAGTATTCAAAGAGAAACTGCCAATATTTTTAGACAAGAACTGTGTCATGAAATATTTTCAGCAGCTGTGATGCCTGCTTATGAACTGGAGGTCAGCACTTTGAGACCCTTCCATAAATAAAGTCAACTGAACTGCAGAGAGATGCAGGCTATAAACACCTAGCAGGGGCAGGCTTTGTATGCGATCAAACTCACACAGCAACTGAAATACTGCAAAAATCGACTGAACATACACTCGGCATTTAACAGACACTGTTCAAGTTCTGTAGCTTTCCTCATGCCCAGTTGGACATTCCGCACATTTTTCACTACTGTTGCAACATACTATGTCAGTCACTGCTCCTGTTACTACTTGTACGCTGATATAATGCATGAAAATCGTTCTCACACTACAATGCAGTTCAGTCTTACGGAAGTCCTACATTTGAAATTGGGATACCCATCTTCTCAGCAACTGTTGCCTGTGCCATGGCTGCATCTCTTAATGAAAACAAATGTGACATCTCTAATTCTGTCTTTGCTAATGGAATGGCAGTGTCGAAAAGCTCCACCGCACGTCTCAGGTTTCCACTGAAAACAAATTCAGGCAAGACTTACATTTCTGCTAAAAAAAGAGCAAAGTCAGACACATTATGCACTTTAATTACAATATGAGCTCACTTTTCATTACACATCACTGTAATTTACAATGTATTTTGAATAAAGAAGTCCCTGTACTTAATTAAGCATAATGCCATGAGGGCAGGCATATGGGAGAGGGATGTGGAGGTAGAGCTAAATCCACTAATCTAGGCATAAGGTGGAGGTCAGCAATGAGCTTTAGCCCTTGTGAAAGTGCCCACAGTACCCAGCCGGGAGGGCCCCAGGACCAGCCTGGTTGCTCTGAAGAAGAAAGAAATCTGTTGACCCCACTATGAATCCAACACCGACTGCTTGGTGATACAGCGTACGGTTTAAAAATACAATGGCACACACACATATTGGACTGTATCAACTGTCTTCTTTGCTACACAGTGCTTAAAGAACTGGCACCACTTCTATCATCGGGTAAAAACATACATACAAGTGAAAATGTGAAGTAAGTCCATTGGCTTCAGTGAATTTTTACATTTTTTTATATTGTTCATACCATGCATTGTCGGCAATGAAACCACAAAACACTCAGTCCAACAAAATCCAATCCACTGTTTTCAGGTATTCTATGTTACAATCTCTTGTAAATCAATCCAACATGTTTTGATCCCTCAAGGGATCATCATCACAGATTTGTATCAAAGTAAGATTTCACAAAAACAGAACTAGCAATGTATATACATATTAAAAAGATATAAAATTGCCTACATCTTAATTGATTGTTTCTTTATACATTTTATATCTTATATATCTTTATTTTATAACTGCTATCCTTAATCCGACTCTTGTTCCTGTTGTAAAATACACTAACAGTAATCTATATAAAGGATGTAAATGAGATGAAAAACATTTTGATACAGAGGATACGGAACATTAACTCATTATGATATCTAATACAATTATTTAAAATCTGCATGCCATCACAGATAAATGCTGAGAATTCTTGAAAATGAACATATCTCTTACAACTTCTGCCTAAGCCACTAAATGATGTCATTATACACGCAGAATTTTGATACTCAGGTTTTGAATATCAATGTGTAACACTTTTCTTTGGTTTGGACATAACATAAATCTTCATAGAAGATATCAATCACTGTGAGCTTCAATATGATATCAGAATTAATAAAATGCAGCCAGTAATTTTATTATTCCCCTTATAATAGGGTTTTGTCTGAAACAGCAAGGATTTTTGTTTCCCCATAAACCAAATACTTCTGTGGATCCCATGTATGAACCAAGAGATGGTGTTTATCTTACCGCTGCACTTCAATTGTTCCCAAAGTTTCATATCCAAATTCACACTTCTCATCCATTTTCAATGCCTGATTTATCATATCAACAGCCTTATCAATGTCACCAGTCCACTGCAGCTGTAGCAAAGCTGAAAGCAAGATAATGGAATTACAAGACCTGGAAAGTTTGAAAAGTCAGAATTTAATGACAGAATGAACATTTCTTGATTGCTGGCTGGTAGAAGCTGGTAGCAAAGTGGAGGACTTCAGGAAACTGAGAAGCAGAAAGAAAACATGCAGAATTGAACATGAAGCAGTATGGTCAAAATCCACAAAAATGACAACTGATCAGTGGTCATGTAGAAAAGACGATCTGCTAAAAATATAAACCCAGCAGTCGATATCCCACTTTACCATATTATCAATATGTCCCTTCTCCTCTGCATATACTACTCATAATTTTGCTTTAGCTAGAGGAGTTTTCTACAAGAAAAATATTACCTTGGATTCAAACAAAACCTTATGCCTCCCTTTATCAAAATTGCTTTCTTCTGTGACATTTCCAAACAAAATTTTTCATGTACTTTTTATTTCTCTTCTGGATGGTATATGTCCAACACATCTCATCCTTCTGCATTTTGCTACGTATTTATCAGAAACAATCATTCTGCGAATACTGTGGCTCAGGACCAAGAAGTCTGAATGACAGATGTGGGAAGATGACACTTCAAGGAATGATATATCTGATATAAGGATACCCTGTTGAAATGGGTGACTTTTTTGGGACTGGAAGGAATGAACAATACTTGCAGGAAAATGACGCATATGGGAATGATGGATAGAGGTTTCACTGCATATACCTTCAGCACTCTGTTTTCAAATACTTTGACCCCTTTTCTTCTCCCACAGCATAAAAACAAAGTTATATACCTGAAAAAAAAAATCTCAATTTCCCCGAAGCAACACACTTCCTGAATGTATTTTGCTCTTTAGTTTCATCATTAAAGTACTGCATGAGCTCATACTTTGTGGTATTATGGTATTTAAAACAGACATCCTGTCTTCAATGTTAATCACTGAAGGTTAAAACTGAATTAACCGCAAGAAAGAGTCTCTACTATTTACCTCTGTGCACATATACAGTTGCGTTTTCAGGTTCCACTTCAATCGCTTTCTGGAAATAGTTATCTGCTTTTTCAAATTCTTGTTGATCACTTAAAACCTGAGAAGAAATATTCAGGATATAAATACTGCTGGAAGAAGTAGCAACTAGAACAGGAGTAGCAATGACATAGTTTCACAGAAATAACAAAAATGAAAACTTCTATAAACAGGTACAATGTGTCTTAAAAATACAGTAAAACCCTGTTAAGACATTTTTGAAAATTCCAAGAAAATCTGACTTCCTAAGCGGGAAATTTCTTAAAAGGGTAGGACCGAAAAGTTCTATTTTTTTCACTTTTTAGTGAACTTATTATACGTATGCTGAATTTGTACAATTTGCAGCTGCCATAACACATCCTCACTTGTATCTGACCACTTAACCATTTTGTCTGTAACCTTTCATTCACAGTTTTGTTTACACCTTGAACTATACTGTCACTGACTTTTCACTCACAACTTCACATTTCATTCCACATGTTTACTTTTCATTGAAATATTTTTCAAGCATGGGTTGTCTTGCTCTTTTTCTCAAAAACAGTAGCAGTATACATCTTCAGATTCCATAGGTTTGCTTTTAGGTAGACCATAAGGGGTGGTCAGTAGTTCCATTCACTTTCACTAAGTGTGCAGTGTCTTGAATTTATTTTCTGGGATTGCTGATGTAAGCAGCAAGTGAGCTGCCACATGTCAGCGTTGCCAAACACAGGCTTATGCAGGTCACGGAACAGATAGGATCGGCTTCCGGCTGCCCGAAACAATTTTCGGTTGTCATGACAGACTGAGTAATGAGGAATGACTGACTGCAGTCTCCGCATCGTGGAAGAAATACGACACCCCTGTGTCGGCTGTGAGGTTGCGCCATTCTGCTGTGTGAAACTTGGTGGAAATGAGCTTGGAGATTAACCTATATGAATTGACTGCGCCATTTGAATGCTGCGTTTTGAAACAGAATGAATGGAAACTCGGGGAAATTCTTTAAGATTTTGAAACACAAAATTTATTACATGGGCAAAAAAATTGTTTCATCATCAAATTTGTTACTTTTTAGGTGGGAAATTTCCTTATGCGGGGATGTATTAAAAGGCAACATGTAATGTTAATCAAATGGGAGAATTCTGGCCCTTTTTTATTCTGGCTTCTTAGGCGGGAAATTTTCTTAACCGGGGATGTCTTAAACGAGTTTTACTGTATATGTCTGGGGCAGCTTCATGTACCACAACCTTTTTGTTTCGTGTATAAATTTTCCACTGTGAACTGTCAGCTTCCAATCTCCTTCCTGAACAGAAAGAAGTAAGACTTTAAGATTAGCATGCTCTTTCCAGTATTGATAGTGTTAGTTTTCAGCTGTCAGTGTATGTTCAGATTCGATAGTTGTTATTAGGCACAGCAAAATTTTTATGCCCCCTACATCTTTGTACAATAGCAAAGTGGGGCGCCTTCCTGAAAGGAGAGGTGAAAATGGAATCTCCACTTATAGTTCACATACTTTCCAAGGTTTTATTTAGATCCACTGGTTACACTGTATACTCCATGGACAAAATGTAGGTAATAATATCAAAGCAGGCGGTACACAGCATCATAACAAACAACGTAATGATAAACCTGGGTGTCGTTAGCCTTGCAAAAAAGTCAAATGACGTTAGTAACACACGCCTATCTTCTAGTGACAAGAATGACAACCTAATGAACACTGCAATTGAGTGGAGAGTACTCATTTCAGATTCTGGAGGCCCTAGGTTCAAACCTCAGCCTGGAGGCTGGCTGTCCCAACATTTCATTGTTTTCTTTGGTCCTTCCAGGTAAATGCAAGGACATACCTCAAACTGGGCCATGGTCACTTTCCCACATTACAACTCACAAATCATACTAGGGGCGGCTGATAAGTAATGCACACAGTGAAATATTTTGCCAGTGGAGCAAAGCAGCGATGCGCACCCAGTGTGTCCTTGTAGCCACAACCCCCCTCCACAGCGGTGCCAAGTTTGATTCCTTTCTCTACACCAGTTCTAAAACAGTGCATGTTAACATGGAGTCGTGTTATGATGATATGTCAACAAGATTGAAGCAACGTGCGGTGATTGAATTTTTAAGTGCTGAAAACATGATGCCAACTGAAATTCATCGCCGTTTACAGGCTGTGTATGGTGAAAACACTGTTAACAGAACTACAGTAAATCGTTGGGCCATTAAATTTTGTGAATGTGAACCTGGTCGTGCCAATATTGTTGACCAACCTCGCAGTGGAAGGCCGGTTTCCGTGACAGATGACAAGCATAAAAAACAGGTTGATGAACTGACCAAGCATGACCGCCGTATCACCCAGAAGCAGATAGCAGGTAGGCTAGGAATGTCTAAAGAAAGAGTGGGCTATATCATTGGTTTACTTGGCTGCACAAAAGTCTGTTCTCGATGGGTGCCACGCATGTTGATGCCAGAAAACAAACAAAAACGTGTTGAAAGTTGCGAAGAACTTTTGAAGCGCTATCACGAAGAGGGAGATCAATTTCTTTTGAATATTGTTACTGGGGATGAGTCATGGATTCATCATTTTGACCCTGAAGAAAAACGACAGAGCATGCAATACAGGCACGCTTCATCTCCTCGCCCAAAAAAATTCAAAACAGTGACATCTGCCAGCAAGATTCTTTTGACTGTTTTTTGAGACTCACAAAGAGTTTACCTGACAGAATTTTTGGAAGCTGGGAATACTGTCAATTCAGCTTGGTACATTGAAACAATAAAAAACCTACGGCGGAGGGTGTGTCGAGTTAGGCAGTCAACATCACCGATTTTGTTGCTGCATGACAATGCAAGACCGCACACTGCTCGCGCAACGCTTGATGCTCTGGAGACGCTGAAGTTTGAGGTTCTCTGCCATCCGCCCTACAGCCCTGACTTGGCTCCAAGTGATTTCCATTTCTTTCCTCACCTCAAGAGGGATCTCAAGGGGACTCATTTCACCTCAGATGAAAAAGTGAAGCAAGCTGTGACGTCGTGAATCAGACAAAGAACCCCTGAATTCTTCACTGACGGCATGTGTAAACTTGTTTTATGTTGGGAAAAATGTATTGAGTGACAAGGCGACTATGTCGAAAAATAAGTATGCCAACTTGTAGCTAAAATATTGTACTTTACTTCCTTTTTTCGTTTGTTTAAATACATGGTTTCTTTTTCTAGATATTCCACTGTGTGCATTACTTGTCAGCCAACCTACGTACTACCATTTTAGACCATCTTGTTAAATAAACTGAAAACACAACAGGGCTCTGGTACCCTACACATACATATGAAGCATCAGTAGGCACCATCTACTCCAGATAGTGTTTGTGGTTATCTTGTATTCACAGCTGTCTGTTATACTAGGGTTTTTTTTTCCATATCAATTTTGGACACATTCATGTTTTCACAGTGGTTGTTACTCAAGTGATGGTTTGCATCCACCGGAACCAAATTCAGTCATGCTTAAGATGGAGGCAGCATGTTTCTCCAATGCATCAGAACAAACCCAATATACCACAGTGCATAAAAAGTCCTTAGAAAACCATAATCTGAATTTTGGACAATTTAATACCTTCTTACAAAATAATATGTAAATGAACTATGACAAATGTACCTGAGCAAACAGAGTGTAACACTCTGAGCACTTTGGAAATTTCTGAATGGCCTGTTGAAATGCTTTCATCACTTCTTCCATCTTCTCCATGTTTCGAGTAGAGAAGGCATATCGATAATCAGTATAACATTTCTGGACATATGCAATTGGAAAGTTGGGATTCACAGTCACAGCTTTGTTGAAGTCATTCAGCGCTTCTGTCACTTTCTCCATTAACAAATGTACCTGTGATGTTATAAGAAAGTAAATTAAATATGAAAGAATGTAATTATGATAAATGTGTTACCTACCACCGTGTACAAGGTACTCTATACATTTAGCT
Source organism: Coptotermes formosanus (assembly GCA_013340265.1). Taxonomy (NCBI): domain Eukaryota; kingdom Metazoa; phylum Arthropoda; class Insecta; order Blattodea; family Rhinotermitidae; genus Coptotermes; species Coptotermes formosanus. Next base: position 3,024,462 of record BLKM01000700.1, read on the forward strand.
GATATCTATGTATCTACGTACGATCATCAGATCATTCACCCAACATACCATACTTAATTTTGTAATTTATTCTTCACAATTAGTTTTATTATTATAATCAGCATTAGCTTAAATATAACTAAACTCCTGAACCATAAAGAGCAAAATAAAATTATTAATATATAAATAATATTTAATATACTATGTTTCAGAACTGCATATAATTTAAAAACTGTAATTTTTAAAAGTAAACACAAATAATGTACCTGTCCTCTATGGTGGTAAACATCAGAATTGTTTTCATCCAAATCTGCTGCTCTGCTGAAGTCTTCTAGTGTCTTTGAAGGTTGTTCTAGTTGCATGTATAATGATGCCCTCTTGATAAGTGCATTGACTCGCAACTGAAATTATTACACAACAATGAAATCCCAAATTTAATCCTAAGATGGGGATATACATATCTTCCATGGGTTATTGACCACATCAATGGATGATAATATTCCTCCATACACGCCACTAGCAATGCTGGGGAGTTACATGTAATCTTGCAGGAAAAAAAGGCAGGTGTAACACAAACCACACAGTGTGCATCGAAAATCCGATCTACCTCACGCAAAATATGACTGAATATGAATAAGTGGGAGTACAACCTTTAGTTGTTATAAGAACAAACCAACTTATGCTTATCAACCAAAGGGTTCTGAGCAAAGATTTTGTCCAAAATGCCAATCTCCTTTTAATGGACCCCATAACACTGTAGTACATGTGGAAATTAAAATTCAGGCAGAAAGGTCAAGATACTCTTCAGGACTATACAGCATGAACACATCTACCCAGTTAACTGTTCAACAGTGGCCTTGGTGCACTATACAGATTTTAATTCTTCACACATTAAAAGGCTCAGTGAAAAATATGACTGTGAATGCATTCAAGGGTACTGTAAATTTAAAACCCTCTCTTCTGAGCAGTAGTTGATATTTGAACACCCATTTCCTCATCCATAAACACACTGCAGCAAGCACGACATGTAAGCGGAACCACCTGCCCATCCAGTGTCACAAGAAAACTGCTGATCATAATTTAAATCTTATAACTACAAAATCAAATTCTGAACCCTTACACATCTCTAAAAAATAACAAATAAAAAAACAATGACCACAAACTAATGAAACACAAAACTTACAGCTCCCCTGGATGAATAAATAAGAATTAGTCATACGCATGTAACCAATTCTATCTGTCTTTGGGCAATAGTTTCCATGTTATGGTAACACGATCATGAAGTTGGAATGATATGACATCTGACAACACAAAGATCCTGTGGTCTACTGATTAGGCACTGGAAATTGAAAGGGTTAAACCACTTCTTCTATGGTCTAAATTCCAGAAAACACATTTTGCTTAGAATTGTGATACTAATGTATTCATCACTGCTAGTTAAGAATTATGAATTATAAAATGTTGTAAATGTCTACTAAAAATTCCAGGGCTTGTTTGAATGATAACAGTAATATTTATGCATACAAATATAAATACAATTAAGCTGATTTGGATGACTCTGTATGTGCCACTCTCATTACCTTCACATTTGCATCCTCATTCTCTATGACAGCTTCCAAGTCACTCAAGGCCTTGTTGTGCTCACCCAAGAGCAGATGGAATGTTGCTCGGAGAACTAGAGCCTCCATCTTGTGGTTCTCATCTCCAGTCTCAATTTCTTCACTGCAAGCTGGGATAATGTCTTCATAGTTCTGAGATTTGAAAGCCTGTTTTGCTCGAGCCAGTCCTCTGAAATTACAATCACTGTACTTCAAAGACCAGTAACAATACCACATACACTCATATTCCATATGCAAGACTAAATACTGAGGAATGGACAACTGAAGAACATTAAAAAAAGTGTATATTTCTGCATTCATATACACTTGATCCTTCCTACACACATATGCAACATACCAATAGCCACTGCTAAGTTATGTTGCACGACATCAATTTAAGTGTATCTAGTGAAGTAAATCGTCACAAACCTTAAGCGTTACAGAACATGTGACAACAATCATTTGCGACTAAAGCACAAAATGATGCCACCTCTGAAGACATTGGTACAAGAAGATTTCTGATATATCAAAACAGATGTTGGCAAACAGGCAGTCAGGATGTGGAATGAATGAAATTACAGAAGACAAACCTCAAATCTGCCTCAGCAGAATCATTTTCCTTTTCTTGCACCAAACTGTTTGTAATTGGGTCTTCAATAAATGAAGAGAAGTAAGTTTTAATGAAGTGTTCTGATGGCATTACTGGGGTTCTTTTTGCCATGGTTTCTTTGGCATGTTGTCTACCTGCAAAATAAAGTCACAAAAAACACATAAAAACCTCAGCTTAAAAATGCTTCCTTTTTAGTGAATATCGTGACACAAAATAACCATATCTACTCATGTTACCGCCCCATACAGGATTAAATAAACTTATTCATAACAGCATTCTATTTGTTTTGCTCAGTTAAGCTAACTGTTACATTTAAAATCAAATGCACTATATCTTGAATTGTCAGACTTTAACATCTGATTATTTCTGGTAATCATACCAAGTTCTTTGAGCACTCTGTCTGCTGTGAGAAGTGTAGCCTGATTCTGGAAGCCTTCCAATATACAAGCTGCTGTCACATCTTCCAAACTCTGTTGCAAATCTTTCGTGAGTTCACATGCCTTAGCACGCCTCTGAAGAGCTTTCACATACTTGGGATTCAGGGAAAGTGCTAAAGTACAGTCATTCTTTACCTCTTCATACTTTTTCTAATAAGGAAAGAAAAACATTCATATATATATATATATATATTGATAGCTGTACCAAAAATGAATTTCAACAAAGGAATAACACCTTTTCATTCAAAGACCTACAAATGAAAATAAAACAACAGTCAAACAGAGTGTTGGGACAGCATTAAAAAAGTATGCTCTATATAAACGTGTCTCTTATTTAGGTACAGGAGTGACCTGGTGCATATATCCATGACATAAAAAACTCACGTGTATTTGGAGAAAACATACTGTCTACAGAACATGTTGCAAAACTGATTCTAACATGCCACGCAGTAAACGATCCACACAGACAGATTCTGCAGACCAAATCTGTTGACTTCTGTGGACTTAGAAGATCAAAATAATGTATTTTGTCATCACACTGTTTGCATAATTTCTGTTGGCCTCACTTTGGAAACCTGCTACAGCTTAACCTCCAAAATATACATTTACTGTGTGTATGTATATAATAATTTATAAAGGCACTATCCAAAATGAGATTTCATACCCACCAATTGTTCATATGCTGCTGCTCTGTTTTGGTAAAATGTTGACAGATCTAATTTGTTATCCTTTGGACATATTTCAATGGCACTGTCGTAGCACTTTATAGCTCCTGCATATTTCCCTGACTTGAAATACTTATTGCCCTCATCTTTGTAAGCCAATGCCTTTTTTAGTGGATTCTGTGAAACAGTAAGTACATTCAACTGTAACTGGTTATTAAAAAAAAACTATACCATGTAAGCGTTTTATACGTGTTATGCTCTAGTATAACCAGCATAAATGCCACTTTTTAAATGTTATTTCAAGCCATACTTCTTCAGCGGGTTCGAACGGTAAGTTGGAGCCTTCTCCAGCCATGTCCAGTGAGGTTTGACTGGAAGTAGCCATTGATGCAATCTTATTTTTTCTTCCATCCTCAGTTGCTGAACCTTTATCTTGGCGTGCCGCGGAACTGCTGTTCTTGAAATACCAAATACCTAAGCCAACAGCAACAGGCGCTCCAAGCACTAATGCAATTTGCCATTTTGACCATGACGATCCACTAGCACCCACACTACCACTGGACGCCGCCATACCAGATAGACGACTAATGTGTTGCCATCTGTAGTGCTACCAGAGGTAATACAGCGTGTGGAAAAAAGAATGATTACCGAGCGCAAGAAATCAAGATGGAAAAATGGCAGTAGAGGCGGATGATAAGACGTGGTACGTAATTACCAGCTTTTAAGAAAATGTCCAAAGCTTTTAAAAGTGCAGTTTAGCTTGTTGTCGTTGTGTTCGCTTCTCATTTGTTTGGTGTGCTTTACAACTTTTTGGAGTGGCGTTATGTGAGGTTAATAACCCGTTTAAGTGGGTGGATGTTGCCCACAGATGCTGATTATGCACCGAATTTACTAAATTAGTAATTACATTTTATTGTGTTTTAAAGAAATTGTCTCTACGTTACTACGTACATAAGCACCCGTTTTTGTCCTTTCTTTGGAGAGTGTGATCTCACTGTTAAGAACTGAACAGCTGTTTGGGTATATACCACAGTAAACAAGTTTACGTGTCAAAATTAGCAACTAGTTAAACCAACTTAGTTTGCTAGTCAACACCACTGGCTTGATCGCGTTTGACATGCTGTAGATATATTTCTGCTACCTTCAGGTAAACAAATTTTGGGGTTAAGCATGAATTAGCAGGGTTGTTGCAGTTGTCAAATGCCAAGCAAAATATGTCTGTTCGTTTCTACAGTCAAACTCGCCCAGCCTCCGAAATTTGTGAAGTAAATGCAGTAGGTTTCATTACCTGAGTATTATATTCATATGTTTCTTGGTAAACATTTTCAGGTAAGATAAATGCAGCACTGTAATAGGTGAAGATGTTCTGTGTGACACTTGGGGCTTCTAAATTGTGACATATTCATCATTTGCATCTGCTGTATGTCTGTACAATCTATAAGATTGCCAGTATGTCAAATGGGTGGCTTATAGAATATGCTTGTGTTAGGGTAGCATATTATGGCTTAGTTTCTGTAGTTTTGTCCCCAGTTAGGAAGCTACCTTGCCTTCATTTGGTTAATGTGGGCAAGGTTATCTTAGATTAAGAGGGTATCAGAAGGAGTGGCAGTCAACCTCCAGTGTTACAGTTTCCTTTCTGATGGTACAGGTGAATGACATCAGTGAATCATGAACAGGACCAACTACTCTGACAGGCTGGTCTTTTTATTGTATTTTGAATTAGTGCAAGGGAATTGCTGGCATGGTTCTTTATAGATTATGTTATGAATATTTTTTTTATTTACAATGTGTGTGTGTGTGTGTGTGTGTGTGTGTATATATATATATATATGTATATGTAGGTAAGTTAAAAGGTATCCACAGAGTGGTTCTTTTTTTGCAATTGATACCATTGTTGAATATGCGCAGAACAGGAAGCACAAAATATGTCCATTGTAGTTATATATTGGTCTTGACTGTTTAATTATCTTGCAATGCAAGTGTTGTCAGCATGACTGTTGCGCTGGTTACCTGCACCAGCAAAGGGCAATGTGCAGTGATAAAGTTTTTTATGGGTTTGAGGTGTCAGAGGTGTGAAAATACACCAGAGACTATCAGCAAGTGAGTATGATAGTGTTTGTTGCAATAAGGCGTGTATGAGTTGACATATTCAGAAGTGACCCAACAGGTGTCATGGAAAAGGAATCCACATTGACATGATGAGAATATAAAACAAGTCCACATGCTGATACTTGATAACAGAAGGGTGACGTTTGACAAGGTGGCAGACTGGTGGGAGATTATTCATGATTCTCCCGATAAACTAATCCACCAAAAATTCCACTTTCATAGATTCTGTGCAGGATTGATTTCTATACAGCTCAGCAGAAAATAATAAATGTCACCATTTGACCGTCTGTAATTGCTTTTCACACCAGCGTAATGAGGTGGGTGACACCTTAGTAAGTTGCTTATCACACAAAATGTGAACCCACAGTCTTGAGCTGGAGAGCAAAATACCAGAGTATGGAATTGAAACATGCGATGTCTCCTGCCCATTCTTCCCTAGGGAAAAAAAGAAAGAAAAAAAAAACCAGAAAGAAAAGAAGTGAAAATCTCAGCAAACAGCAGGAAAGGTGATGCTGACAGTTTTCTGAGATTCTCAAGCTTCAGTGTGTTGATAAGCAGTGCATGTTACTGGAGATGTTGCGTGACAAGATGAAGGAGCATTTTGGCGTGAATTCCAAGGGCACCTTTCACAAGGTGTTGTGTTGTTGTGTGCCACACTGTTACAGCAGTCTGGCTGCTTTGATTTGAAGTTCTGTTACAGTGACCATAAGCAAAAGAAGGTGGTGCATGTATGGATTGTTGCCTGGTCAGAGATGTGTTCTCTGAAGGAATACAAAAACTTGTGCAGTGTTGGATAAAGTATGTTCAAATGCTCAAGGACTGTGTTGAAAAGTGATGCATTTGCAAGTCCTGTATTATTGTTATTCTCATTTAAATAAATATGTTATGAATAATTTTTTGCTTTCATATTATCAATATGATAATTCATTGTGAAAGATAATTTATGAGGACTTATGTTATAGTTAGTAACATTAAATGGAACCAAAATTTCATGATGGGTTAGGTATCTAGTAACTGTATAAACCTTAAGTTCAGCAAAAAGTGTATATGATCACTGAATTTTGAAGCTTTATTGCTATTTGTAATCATCATAATATCTTTCAGGTGGTTTGGTCTACATGTAATAGTTGACAGAGCATTGTTAAATGGACCAGAAGCATTTTGGTCAATTTGGATATCTGCTGTAAAGGACAGTTGTATTAGATGTTACATGCATGAGTCATAGCAGTGAAGAATTGCGATGCATTTTTGAATGTAGGAAATTAAAAAAAAGAATCACATTGTTGTAGCTCAAGTGGCATCCTGTTTGTACCAAATTTCATATAAATTCACTTGTTTTCATCTGTACAGTAATCACACTATCATAGTACACTTAACCCTCTATATTTACAAAATAATTTCCTCTGTGTTTTGATCAAACACATCATCATCAGGGAAACCATTTATTTAACAGCACAAGTGGAAGTGTTTGGAAGGTTACTACAATAATAAGGGGAAAATATCCAATCAAATTTTAGAAGATATTATCTTAAAAGTACATCACAAGGTTTGATATAAGCTAAAATATGTGACAGTGAAGCTTTATCAACCTTATTTTTGTAAGGTGTGGAATATGTTTAAAAATGTTTACATAGTTACCAGTTTCTAATGTTGGCACTGAGCTGCACTTGTGCTGTTAAATAAATGGTTTCCATCATGAAGGTCTGCATGGTGAAACACATAAGAATTAGAGGATTATACTTTAAGTGTACTGTGAAAATGTGATTACTGCATAGGTATGTTCTTGTAATTTACATTTAGAATAGGAAGAGTTGGAAATGGTTTAGGCACAGGTTTTGTGTTTTCTAGAGTTTTGGTAGTTTAAGCAGAGTGTCTAATGTATACTAATCGTGTTTCAAACATCTGTCTTCTCTTGATTGCTTGTTGCATGTGAGATGTGTTTGTCTGGCAGAACTGATGTTAATTGAATTTATGCAAATTGTATCTTATTTCCATAGCCTTCTCATTTGTTGCGTACTGTTGTCTACTAAAACCGTGTTTTATCTTGTCAGAGTTCTTCTATGTTCATGCAGGGATGAGGAGGAAACACTCCTAATTGTGATAAACACTGAACTGAAACTGTGATAAAGGGGTATGCAGCATTGTAATGTTAAACCATTTAGTCCTATTTTATTTTTAATATACAGTAGAACTCCAATTATCCAGATTAATTTGGAACGCGAGCCATCCGGATATGCAGAAAATCTGGATAATAGGACTTTTCTTTGAAAATAGACAAAAATTTTTACAAATAGCTATTTTTAGGCTATGTATTTATTTACATACAGCTATAACACTTTACAGTTCTGTACGCTATCTGATAACTGGTAATTTTAAGGCAAAGTAATTTTGTAGAATTCTGGACAAAGTTACCTTAAGGGCCAAGCCGATCCGGATAACCAGCGTCCCAATAATTGGAGACATACTGTATTACCGATATTGTAGCATGCATTGGTAATTCTCAGCACACAGACTTGCACTTTGTGATGACGCAAGGTTATTGAAGTGAAGGAAGGTGACCGCAAAGTCACATGCAGAAATTAATGTATGAAGTACAAAAATAACTCTGCTTAATTTTGACTTTTCTATGTCATTTTGCACAGAATGAATGCATAGTGGGAAGATATACCTGTCTGCATGATTCACCTCTATAACACAAATTTAATTTGTATTCATATTAGTGCAGTGTAAGCCGTACTTTATCTGGAACTCACATCAAATATTAGCAGTATTCCTTAGCATGATTTCATGTCTTGGAATATTGTATTCTTTATGTTTTCTATAAGGGAGCCAGGACAGCATAGTTGGTGTGGTGACTGGGGTACCATCAGTCTTTCACAGTTGTCAGAGTTGATTCTACTCTAGATCCTACAGTCCCCTCAACTTCACCATTTCCTGCCCTGACATGTAGGTCTCCTACTTCAATAAACTAGTCATTTTTATTCACTTTCTTAGTTTGTGTTTCCGTATTATTATAAACATTGACAGTGTCTCCAGTTGTCCCTTCTGGTATGTACATACATTCTGTTATTGTCATGTATCTGTATGTGTTTTGTAATAAAGTTGTAATAGCCTTTCATTTTTAAATGTAGGGAATAAATTTTGTTTTCCATGTTTTGTTAATCAGAATTTTCATTTTGCATTGTAAGTTTGATTCCAGCTTGCAAATTACTTTGCCCATCACTATGTAGTGGGTTTAGTTTTTACTCCTCTTGGTTTCTTATTTGATTAGTGTGTGATATAAATATCAGTATTTGCAGCTTTTGGCTCTGTATCAAATTCAGTTTCTGGGAAAACAGTCTTGCTCTGTACAGTCAGATGAAGCAATGTTGAATTTTCAGTCTCTCAGTCCTGTTCCTAGTCTTATTTATTGTATTGGTGGAAATCCAATTCATGTGCCGGTATTTGTGAGTTTGTTTTAATACCATGTAGTAGGGCGTGCAGATCGGTGAGTAAGTTTAGCCACATGATGACCATCTTAAAGCTTCTGTGTTGGTTAGTTTTTGTTGAGGCCCTATCCCTTGGCTTTTTGTGTTCCTCCACTATAGTTGCGAGCAGCAGTTTTATTCACCATATCTGCCTATCATCTGGTTTAGTCTGTATGTCAACATGCTTATCTCAGAGTGTCTGTTGTAAGCACAGGCAAGGGTTGTGGCCAATGTGGAAGCATACTTCCTAAGTCACTACAGTTAATAAAGTGGGTTATCTAGGATTCAGAGGTACTATCCCTCCTTGTTGTGCTCTCGTATACCCTTATCTGATTTTAGATTATATATTTTGTGGAATATAACTGGCTCAAGATTGTGTGTAATGGGGGTTTTTGATATTAGTGGTGTTAAACCTTTGTGTTTTTGTCCTATACTGGTGGTTAATTAGTTATGTTTCCTTTGAAATACATTTAAGCCCTCCATGGCTACTGTCAAGCCTTCAACCCCCCCCCATCTCTCTCTCCCCCCCCCCCCCACACCTCTTGCTGCTGGTAAAGCTGAGTAAGCAAATAGAGTACTGTTCCATTTTCCACCCAACTTGTTCTTTAAAGATAGCAGACAAAAGAATATTGCTGACACTACTAATTAAACAGCAAGAGGAAGAACTCCATCTAATATGGTATTTGTCGATTACTGGCCTATAAAACTAGAAACAGAGGTGATCATTTTTCAGTTCCAGCTGTGAAGACTTGGGTCATGTCATCAGAAGTGTAAAAATCAATAATGTAATGTTTTAGTTCTGTACTCCTCTCAGATCCTTCTTGGTTGTGTGTGGTATAAATACCAGTATTTGCAGGTTTAAGATGTCCGTAATTCTCTTCCATTGTGACTGAACCCTCTAGCTCCATACAATGTTTCTAAGCATCATTTAATTTTTCAGTCTGTGTCAGCTGTGACAGAGCACATTATTATTTAAAGTGTATATATAATACTGTTTCTGATTTCTGCAGTTTGAAAAAAAGTGTGTAGAAGTTAACATTTAATTTTAAGTACTATGATGATTGTAAATTGAAGAAGCATGTTTACATTTGTAAAAAAGAAAACATGTGACTGAATGTCATTGATATACTGTCACTGCTAATCAAGAAACAGGTACCTTCAGAAAGTTTCCAACAACATTGTGATTTTAAAGATTGATTAGACACAGTTTCTGTGTGACATTTGAGTTATGCATCTTGAGACTTCATTCGATTTTTTAGATCTTCGATTTGTTTTTGTTTGTTGAAGTGTAAATAAATATTCTGGAAGAGAAAGCTTTAGTTATAAAGAAAACGAAGCTTTTGATATCTTCACTTACAACTAATTCTTGAAATGTTTATGGATGTTTCAGTACATATTATAAAGTGTTAATGATATATGTATTGACTGGAATCCAGTACTGAATTAAAATGCGTATGTGCTTGCTGTTACCTGTGTAGTATATTTTATTCTTGAGGTAACTGTACTTGTTCAGCATATAATTATTTCATCCAGACTGTCATTGTAATGGTCTTCATTTTGAGAGTGAAGAAGTCACTGTGACACTTCGGCTACCAACTGTATACTTGAGCTTCAGTTTTTGTTGTAAGAAGTATGGGTTTGAAGGGAGACTGGCAAAACTTCTGAAGTGCCATTAAACATAGTTTTTATCCTATTAAGAAATTACAGAGAAAGTGTATAAAGGGTCTGTAATCACATATTTTGATTATAGCCAACCCCTGACATATGCCCACCCCCACAATTATGACCATCTTGAGCATACAGCAGAAGTCACTGGATGTATAATGGAGGTGGCAATCAAAATTTGATCTACAGATGGGACTCAGTTGTTGGCTTCTCGTGCTCAAGAACTCGTGGATGAAAATCTTATGGGAACTTGAGGACAGCTGATTATTAAAGAGGTTCCCATTGACACTCCTCCAGCATTTATAACTGATAAACTTGGAGGCTAATGCTGACTCAAGTATTAGACATTTTTGAGGTAGATGGTTCTAATTTTTAACATGGTTCAGAGTTGAATCCAACAATTAAGCATGCCTGTATTCACCACGTTGAGATTTTCTATTAAATAATGAGGTCATCTGCAATCCAAACATCATTGGTTTCTTATTTTAAGAAGTTTGAGCCACTCACTACTGAGAAAGGCTGCTGCTGTTTATAGCATTATGCTTATGGTAAACATACAATGACTTGATTTGTGATGGCCTTCAGGAACCACTTAGATCCTAAGTGTAAATGTGGCCTTCATGTTGTGAGAAGTATTCTTCAAATGTTTATTGCATTTTGTTGCTGGGTTAGAGGGCAGGTGTTGTTTATCCTGAACAGCATGGGTAACTTTCATTAGTGTAAATAGAATAAGTGTGATCTGAACCATGGTCATCTTAAAATATGGTAGCAGGTTACAGTAGAATTCTTTAATCTGGCACCCATGAGATCAGACAGGTGCCAGATTATCGAGTATTCCAGATAATCAGACAGTATCTACACTGATCTAAGTTCTTACAGGTAATTTTTTGTTACTGCCCTCAGAGAATGTACACATGTCAGTTATTTTCATTTCATCATAAAAGGACTTAGTTTTTTCAATTATCGTAGGCCCATTCATGGGGTTTCCTTCAGAATGCATTGCTGTAAACCACTTATACAACGCCTTGTCCAGTTGTGCAGCTTTTGGATTTTTCAGTGTCAGTCACTTGAAAATGTCTTTCATGCCTTTACTTGATGCTCTAAATGATGGTAATTGGTCCTCCCAGTTTTTTATTATATAGTTGATGATCTAGTGTTGTGTGAAACCATAACCATTCTTTGGCTTTTGCCACTTTCAGGCCTCCTGATTATTTAAAGTTTCTGAGGAATTGTTAAAGTTACCCCTTCTTTCCTCTTGCCAGCAGTAACTTGTTACTCATCTTGGGATTTTTTTAAGTCCTTACAATAGCTTGATGGGCTCAGTATGGCCTAGATGACCCAAGATGAAGTCCCAGAATCAATACATGCCCCAGAAGTTACAGATGGCCGAACTTCTGGTCTTGGGACTAGTTTCATGAAGTGCTAAACTATCAGAAGTGTCAAATTGTCAGGTGCTGGGTTAAAGGAATTCTAGTGTATTTGGTTGCTCTTCCCACATGTCTCACAGTGTATGCACTAATGTGTCACATGTAATTTTCCAGGGTTCTTGACTTAGAAACTGCTCTCCTGGAAGACTGTACAGCAGCATCTATCTATAGCATCTGTAAAGGCAAGAGTATACCTGACATCTTGAGGGCTGAAGTATGGCAAATCTGTCTCCAAGTGCAAGAGAAAGGGAATCAGCTTGTACTATTCAATGAAATATTTGATCTTCCCGAGCAGAATATTTTACGTGAAGATTGTCAGCAGTTTGTTGGTAAGTGCTTCTATTCATTGCGAACTATGAAAGAAAGGGTAGAGGTTTTGTAGCAGAGCTGACTGTGATACTGATCATTATCTGGTGATGGCAGAAGTTAGGGAAAGACTGTCATTAAGTAAACAAGCAGCATAGAAGTTTGATGTAGAGAGATTCAATCTCAAGAAGCTAAATAAGTTGGAAATTAGGAAATAGTATCAGATTAAAATCTCAAACAGTTTTGCAGCTTTGGAGAACCTAAATGATAGCGAGGACATACATGGGGCTTGGGAAAACATGGAAGAGAATATCAAATTCTCAGCTAAAGGGAGTCTTAGGTCTGTATGAATGGAAGCAGCATAAACTGTGGTTTGTTGAAGAGTGTTCACACTTTTTAGATCAAATGAAGCAGACTAAAATGCACTGGTTGTAGGATCCCAACCAAAGCAATGCAGATAATCTGAACAATATAAGATGTGAAGCCAGTACACATTTCAGGAACAAAAAGAGGGAATGTCGGAAAGCTGAAATTAATGAACTTGAAACAAACCATAAGAACAAGAATATCAGAGACTTGTATAGGGACGTCAGTGACTTTAAGAAGGGTCACCATCCAAGAACTAATATAGTAAAGCATGAGAAGGGTGGTCTGATTGCATACTCCCACAGTATTTTGGCTAGATGGAGGAATTATTTCTCCTAGCTGTTGAATGTACATGGGGTTAATGATGTTAGGCATACTGAAATACATACTGCAGAGCCACTATTGCTTAGCCCAGTGTCTTTGAGGTTGAGATGACCTGAAAAGCTAAAAAGACACACATCACCTGGTATTGATCAAATTCCAGCAGAACCGATTAAAACATGAAGTAGGACAATTTGTTCTGAGATTCATAAGTTTATTCTGTTTGGAATAAGGAGGAACTGCCTGAGCAGTGGAAGGGGACAATCATTGTACCTATTTATAGGATGGGTGATAAAACAGATTGTAGTAATTACTGATGCATATCACCTTTCTCAACTCCATACAAAATTCTATCCAACATGCTTCTGTCAAGGTTAACTCCATATGCAGAGGAAATTACTGGGAATCATCTGTGTGGATTTTGATAAAACAGGTCAACTAATGATCATATATTTTTCATTTGTCAAATACTTACAAAAAATGGGAATACAATGAGGCTGTGCATCAACTATGTATAGACTACAAGAAAGCCTTTGATTCAGGTAGGAGGGGGTTTTTGGATAATATTCTTATTGAGTTTGGTATCCTGTGAAAGCAGTAAGGCTAATAAATATGTGTCTAAATGAAATCTGTAGCAGAGTCTGCATAGGCATACATTTGTCTCACATGTGTCCTATTAAGAATGGTTTGAAAGAAGGAGATGCTTTATCGCCATTGCTTTTCAACTTTGCTTTTGTGTATGTCCTAATGGGGGTGCAGGCAAACTAGGAGGGCTTGAAATTAAGTGGTACACATCAGCTTCTGGTTTATGCTGATGATGTTAATATACTGGATGGAAGCGTACATACTATAAAGAAAAACACAGAAGCTTTTAGTAAACACTATTAAGGAGACTGGTATAGAAGTGAATGCTGAGAAAACTAAATATGTGGTCATGTCTTGAGACCAGCATGCAGGACAACAGCATCACATAAAGATAGGTAATAAATCCTTTGAAAGGGTGGAACAGTTCAAATATTTGGGATTTATGATGAAATTAAGAACAGATTGAAGTAAGGGTATGCTTGTTGTCATTCAGTACAGAATCTTTTGTCTTCCAGTTTGCTGTCCACATCTATGAAGGTTAAGATATAAAGAACTATAATTTTTCCTGTTGTTTTGTATGGGTATGATACTTGGTCTCCCACATTGAGGGAGGAATGTAGACTGGGGTGTTCAAGAATAGGGTGCAGAGTAAGATTTTTGGACCTAAGAGGGAGAAAGTAATGGGAGTGGAGAAGACTACATAATGAGGAGCTGTATGATTCGTACTCCTCGCCAAATATTATTCGGGCGATCAGATCAAGAAGGATGGAATGGGCGGGGCATGTGGCACGTATGGAGGACAGGACAGGTGAATACAGGGTTTTGATGGTCAGACCTGCAGGAAACAGACCACTTGGAAGACCTAGGCATAGATGGGAGGACAATATTAAATTGGATTTTCAAGGAGTGGGATGGGTAGGCATTGACTGGATCGATCTGACTGAGGATAGAGACAGGTGGTGAGCACTTATGAATGCGGTAATGAACTTGCAGGTTCCATGAAACGTGTGGAATTTCTTGACTAGCTGAGGATGTGTTAGCTTCTCAGGAAGGACTCTGCTCCATGGAGTTGGTTGGTTGGTTAGAGGTTTACTGGAATCAGCGGTATTGTCTAAATGATGACACTGCTGTGTACTTTCTGACTTTCTTTACTAGTGTGATGTTCAGAATGGAGATGTTTTGAGAGACTGTGGCAGCATGGAGCCCTTCCACTGTAACAAGTAGGAGAGGAGAAACTTACTAGTAACAGTTTTGTTGTTTTGAGAATGATCTTATGTTAGATTCTCCAGCAAAGTGATTGATGCACAGCTGTGAGTAGTTACAGAATCAAGTATTGACATTGCAGAGTTTATTTATAAGGACTCATCATTATTGTACATGGGGTATTTCTATATATGTTGTGCTTCAAATTTCTGTGTGATTTTTGATTAATCATTTTGTTTGCTTTGTGAGTGAAAGCTACGGTGGTAATAATGGCATATTCAAAATTAAGAAATTAAAGTTCGCTCATGTAATGAAAAGCAGCAGATTGGGAGTGGACATGAATCACATCCAGAAACTGTTATCACAATACGTGCACATTGCTTCAACAGCTGCAGTCACTGTACATGTTAACAAGAATGTGGAGTCAGTGTTATAGTAAATTTATGTGTCTTCTTTATTTAATGTTGTACATTTTCTGTGCAGTTAACTATTATGCAGATTTATTAGTAAAACCAACTACTGAAGAATTACATTTGTATACTGGCCGACATGTTTTGGCCGCAACTGTTCGGCCATCTTCAGGGAGAATGTTTTTTCTTGACAAAGCAGCATATGGTACATTAGTGCTCAGTAATATTTTATAATTAATAAGCATTAATGTACCATCTGCTGCTTTGTCAAGAAAAAACATTCTCCCTGAAGATGGCCAAATAGTTGTGGCCGAAACATGTCTGAGGGTGTACAAATGTAATTGTGCTGTAGTTGGTTTTGTTAATAAATTTGCATCATGTGTCCTGTGTTTTGGCCTTTTGCAAGAAACACACGAAAGTGAACAAAAAATTTGCTTTTTGTATACTTTGTATTATAGAAAACCTTTGATTACTGTTATTTATAGTAGTATTTTTTTTATGTATGAGAGACTGTGGACTACTACAAAGGATCATTAAAATGAGAATGGTAAATAAGCAAATGTTAAGTATATCCTGTCATAGTGAACAAATTTTTATTGATCCATTACCAATTCAACTTCATTTAACTGAGTGATAAAAGAATGTTGTCATGTGACATGTATATTGTTGCGGTGAACATTTATGATCAAAAGGTGCTCATGTAGAGGAAGAGTGTTTTTATTGTATTTGCAGTATAACCATATTGGAGTTGCAGATTTTCAGAGGACATTTGCAATAAAATTGGCCTTTTTTTTTAAAGTCTGTATTACATGATTTGTTCATTCTCAGTGTCTGTTGCGTATTACCATCAATGCCAATGTGTCTGTAGGTCATCACTGTCTGTCATGGGTGAGTTCAGATTTGATATTTGGGTATTCATTTGAGATATTTTAGAATAATTTGTGTGTTTTCAGCGAATCTTGGCAATGAAGATGAGGACAAGGTGTCTGTAATATCAGACTTGGAATCGATTCTTACCTTTTACTGCAAGTCTAAAAGCCTGAAGTACGAGAAGGGTAATGGGTGGATTGAAATCCTGCTCCCTCTTATTGCCCTTAAATTACCAAGGGCTGGAACATATAACTTGTTTGAAGCTATCAAGAACTCCTATATTCCAAGGTTTGTAAGATAATTTGGTTTTCAGCAGCATTTGTACACAACTTTTAGATTAGTTTCAAGTATTATACAGCTAATCCCATGGAACAGAGTCCTGTTTGAGAAGCTAATACTTGCTGAGCTAGGCAAGAATATCTCTGTCTTTTATGGGACTCAAAAATTCATTACTGCATTGATAAGAGTGTGCTTCTAAATCCTGTCTAGACCTAGCTGAATCCAGCCCACATCATTAGCTATGCAGTAGTAACAATACAAATATTATATTGCAAAGAAATGAAGAAGAGTCTATTCTGGGAATTCCTGTGACCACTCAGTTGAGAATAGTTTTTTTGTCCTTTCTGCCTAACAATGAATAAAATACATTAGTGTACATGACTGTAATTTTGTCTGACATTTTTGTTTGAGTCTCACATTAAGATCACATTGAGTGTCTTTAAAACAGCGAGTGCACACATCTTTGTTTTTTAGAGGCGTACTGGCTTCTAAGGCTATTTTTATCTCTACAGAAATTAAATTAAAAGTACAAAATAGAATGAGTAAAATGTTTGTGCACGTGTGTGTGTGTGTGTGTGTGTGTGTGTGTGTGTGTGTGTGTATTCACACAAACACACAAGTGTGTATAATATGTTGTCAGACAGGATGCTGAGAACAATATTTGTGCCCAAGATGCAAAAATTAGTGTGAAACTGGAGAGGATAGTGTAATCAAGAGCTTCATAATTTGTACTTGTCACAAAATATTGTTTAGGGCAATGGATTAAGGAGGTTGAGATAGGTGGGATATATAGCATGCGTAGGTGATACAAGAAGTGCTTAAAAATTTTAGTTGGGAAACCTGAAATGAAGAGTCAAGTAGGGTGACCTTAGAAAAGAAGATAGGATAATACTGGAATGGATCTTAAAGAGACGCAGTGCGGGATGTGTGTTGGATTCAAGTGGCTCAGGATAGTGTCCATTGGTGGGTTTTTATGAATACAATAGGGAAATTTTGGATTCTATAAGAGATGGCAGATTGCTGGATCAGTTGAGTGACTGGCAGCTTCTTAGGAAGAATTCTTCTTGGTCGAATTAGCTAGTTGCGATATAGCTTTTGCGACTCTAAATACAAACTTTTCTTAATTCATCAGGTGTTACAAGAATGGCACTCCATTTCACTTGTTCCGGTTATTATTGCTGTATCATGACCCAGAATTATGCTCCTTTCTCGATACCAAACGGATAAGTCCAGACCTGTACTGCCTGTCTTGGGTGAGTGGAATACACTTTTATTGGTATTGGCATTTGTAGGCCTAACAAGTTTTACTTTGGCTAACCTGGTGAGGTCATAATGAACATATAAGGCTGAGTGGAAAGTTTACAGAAGTGTGAGATACATCTGGTGCAGTTCAGTCAGTTCATGAAAAGCCTTGTGAGGCAGATAAACATATGTTTTTATACAACGGTTGGCTTACACTGACTGTTACAGTATTTCTAATGTTTAGAGGTGTGTGTCATTTGTGAGGAGGTTTATAGTGTTTGGAAGAGATGATTTCATATGGGTTAACTTAACATCACTAGTTTCTTTTCAACCAGGTTAATCGGATAACATTTGTGCTTATGAAATAGTTTTGTTCATCCTGAATGTTAATACATTGTCAGGTTCACCTGGACTTTGTGTGTGTGTGTCACCCTGGTAGTGTATGCAACAAGCGTGGTATGAGGATCACACTGTCATCTCTCAAACTCCAAAGTTGGGTTTTGGAGCTAAAACAGGTGGCATTTTAATGCATCACATGACTCATTACATTATGGTTTCCAGATATTAAATATGGAACTGGTCATGTATGTACAGTTTTGAGAATTGCTGGCCCTGCAGGGGTACAGTACATTAGAATCTTTATGTTCAGGATTTCAACTTTATGACTACCCATTTTTATACCAGTGTTTCAACATTTTGTGGCTGGTTCCAGCAAACTGGGATGAGATCATGTGGCTGGCACATTTGCTTCCCCCATTGTCCTGCTGTTACACAGATCAGCTTTAGCTCATTCAAGCTCATGTTTCATTTGTTAGATTCATTGAGCGATTTTATTATTATGTAATTCCTTCCACCGAACACAACATCGATCCTTCAGCCCATGGACAAACAAGTTATGCCAGTTTTAGAAGGTGCTGTTGTAAGATGACACTGTTTATGCTGGGGAAGGTGTTCCAATCGTTTGGTGTTGGAAGAAATATGACATAAAAGATGCTCTTACAAAGGTTACTGCAGATGGCTTTTTGAGGTTGTTTTAGATCTTTATTACTGGTATTTCTTAAGTTCTTGGAACAAAATTGGCATTTTACATTGAAAATAGATTCTGGCATACATGATTTTAATGTTTGTGTTGGTTTTATCAGTTTTTATCAGTTACAAGCATGGAGAGTCTACTCTAGTTAGATATAATGTAAGAGCTCAGGCAAGAAATTATTGTTCTCCAGGGGTCGTGGTTAATTGGGACCAGAAAGAGACACTTAGAGCAAATCCCCTTTAAGCATGGAATTTCTACCCATAAGAAGTAATGTGGTAATGAAGATCAGGTTGTTGTACAGGTACTTTTTACAAACAGATTATGTTCAGAAGCTTGAATCATGTTGGAAGTCGTTAGTAAAAATAAAGTTTCACATATTGCAGATCAAAAATTATGAACAGTTTAAGTGTTTTTGTGTACATCTTTATAATACGCCTTTTGGTTTGGTGTTATATTCACACTGCAGTTCAACTGTATACAGAAAACTTTCGAGTTTTCAGTTTCTGTAGTTGCATAGCTCTCCTCACGGTTTTGATTACATGCCTAGGAGCACTGTATTCTGTTTTTATCCAACATCTATTGACGTGAGTAAGAACTTAGAATTATTCAGTGATGCATGTTATTTGCCTTTCAGTTTCAATCGCTCTTTGCAGCAACATGTTCTTTACCAGTTGTGCAAGCAATGTGGGACCTGTACTTCCAGCAAGCTGACTCATTCTTTGTTTTCTTCCTTGCTTTGGTTATGGTTGTTAATGCAAGGTAAGCTTAATGCTGTTTGTTTTCTCTTTTTTCCTTAAACATTTCTACTTCACATACTTTGATGGTCTTCAAATGTATACATTATATGATGTCACTGTGTATCTAAATGTTATAAAACGTTGAACTTCGTAATTTCTTTTTGTTTGTTTGTGATCACTGCATACCTGTTTGATTACAGTTCATAAAGTTATAGCTGCATCTTCACATAATTTTCATGCATGTTTAAAGCTTCCTGTATGGAGGGGAAAGTGGGGATTCACTCTTTAGTACCTAATATCAGGTATACCCGCCACACAGGGTGATACTCAAAATGCTGAATGTTGGTATAGATTACAGCCATTTAATGGTCTCCTTATGCAGCTGTCTCTTAAATTCCAGTCTCCTGCACACTAGAGCTGGCATTTAATTCTGGCACCAAAGGGTTAATTCTTGTACATTTAATTACTGTGGTTATTACACTAATTTACTTACATTTGCAGTAAGAGAGCCATGTCATGCCTCAGGTTGTTAGTCTCCATTCTGTTACCACAGAGGCCCACGTTGTGTCACAGGCCCGGCTGTGTGGGAATTGTGGTGGACGGAGTGGCCCTGGGACAGGTTTTCTCTCAGTACCTCAGTTTTCCCCTGTCGATATTATTCCATCAATATCCTATACACGTAGTTCTTTAATTTACAGTTGGTGCTGTGTAGTCTTAGGATTTGGTAGGACTATTAAACACGCTTTTACAATAAGAGAAGAAAAAATGTGAATACTGTGTAAGGCATTTAGGTACCTAAGACTACAAAAAGCTGGTCAATTGTGGGAGAGGAGAAGAAGATAGTAGGCCTAGAACATGTTGGTTGGACATTGGAAGTTGCTGATATACTGTACAGAAAGACTTAAGAGTTACAGCTGAACATTGTGTGCTGGTAATAAAAGACAGTGGGTGAATGGTGGCACAGTTGGTTGAGGCACAACACCACAAGATAGGAGGTTTTGGGTTTGTGGGTATTTTCAAGTGAACTCTTCCTTTTGGCTGCATTCAGTGGCCCTGGGGTATACTCAGCCTCTGACAGAAATGAGTACCATGGAACTTCCTTGGGGATAAAGTGTGGCTGGTGGGTGAAGCTGACAACTCTGCCGTCCTAGTTGTGCCAAATGTCAAAGTGAGGATGGAAGCTCAATATTCCATCCCCGCTCTTGAATCTTCATGACTTATTATGGGAAAGCGTTACCTTTTAATGAAACATAAGACAGGCAATATACATGTAACGTAATATTGACGCATGTGTGTGCCAGCATTGTTGCCATGGAAAAGCAATAAGTATTACATATTCTGAGCATGTGTTTTTGCCTTAGTTATTGAGTATGCACAGTGCGTGCATTGTATTGTATTGTCATCTGCGGCCTGTCAGGGTCTACAACATTTTTCTACAATATATCATACATGGCATGATTTTCTTAAAAATGTTATTGAACATAAAGTGTGTGTTTTGATTTTCTCTACAAATTTTGTCTGAAACATTTCTCATTCTAAGAAGAATTCAATGAGATATTATCATAAATGTACATACGTCTTCATGTAAAGTATCCGTGATTCTTGTCTGATTTTAGTGAAACTTGAATTTTTTCGACAGATCTTGAAGGATACTCAGATATTGAATTTTATGAAAATTTATCCAGTGGGAGCTGAGTTCTTCCATGTGGATGGGTAGACGGACAGACAGACAGACACAGACACACAGACAGACTATGAAGCTAATAGCTGCTTTTTAAAATTTTGCAAACATGCCTGAAAATGTTCATTTTTTGAACTGAGTGTACACTTTGGGTCGTTCCTTCGGCATTTGACAGTCATTTAGCGTGTCAAAATTTTCCCCTTTTGTGAACTCAAATATCAGTGACTGTATCCACCAGAGACAACCACTTGGCTACATCTTCAGCCATTTGTGTTCAGTTCATATATCCATGCCCATTTAACTAAGACTTATTTTAATACAGTTGTCCATGAATGCCTATTTGTGTCAAGTGACCTCATCTTTTGCAGTTTTATCATCAAAGTTGTGTGTGTATCTCATTTGACCCACATGTAGTAGAAGTTTCAGTCCCTCCCATCCATCATGATAAAATTCTTAGCAGTGATATCGTGTTATATATGCAAACCATTTCCCAACAAGGAATATAATTTAAATTCAAAATTTACTGCTGCTTTTGCCACTGAGTTTGTACCTGTGTTTCTAGCACAGTTCTGCTACTGGCAATATACATTATGTGTGCCATATGGCAACTTACTGAGAATTTAAAAGATGGCGATCTTTGACTTCAAAACTTTGGTAGCAGGGTTAACATTCTAATAATATTACACAAAGAGCTCCTCACTGTGTAATTATGTGTTACTTCATCTGCCTTAGGTATTAATGTCTACCACAGCACTTTGTTCCCAGACACCCTATTTTACCTGACAACCACATCCAAGAAGGTAGTAATTGTCATATGTTTAATTTAATAATGAATATAATTAGTGATAACACTGTTACTATTCCTAAGTTTGTTAATTTTGTCACACTTCAACGCATTGCAGACCGATCAGCCTTCTAAGTTAAATACCCCAGTTCCCAGACATTTTCAGGCATTTAAACTTTTAAAGAAGGGGATATTTATACTTACATTTCCGTGCTGTAGTTGATGCGCCATGATGTCACTTGGCGTTTTCATCACACAGATAGCCTAATAATATTTCAGTGTATGATATTTTTCAAAGCAGCTTCCTTTGTGAAGTGGCACAACACAGTACTCACAAATATATCTTGTTTCATTCCGCTGTTTGTGCGCAGAACAGACCCTACATTGCCTCAGTGAATATTTCTTTTTTCCTTGTCCCCCACAAACTGTTTTTCCTAACTTGTGCTTACTAAAATTCCCCGACAGTCTTCCTAGTGGGTCCTCTGTTGGCCCGCTTGGGGTAGGTCTCTTCTGTGATGGCACAGCGTTGCCATCATCACTGTTGGAATCAGCCATGTCCCCTCATTCTGTGTTCCAGTTTCTAGTGACCTCATGAAGAAATGTCTTGTATTTTTGTCCCTTTAGTCCTTTATTCAGTGTTTGGTAAATCAAGAACGAATTAAATGAAGCACAATTTAGTAGAAACAATACCACTTTCTTTGACCATTTCACAGTTTTTCTAAGAATTGAATAGTAGCTGAAGTATTGATCCGCACGATCTACACGTTTTATGTACTTGTTGTATTGCGCTATACGGTTTGGTTTATTTATTTCTTCATTAGTTTTTCTATCTGTCTGTCCTGTATTGACATGTTTTGAATCATGTATGGTACTTATCATTCTGACTAATCTCTTGTCCTTCCAAACTTGCACCATATATCACCTTTTCTTCGAAAAGATGACTCTCCTCTCTTCAGCCCCTTTGTCTCTTTCTCCAGATCTTTCAGAATGCCTCTGTTAGGCCTCATTGTGCCACATACTCTGTTTTTGTGTTTCAATAGGTTTCCCACCAGATTCACACTATTATAACATTTATCCTGGTATACATGATGGTGAACATGTAAATTGTTTTCCAGTACTGACATGACTGTCATTCAATTTCTTACCTTGTGCTGTATATATTTCCATATTAGAAATATGCTGTGTTTTTGCTTCACAGAGCATTCTAAATAATGCTCCATATTTTGTAATTTTGCCAGGGTTGTAAATTTGAAATCTCAAGACACCCACTCCCTGGGATCATCCCTTCATCCAGCGATAGTTCTTTTTCTGGACTATACACGGATCTGAACTTCTGAAGGAGATATTCATAGACGGTTTAAATTTTGAAGAGTCTGGCTGAATCGGTTTTTTAGTTGGCTGTTATCATTGAAATGCCAAGCTTACCGTATTGCCTCGAAACGATTTCTGCTCAATGTTTGTGAAACTACTGGTGTAGCTATTGTAGGATCTGTAGAACAGTAGTCTTTCAGGTTATCTTTCCTAACTTGACCCATCAAAAGTATTAGGCCTAAGAATTTTTTTATCTCTGATTTGGTAATGTCAGTCCATTTCAGGGATTTGGGGGAAATTTTCCATTGGTCTACATTCTGCCTATGATACAAATTTGACTCCTCAGCAGAGAGTTCAATGAGGTCATCTCCAATCACAGTGCTAACAACTTGGGCTATGTCTGTAGGGTTTTCTGTATTTACACTGACACCTGGGTTCCCTAAAAATCCTTCAATGTTAGGAGTGTTGTCATGTTTACTCCATCTGTCACCAGTTTCAATGTTGGATTGTTCACTTATTTCACTGTCACTACTGTCTGTATTTGGAGGTTCACTGTCACTACTATCACCTAAACAAGACTGTGAACTTTTTCACACACTATGCGTCGGTAGATTATTGTCAGCCATTTCAGTATCACTGGATTCAGAATCGGATATATCTGACAATGGATCAGAATAAAGTTCTGCTATGGTTTCCTCAACTGTCAAACACGTCCTCCTTGAATACATAGTTGCTACTAGCCCAAACTACGACAGAACACATGCTGAAAACCTGACATGTGTCAACAACCATCAGGTACACTCAATTCAATAACATTTGACATTAATGTCCTTATTTACCCCGACATGCTTCAACGCATCACAGCATAACCCTCAGGGGGTGCTTCCTTTAAAAACACAAAAACAGCTTAAAAAACTTCACAAGTCTTAAAACTTCTAAAGTTTTTCAAATGTATCGGGGTAAATAAAGACTTGAATGTAAGTTGTTACTGAATTGTGTGTACGAGTTGGTTGTTGACACATGTCGGGTTGAATAGGTGCATACATGTTATGAACAATATACAACAAATGCACTCAAAATTTTTTACACATGAAGAGGCCGACTGTTGGGATAATATATGTTTCCTGGGTTGAAGGAACAGAAGGAATTCATGGTTTGTTAACCTTTTAAAGCCTAGCGGTAACTTTACACATGACCAGGTCTAACATTAAAGAATTCTACATGGTGCCCACATTATGTTTATGTGTTTTGTACGTATCTCAGAACAAACAGCAACTTTTGCCTTATAGAACATTAAGAGACTGGTTTTTATAACTGAAGTGGAGAGTGTTTACAGTGCAGTACGCACTGAGTCCTTATATAAAACAGACGGGCTTCGTCTTTAAAGGGTTAATTTTATGGGTGCCATAAAACTCCTGATGTAACTTGAAAGTGAACTCGGGAAAACAAGAATGCAGCCACGGATGCTATACCTCAGTAAATGACGCACTGTTCGAAAACAACTTTCGTTGTGGCCCATACATGGTGCAGGGAATTTAAATCACGACTTTTTTCGTGGTCCGTACATAACGTATGAAGAGGATTTATTTGCTGTTCTTATGGTATGATCTGCAGTCACACTGTTGTTAAAGCATTATTGAACACCCACTTTTCTCTAATGTGTGATGAATTGATAAAGAGCTTTTGATTGCTTTTGCTGTCATTTTGGATCCACCAGAGTGGGCGACGATATATCAGACTGTTTGTGTTTGTACTTTTTTTCTCTAATTTCTTATTAATGAAGAATGTCCATTGGTAGGTTATCTGTTGCGTTGAACTTCACACTGATGATTCTCTGTAATCTGCCTTCTATCTGCATTTGGAATTAACTGCTCAGAGTATATTAGGTGTAATGTAGAATGAACTTCATAAGTTTGGAAGTTCGAATTTTCATAAAAACTAGTTAGTTCCTTCCCTTTTCACAAGCACATACAATGACAAATTCTCTTCACTTCTCTAACAGTTTCTGTATTTGAAATAGAATAGACATGTTTATGGATTTCAAAATATGTAATGTTTGTGCTATATGGTTGGTTCTTGTCTGGCAGAAGTTGATCAGTTTGTGCCTTTGTGAGGTTATTTCTGGGTTGGTGGCATGAATCAGAATTAAGTCATTTGTAATAAATATATTAGTCTTTTAACACCATGCTCAAAGCATAAGGCTTCTGAAATATTCAGGGTACATTGTGTGTGGACATAAAAAAATTCCTTTTCACAATGAATCATGATTCATTATGAACGTAATATAAATTACAATTTAGTAAACTGAACATTGCAGTCAAGTTGGTAGCATGCCTGTTTTGTATTCTGGTGGTCTCAGTTCAAGTGCAGTTCCCTGACTCAATCACAGTGTCCCATCTTCGTTTTTTATTTTATTAATTCATTTTTTCAAAATTCTAATGGCCTATTCATCAGCCAATTTCAGTGGCTGATTTTGGCTGGAGGGCAAATCACTTAACATTTCTGGTATCATAATATGTACAAAAACTGTGTTTTTAAAATTTCAGTTTTGGGGGTTTTGGGGGGGGGCTGCAGCCTGGCAGCCCTCCACCCCCCTCCTGGGGTGCACCGTTGCTGGCTTTTGACTGCAGTTTTTCATCTTTCTGTCAATCTGTCCTGGAAAATGCTGTGATGGTACTTGAGAATAGACTCATCTGCTTTCTACTTTGTCCTTTCAAATTCTTTATTAACTAATCTTCCTATTGTGTGTCAATAATCGGGGCTGTGGCAAGTGTAGTGAAGTAAACCATAAATGGAAAGAACCTATTTTAAAGTTGTCACAAATGTGAGTCAGTATACTTTACGTAAAACCAACCAACCAACCAACCAACCAACCATCCAACCGACCGACCGACCAAAAGTCTTTTTTGAGAAGGTAACAGGTCCTCAGCTAGTCAAGAAATTCCCCACATTGATGGAGCCCAAAGGATCATTACCTCATTCACAAGATCCTGCCACCTGTCCATGCCTGAGCCAGATCAATCCAGTCCATGTCCCCCATTCCCCTTCATGAAGATCCATTTTAATATTATCCTCCCATCTACATATGGGTCTTCAAAGTGGTTTCCTTCCCTCAGGTCTCCTCACCAAAAATACTTCACGTACACTTTGTAGAAATGGTGACTATCAAATGAGAGATGAAGTGTATAAAGGCAGTAACTGACAGTGTCATTGGAATAAACATAATGAGTATGCTTTATTTGCATTGGTTTATGGGTGCAGTAAGTCACAGAGTTCCTTGGTATCACATGTGGCTGGGACTCACAGAGAACGGTATCTTGTCACAAGAAACAAACAATTTTTTAAATATTTGTAATTGTTTAATAATTTTATGTCAGTGTATTACTGTGAACATAATGTGGCTATATAAACAAAGTTTTTTTCTGCTTGTGGCAAGTTATATGTTGTTCTGGGTTCAATAGTGTCATTGTCATTACATTCCTGCTTCGTTGTAATCATCACATATTGGAGACACGCCTGTTCAGTGGCAGTGATGAGAAATATTTATTTTAACAGGGAACAGATCCTGAGCATGAAGAGTGAGAACAAGCAAAATATTGTTGATACATTAAGTTCAATGCCCTGTGCACTGGAAGCAGATGATGTTGCTGATTTTTGTTCATTAGCACAGTACTATGCCTTGAAAACTCCAGGATCTTTCCAAAAGGTGAGATGTACTTTACTTCTTCAGCTGTTCATTGATTATTTTTGCTTCATATGCTACATCTATGTTCTGCATTCTTTGAGGTTATCACAGTTTATGATTCTGTAGTTCTGCAAATTGACGACTGCATGAAAATTACTGGGGATGAAAATAAATGAGGCTGGAAGACATGACTTTGGAATTTGGGTATATTAATTTGATAAGAGGAAAACAAAACATTATATACAAGGCAGTAAGTAAAAACGTGTGATGTGGTTTGGAGGTGTGGCATTTTAAGGAGAAAACAAATAAAAAATTATTGGCAGTGGATGTGTGTTTTGGAGATGATGGGCATAGTCATCAAGGCAAGACAGAATTTCAGATTGCATAACTGGGGGAAAAGTTTGGAGTTACAAAAGTATGTGCTGATTTTTGTCTGTTCTTTCATTCAGTGTGTTGTGTCTTTTCAACCAAATTCAGGGATTGTGGCTTAAAATAGGCAACAGCTGGCACCTCCCAAGTTTTTACTTCATCATTTACTGTCGTTCTCTCATGTCATTGGAGAGTGTGTAACCTTTGCGTTTGGAACATGACTTGTGTAAGCTAAGACTCATTTATTCATTCATTTGTGTGTTCTGTCATTCCATTGTTTATTGATTCATGCTTTGTTAATATCAGTTACCTTAATAGTTCATAATTTTGTTATTTTTTGGTCATACACATAAAAGATAAAAAAATCAGATATTTTGTTATAATGTGTATTGATTAACAAGAGGTAAATATTTAAGAGTACTCACACAGGGTGATTCTGTTACATTATGTACTACAAAAAATATTAAGTCAGGAAACTTCCATTTTTCATATATGCATTTATTTCTGTGCAGCTTGTGTTAAGAGTAGCATTAACAGCAACATTTGCCTTTGATTCAGAAATTTACAGAATGCAGAGGAAACACCATTTGTGGTGTCTTGGGGTGGTTTGTGTCCGCTAATGTCTGAAATAACACATTTACAATCTTGTAATCACCAGTAATTGTGAGTAATGAGTGTAATCCTGAATTGAAATTGAAATTTCAGTGGTGTATTTGGTAATTACCATGGTTTTCGCCGATAACCCTTCCATTGATCCACTATTGTATATGTAGTCTTTGAGAAACACTTGAAATTATGATATCACTTTGTGCATATACTGTCTTAACTGGAACGTGTACTGAAGCACAGATACCATCCACTTCTGTTTAATGCCATCACCTAGTGGTCCCAGTCACAACAACTTACAACCTTGACCAGTATGTAGCTACAGAATGGCAAGGGTGAAGTCTTTTACATAAGAACTTAGGAAAAGAGGATGTTTTACCAAAATTTATTATTGTATTTGGGAGAATTAGCAGGTTTAACCTCCTTGTCCTTTTGTGTAACTTTATGTTGACAGTTGCTGCTTCTATGACCATAGAGTTTGCATTTTAGTGTCATCTGTCATTTTTGTGAGGTGCATTCTCCTAAGCCATGAAAAGCACCTCTGAGCGTTGTCATGTGTCCCTGTCCATCCACATGTGTCACCTTAGCTTCTGCTGGACATATTTTCATAAAATCTGATATTTTAGACTTTTATTAAAATCTATTGAGAAAATACAAGTTTGGTTAAAACTGGACAAAAATATTGTGTACTTTACGTGAAGATGTAAGTGCATTTTATATTGTTGATATGGACACCTGTAGCTCAGCAATTCAGATAATGGCAGTACCAAAGAGAATGCATTGTGTGTTTCCATGGTGACACATTCATTAATTATATTGCTGATGGCAACACATGCAGCTTAACAGTGCATTATATTTAGTATGATTTTGTGTCTTTTTGAACAAAAATACTAAAGAGAATGTATTGTTGCGTTACCATGATGATACATACAGTATATTGTTGACAGTGACACATCTAGCTCAAAGGTACAGAGAACAGTAATAATAAAGAGAATGCATTGTTGTGTCTTAGTACTGTTATTCTCTGTACTGTTGACACAAACAAGGATCTGACATTAATTGCAGTGTTGATGACATTTCCGTGGCAACAATGGTATGCGAACGTGCTACAGTGTTACATCAGACATAATTGCCTCTCTCATGGGAAGTGTACTTGTAAGAAAAGCAGCAGTTAGAAGTGTGAGGATGTGGCCAGTGCCTTTTCTATAGCTCTATGTCTGTATACTATTGAAAGAAAGATTAAAATATGTTGCTGCACTTGCAGTTATGGCTGAGAAGACAACTGGCAGGATTGGCAGTTTTAATTGACGTTTCAGATGTTTTATTAATTTTTAATCTGTGTCATAGTGTTCTAAAATTGATGGAAATTTCTCATTTTCTGAACTACCTTCAGTTTCAGTAATTACAATGATTGTGACAATTTTCTGTGCAGGACCTTCTGAAGGCATTGTTTGGTGGTAATGATGAACCAACTGAAACTTCAAGCATTTCACAGGCTCTCTGTCTTCCTGTGTCAGCTCAGGAACTAGTAGAAAATGCAGAGTCATCACATCATTTAGAGAGTATAGAATGTGTTCGGTTCTTTCTTGTGGATTGTCGTCCAGCTGAACAGTATAATGCAGGGCACTTACCAACAGCCTTTCATCTTGATTGCAATTTGGTAAGATACAGTGCCCATTTTATTTACTAAGGACATGTTAAGTCCTCTACCACATTGGTATTTTCTGACACTAGGGAATTAAATAGGACATTTGAACTCTTATCAGAAACTACAGTATTGTTTTGTTGCCACGTGCTGTAGTGCAGAGATTTCCAAAGTGTGGTGTGTGGGCCATTAGGAGCCTATGAGTATCATCCAGGTGATCCACAGAGCAGGCATATCCATTGCAGCAGAATGTTTGTATTAATATGTAATTGTTTTTATTTCTTCTTTTGTTAAAATTTGAATTATAAATAATTTAGCAAGTAAAATGTAGCAATTAAAAATATATCATGCAACACTTGTATACTAATGCTATAAGTATTAGTGCTAATTATGTGCTAATTATGCAGGTACTAATTTTTCAATAATTTCAGATGCTGCAGGAACCGGCAGCCTTCTCTACTGCTGTACAAGGTTTGCTGTCAGCTCAGCGACAGGCACTGGCTGCTCGGTCAGCAGCAGGTGGAGAACACTTGTGCTTCCTGGGCTCAGGGAGAGTTGAAGAGGATCAGTACACTCACATGGTTGTTGCTTCATTTCTGCAGAAGCACACTCATTATGTTAGCATGCTTACTGGAGGGTATCAGGGTAAATATTCAAACAGCATGTTTTAGTGTGTTGTAATTCTCCTTGTGTTTAAAAGGTAGAGGTAGTGGATAAAGTAATCCTATAATAGTATCATGTTGCGAAATGCTTGGTGCACTTCAGTCTGGATTCTTCTATCTTTCTGTGTCCTCACTGCACACCTGAAGGTTCAGTATATAAAGGTAAAGTTTTATGTGTGATTTTGTAGGCAGTGGAACTTAGTGTCTTGCTGTAAGCACAGAACATACCCGTACATTCGGTGTGCATGAGACCAAAGTGATGATGAATCCAGTTAAACCAAGAAAGAGAAAATATGAGGAACTGCTTAGTTTGCAATGCTTGTCTGATATAGTTAGGGTTATCATGTCAAGAAGGACGAAGTGATTGGAAGTTGCAGAACATATTGAGGAAATGAGAAGTGTGTATGGAATTTTAGTCAGAAAACGTGATGGGAAGAAACTGCTTGGGAGACCTAGGCATAGAGTGGAGGAAGACCGTAACTGGCAAGTGTAATAATTTGTGCCACATAGTCTTTGAAGCATAACTGTTTTGTGTTTGAAAGTGTGCCTGCTGAGGATCACAGATTGTAGTTGAAACATGTTGAGGTTTTCCAAGCATGCTGTTTTATGTAGTTTGTTTTGCTCTGAGGGTCATAATATTAGTAGTTGTGAATTTAGCAATTTATCACATTTTGTACCCGAAACTTATTTAAATATTTCAGCAATTCATGAAAACTTTGGTGAAGATGTTAGCAACAGTTTAGAAGAACATAATCCTCAGAGTTGCGTTGTATGCACCCCTGATGTTGCTGATGAAGATTCTGAAACCCTTCGACCTAACAGAAGTTCTTCTGATCTCTTTGGCAAAATCAGGTATTGCTTTCTCTTTTGACACATTTGTTCATAATTGTATTTTAGTGTTGATAGTTTTTGATGATAAAGGTGCATTTGCAATGGGCTTTGTAACTTTTTTCTGTTAAAATGAAGTATTGTAGTGAACTGTAGTTAGTAAGTTTATGAAGTACTTACTAATGGTGTTGTTTGTTTTTTCTTGCATTTAACAAAGCTTGATCTATTGCATAAGCTATGAAGCACTGAATAGCAGGGTATTGGAATGGGGAAAACGTACAAGGAAACAGTGTTGGACTGTTTGTATAATTTGGAGTTCTGAACCCAATATAAACCAGGATTGCCAACTACCATATTCACCTATCCGTTTGATCATGTACTGTTCCCTTCTGTGAATAGTGCATGCCAATATGACACTTGAGAAACAGGATTGATTGTCATGCAGGACAAGGGCTTTGAAGTTGCCATTTTAAATTTGCTACTTTTTTATTGTGGATCATGTGGACAGCTGTGTTACAATTCCTTTGTAGTGCAGCTATGAAGCTTAAATCTGCTGAGGTCAAGGGAAAGCTGTTTGACTATATTGTGAATCCAACTGGAAGTAATACAGTGGAACGACATGTCAGCAGTGCAGATAAACTTGGCAAACGTTATCGTAATATGGCGCCTGTCTTTAGTATCGATGAAGAAGATGGAGGTAAGTTGCTATGGTTTTTATGCTTCAGCATAAGTAATGATGATACTTTGACAAACTGTCTTCATCAATAGATTATTTGTTGCTCTGTCTTTTTCAACATGCGTTTTTCTAAATTGTAAATGAATTGAAAAAACTCATTTATTTGTTATTCCATATAGATGTGATATATAGGCATTTGATGGACGAATTGTAGCAAAAACATGGTATCTGGCTTCTGTCTGTACTTAGACCCTGATGAAGTTGAGAATTTTGATAGCTGACTGACTGTGCTCGTAAGTCAGCCTGAACCAAGTCATTGTGCCTATAATTAGATGAATCTGAAACACATTCCTCTTTTTCAAAATTCCAGGAAGGAAATACAACACTTGGCAAGGGAAAGATGGTTCTTGATAAATGAAACAAAACCAGATTGAAGGAAAGTCAGAGTATCAACAAATTGGAGAGATGAAACAGCGCACCACACACAGTAGTGACATTGTCACTGGTACTTCATTTTTAAAGACTGGATTTTTCCAATTTTATCTTGGTTTTTAAAAGCTGTAAAAGAAGTTTTTGTTTTGTTTGTAACATATCACAGATTTATAGGGATCGTATGAATTTATGAACATGAATAATTTGTTTTTATAAAACAGTATTCTGTTCGAGTCTGATTTAAAGTTACATGTTAATATTAGCATGCACCATTCTGATGCACAAGGGAACATAATCATCTGTTTTTATGAAGACAGTTTGTCATTTTTTGTTGCTTTTCCAAACCTTCTTCAGAATGTCTGATATCTCTCCTCTTATTCGTAATAGAATGTGTCGGTTCATTTATCATATTGCTGCCCAGCAGCAATACTCACAGCAGCTTCTACTGTGTGGCTGAAACATAGTCTTCCCACAACACAGATATGTGATCAATCGATTATGTTTTAAGATGGTGCTTGCTAATATATTATAGAAACTGTATTACTTACGTACATGATCTTAACAGTAAAACCTTCACATTCCAGCACTATTTGCTTGTGGATGTCAGTGAACAGAGAATGTATTTGTTGAGGTTCAGGCATTTCACTTCCAAGTATGCTTCAAATGAATGGCCTTGTTGCCTTCATGGGGCCAGCCCATCCTTTGATAAGCATGTACCAGGCTTAGTCTTCCAGAGGGGATAATGGGGAAGTTTAATGCAGCCCTTCAGGCAGGAATGTCATAGTTGACATTAATAGGATTGCATATAGTAACATCTTTCTTAATTAGTTGTTCTGAAAATGTCAATGAATGTTAAACATACACTGTCCTTTGGCATGGAAAAATTTTTGTTCATAAGCTGCTGTTTGGGTGATACATGTTTGAGCTGTTTTCAGAGCACAAACTGACTCTCTCTCACAGTCTTGCATCAGTTGCACAATTTCTTCCTTGTCACTTTGTATTGCAATAAATGTTACTCCACTTTGTTGACTATGCCTTCCCAGTTCCACAGAGCCTGTCACTTA
This sequence comes from Coptotermes formosanus, assembly GCA_013340265.1. Classification (NCBI taxonomy): domain Eukaryota; kingdom Metazoa; phylum Arthropoda; class Insecta; order Blattodea; family Rhinotermitidae; genus Coptotermes; species Coptotermes formosanus. Next base: position 3,057,514 of record BLKM01000700.1, read on the forward strand.
AGTGCCTTGTAACCAGTCTCAGGTGTTGGCCCTCATGATGAATTCTCATTGCCCTCCTGTGATTTCTAATGAGTACCGTATTGGTTTGATCTGAAAGCTAGTCAGTGTAGACTTTTCATTTCTGGGTTTGCATTGTATAACACAAGAGAACTGTGATATGTTCAGCAGCCATCTGAGCAACTTTTTGTATTATTTGGTGCTTCATTTTCTGTTAGGAACATACATGTGGAATATTTTATCTTCTAGATGTCTCCCCTCCCATATGTGAATTTTTTTGGTTCATGCTGTTTGCTTTTCTACGTTGTTGCACTGACCAGAGTGTCAGCGTAGAAAGCAGAGATGCATGATTAGAATTTCTTATTTATCCAGTTCATCAGGAGTTGCTGGCTTTCTACAGCAGTATGTTCCCTGCCTTCCAGCATTGTATCTTGGGTATATCTTGGTCTTTTCCTTTATACTGCCCCAACTAACTTAATTCCTGTTTAAAAGAAGACATATATAGTGAAAACAATTGTCCACCTAAACTTTGGTTCTACTAACATCTCACTGTCATGGTTGTTTTAAAATCATATTATTAACTGAGGCCACATGATTTGTTATCTTAGTTCTAACACTGCTGTTTATAGGGCAATTCAGAAAGAAATGAACATTTTAAAAAATTCATAGAGATTAAGTTAGTATTTACTACTTATGGGACACAGTTCATTAGAGAGTGTGTGTGAAGGTTTCCTGTGGGCCCTTCAGGCATTTGATATGAGCTCCAGAAGTCACATGGTAGATAACTGCAGGTAACTCTCGTTTTACGCGATTTCGTTTTGTGTGATTCTGCTTTAACGCAACTTGAAAATTTGCACGACTTTTCTAATTCACGCAATATTTTTGCTTTAACGCGATTTGGCATAGACGATCCGTGATCACGCTTGTTGAATTTACTCGATACTTTCAGTTCCATGCAACTGGGCATTGACGAGCCGTGGTCACATCGTCTGTAGCAGGCTAGCAGGAAGTGATGTCACTGCACGCCATCAGTTGCGTGTATGGATTGGTTATGTTGCGTTATATCCACGTGGCTGGTTTAGTTTTCTCTTCAACAGCATTGGCTTTTCTTACCAACATGAGCGAAAAACATAAATCTGCATCACCTAGTGCAGTCCAAGTGAAAAATCAGCAAAAGACAATCGGTATTGAAAAGAAATTAAGCGTAATAATGCGATGTGAAAAAGGTGAGAGAATCGTTGATATATGCCGTAATGTTATACCCGCTCATGATATTGTACACCAAATTCGTGATATTGCTCACAGAATTAAAGAAAGTGCTGAATCAGGGACTAAAGTGTTTGTGTAGCAAGACTACCACAGTCCTGTCCATACCAAAAACTGTGGGTGTGTCTCTTACATTTATATTGCATTAGAAATAAATATATTATCTGGAAATATATGTATACTGTATAGGAATGTATATATACTGTATACGCAGTATCTATATACTCTACAGGTCCATATATTCACTAATGGTATAGCCATAGACTGTATAGTATGAGGTTGTCAGTCCCCTAACCCCCAGTAAATACATTTTTTCAAATGGGAATTTTGTATTCGATTTGTGCAACATTTTTCAGGAACATAACCATGGCATAAAACGAGAGTTACCCATATTCATTAGTCCTGGTGCACTTAGTGCTGTTATCTTTGGATCATGTCTCACACATTGCTGTGGTAGTGTGTTATTCAGACGTTCTCACACCTCCAGGTACATGTGAGGAGGCATACCATCTTGCTGGGAGATAAAATCATCAGAATCTGCATGAAGTTGTGGAATAAGCCAGTTTCTGATTGATTTTGGTGCAAAAGAGAGAGGTCCTTAGATTTCATGATGTGGCATGGCACCATCACATTCACTTTTGTGAAATCCTCTTTATGCTTGATGACTTGGTGAGGATGTTTGAGAATTGCAGATATGAACATTCTGTTGGTTGACTTTGCCACTCAGTGGAATGTGGCCTCATCACTGAAAAGAAACTGTGCTGTCGCACCAGTCTCTTCCAGTTTCTCTTGATGCATACAGGAGAACTCGTATCGTTTGCATCTGTTGTTCAGTTTTAGCAGCTGCACTAACTGCAGCTCATAAGCTGTCAAAGGCAAATGCTTCTGGAGAAGATGCCAACTGTTGTTTGAGGCAAATTCATCTCATGGCTACTGCTGTAAATTAACTTCTGAGCTACAGTCTTCTTTTGTACCTTACGATGCTTTATTGGTGCTGCATGGGTGACCTGGATGTCTTCTTCTTTTAGATACAGCCTTTGTTTTCAGACTGCTTAGTCCAGGTGTAGATTGAATTAGGTGTGGTGGTCCTGCAAAACGCGTGTTACATTTCACTGAATTTGTGCTTACAAACTGGGGAACACAAAGTGCCATTTCTTGTGAAAAAGCCATTTCCACAAGTGTGTGCCTGTGATGGATTGGAAGGGAATTTATTTCCAGCAGGCATATGAAAGAACATTCAGAATATATATATATATCAGTTGGCCCATAAGAATTTACTGTCACATACATGTTTACTGTTTCATGAATGTGTGAGTGTTTACTTGTTTTTCAGTTACCTTAGATTTCTTGTAGATCTACAGAACTTGTGTGATTTTATACTGAATTTTTTGAGCTTTTGGAGGTATTTTTTGGCAGGATCAGGGCTTCATTCACAGATGTACTGTATTTCCTGTGGTACTTTATATTTGAATATTTAAGACAGTTGTAAAATATTTGGCTGATGTGATGAAAATGTACGTTGAAGACTTCCTGTTGTCACGTGGTTATTGTTATAATTTTTGCACCCCTAGTTGTTTGAATATATTGTGGAAGATCTTCTTTGGTATTGCGTGAATTTGTTGTTTTTTGTTTGTAGTTAGGTGACTAACAGTTGAAGTGGGCCATGGTTTTTGTACTCTCCCTCTCTGTAGTTTGTATAGTTCTTTTCCTGTTGTATGATTCCCTGTGTCATCAGTATTGTTAGGAAATCAGATGACATCGTTACAAGAACTGTATAAACCTCACAGGTAGAGGATAAGAACCTTGGCCCAAATTATGAGAAAACTATCACATTACAGGCCTGGACAGGCTGTTAGGGCTCCAGGAGATTGAGGCTCTTAGAATTTATAGACATTTGGCACATGAAGGTGGCAAGGTTGTTGGCCCTCTGCACCAGCTGCCTTTACCCCCCGAGGAGATACTCCTGGTACTCATTTCTGTTTGAGGCTGAGTTGACCCCAGGGCCATAGTGCAGCTGGAAGGATTAAGTCAGTAACATATCCCAGTGCCCCCATTGGGAATTGAACCTGCAGCCTTCTGGCTTGTAGCGCAGTGCCTCAACCAACTGTGCTACCACATACTCCATCCAAATTATGGAAATCAGAGCTTAACTCTTTGTGGCCACAAACTTGCTGATATGTTCAGGTACTTTCTAAGAATTGGGGACTATGGGCATACCAGTATGTTTGCTAAATTCACTTATGCCGTATTGTGAAATTACAAGTACATTTTGGAGAATTCGTCATGGTAGCTTCTGCCATCTGTTAGCATGTCTTACAATGTTTTTTAATAGAACAGGAAGTTTTTAGTGCCAAATACCATGTCCTACCATATATCACCGTTATGTATCCTTTGACTCATATGAATGTATTATTTGAATGTTTTATTTACAACCTCTAGTTAAAAAGAGATTCATTCTCTATCAGATATCACAGTAGCAGAATACACAATTCTTAAAGGGTAGAACTTTGTATCTGGAGAGGAATTGTTGCTTGGTTTAAGGGGTGTCTCATTGTGAGCCTCTAGTGTCTCATTAAGAGCCTTGTGTGTCTAATTAAGAGTCTTTAGTGTCTCATTAAGAGATTCTGTGTCTCAGAGGAGCATATTAACCCTTTAAAGACGAAACGTGTGTGGTTTATATAAGGACTCAGTGTGTACCGCGAATTAAACACTGTCAAGCCCGGTTATAAAAACCAGTCAGTTAATGCTGTATAGGGAAATAATCGCTGTTTGTTCTGAGATCCACACAAAACACATAAACATACTGTGTGGGCAAAAGGTAGAATTTCTGAATGTTGAACCTGGCGGTACATACAGTAATTGCTAGGCTTTAAAAGGTTAATGCATTCTAGTAACTGCATTCACTTCTGGAGCTGTGGATGAGTGTACATCAAACTGCAAAAGCATAGTCAAACTGCCTGTACTTTTTATCATGCTTTCATGTTTGGATTGTGTAGGTTTTACTGTATTTATTATTTCATTAATGTCAAGAGGTATATACATATATGTTTTCCCAGTTGATATTTATGAAGTCATTATTATTTTGTATGCAATGAACTCAAGTACATATGTTCATATAAGCTTATGATCTCTTATGGCACTAAGTTGCCTACTTTAAATGACACTGATAGTAATTTCTGTTTCTTGGCCCAATATCATCATACAAATGTATAGTCTTCGGAGTCATAAGAATAACTGATGGACTAATTGTGTAATTCAGTTAATGATTTTTCAAAGATAAGGGCCGTGCTACTGTGTATGTAAACTTTGTGACTTTTACACATGCTGAAGATAATGAATGGTTATGCACGAACAGTGGTGAATAGAACTAGATATGAGTTTTATAGTGTGAAATATAATAATGTGATGGTTATGAATAATTAGGCAGCTGAAGCAAACAAATATCCTGGGTATTAAAGTCAAGTAATGCAGCATTAAAAGGTTCATTTAAACATATGTGAATGTACTTAGTGAAGATCGGAGCATCTGTCAGTTGCTTTGCTAGCAGTTATTATGTCATTAAGTTGTATAAATGCAGTAAGCAGTTTTGTTGCTTTCCAATTGAATATTTTATTAATTCAGTGCTAAGAATACAGGAGTAATGGGTTAAACTTGTGACATTGTTCTGTGGAAAGAAGTTGCAGATAGTTGAGTGCGTGCAGGGTTCATTCTGAATTGGTCTTGTTAGTGAGATGGAAAAATGTGACACAGACAGATAGCCAGAGACAGTGAGACAGACATTTCCCAGTATAACGCACCACACCACTGTTGAAGACACTAAGAAGGTTATGGTGTTCTAGGATGTGACACTGTACTGTCAGATATCTTTGAATGAGAAGTGTCTAGCCTGAATATGGAGGCAGCAAGATCCTGTGAAATGTGAATACCTGTCTACCAAACTATACAGTGTCATGCACCAGGAATAACAGAGATCTGAAACAAGTAGCCTTAGTTACCATAAACTACAACACATTTGTTAGTTCTTTGTCTTTATATGGCACTTAGCCCATTTTTGGGATGGTCTCTGCAGAGCCAGGGTTGTGAGATGATTGAGTTCTTACAAGGTGTGGATGTCAGCCTCATGCCTAACCCCCAACATGGAGGACCAAGAGTATCTCTATTTGTCTAGTGCCTCACTCCAAACCAGTCTGGCATGGGTGGCCCTATCAGCAGCTAGGCTGCCACCAGCATAGCTTTCGAGTTTACTGGTGCACACAGGCTCGCTCAGCTAAATATGCCTTCGACAAGGTGGAGATACCATCAAGTGAGGCATTTATTGTTGTTGGTCATAATCCTCAACTGACATGTTTTGAATGCTCACGTCCATTGTTGTGGGTTCATATTTTCATAATTGTTCAAAACAAGTTGGTTTAATAATTATGACCAGCAAAAGATGAATGTATTGTATTTGATGTACAACCCTTACTATTGGGGACGAGAAATTTTAAGTTTCCTGGCACTTTGGGTTTGGTGGCCGTATTTTAATTCAGGAATAAATGGGAATAGGGGGTTTCAGATGTCTCACTTTAACAGGGCTGGCAGTCATAATTTATTTTAACTTTGGGGTAAAGGTGTTAGAACTGAAGAAATGCAGTGTAATGCTCAGTGAGCTGGGCTGTGCATGCAGTATCTTCTGATGCAAGAATGTGGTACATGGTCATTATTTGGTGTAATTGAAACTGGCCAAAGTTTGGCGTAGGTAGGATACTTAAATATTAAGGACAGAAGATGAAGTGTGTCTTTTTCGAAGATATGTTACGTTCAGTTTAGTTAAGTGAACTATTCATGAATAAGTTCAAGATTATTGACACCAATCATGAACAAATGATGATTATTGACACCAGTGATGAGTCCAAATGACTAGGATCATATTGAACATCTGTGCACAGATGTCATCTTTTAAATGCCGCATGGTTAATTAAAAACACTTTTTGTGTTAAATAGGACCTCCAAATTTAAAAATTTTGCCAGTGATAAGTATACAAGTTCATTATGATCATCCTATGTTGATGCTAATGATAAGTATATCAGTTCATTATAACCATCCTGTGTTTATGCTAATGATAAGTGTACCAGTTCACTGTGCTCATCATAATGCTGATGATGAGTAAACCAGTTCATTATTATCATCATAATTAATTTAGCCTAATAAGTATACCAGTTCACTATAATTATCATATGTTTATGCTAAACAGTAGTATCATAAAGATTATACCCCTTGATGGAAATTATGATGTTAATGGCAATAATTATTGTAACTTAGAATATGTACTAACTGTACACTGACTGATTCATTTGTTATGCAGCAACACTTTATCAGCAATAGACGTTACATAGTGTCATATGAGCTAAATGTGTTTATGCATTGTGAATGTGGGAGGTTGGAAAAGGAAGCGGTCCTGGCATGTATGACACTGATGTATTAATATTTTTGTGGAAGTCCTGAAGAAAACCATGGAACACATCATCAGATTGGCTGGTTCTATGGCTGGAGTTTGAACCAAGTACCAACCACATACAAATCAGACATGCTGTTACAGAGCTAACTTGTTCAGATTGAGTCTTGTAGGTGGCAAGATGGGCGTCTGTTTGAGGTGGGGAGGATTGTGCGGGACTGGCTGTAGACACGTATAGCAATAAAATTTTGACTTGGGGTGTGTTCAAAGTAATGCCATGTACAGTAGGTTGATTTTTACCACCTCCTATGTTATGATGTTTTACACATTAACAGCAACATTTTAAAACGTTTTGAGCCCAGCAGATTGTAATTTGTATGTGCACATGAAATTCTGGTACACATGTTGTAATACCTGTAGTGTTCCTTTGATTTATGCAATGTCATAGGTGTGTTGAATTCACAGTGTATTATTGAACTCTCTTATTTGTATCAGCCGTCCTGTTATTGCTGATACTGGACCAGTGCTCATTGCTATTTGGGTAATACCATGTTGAGTCATTTGATGCTATATTCCAGCAATGAAGTTCTTTTTTTGCATAGTGATAAGTAATAAAATTATCAGTATATTTGTTTGCATCACTAGTAAGTAGCAATAATTAAATTTCACATGTGTTTCTTTGTGAGATAGACAGTTTTATGGCTCACTAATACGACATCCTCAGTGTAAAGTAACAAAATTACTCTTCCTCTTAACAGTTTACAAAATGGTGAAAAGTTATGGGTGACATAAATCAGAGTGGTTGAATCCCACAGGGATATGTTTCAAAATGCTGGAGAGATGAGTGTCTTGTGAGTGAGACTCGTGTGCAGGAAATACCAGAAAACCACACCATAATGTACCGTATTGTAACAGAATGAAGGCGGCTAATTCAGTGGCTTTAAAATGCACTATTGCAACACATTAGGAAATGTTTTATAACTTAGATATGTGAAGTGTATTATAAACGATGGAGAATTGCCACATTGGTTCTTTCTTGAATTGATTGACTGGTATCTTTTTAATTAATTTCTGATCCAACAGGAAAGCTGTAGTTGCTGCAAACACTGGTTTAGCTGATTCTGTTACCTTGTTAGCTTGTGTAATTTGTCTTGTAACTGACCATATTTGCCACTTTTTTTAATATAAATGCTCAGTTACAATGAACCTTGCTGACACTGTTTCAAGATCTTCTGTTTTAGATCATATGATGATCTGTAATGTAAGGTCTTGAGTGACAGTCATCAGTAGCCTGAAAGACTGCATTGTGTGCCATCTGTTGGCAGTTCGTGAAGCCATTTAATAGTTACAGGTGTTTAACCAGAGGTCAGAGATGTGTCTCACAAATAAGGTAATTTCAGTGTGTGATTTCAAATTACATCTCTGTGATGGAACAGCAAGTGAATGGGTCAGATGTTAAAAAACAGTTTCATAAGACACATACACCAGAGCTTTCAAGTATGTAACGTGTTTAAGTAGTAGGGGGCGGAAAACACTAAGCATGCTAGAATTCTACAGTGTTGGTTCATTTGATGCATTGGTATCTCCTGTGTTTCAAAATATTTATATTTGAGGTTTCTCCTTCTGTAAGATTCTATATTTGTGAAGAAATTCAACCATTTTAATTTTAATGGAATCCAGTGCTCTGTGTGTGTGGCTTGGGCTTACTGTCATTTGCAGTAAGTAATGGGTTTCAAATATATTTCGCATGAATCATGACACTGGATTTGCGTAAGAAAAGATAAACACAGGAATCATATTTAAAAATGGATCTTGGCCTGTTACTTAGGTACTTTCCATTTTATATGAAGGTCACCTGGAGGTATATTGCAAACTGATGTTGACACTTATACATGTGTCAACTTATTATTAAGCTGAAAAATGAAACTATGCAGAAATAATTCCATTGTGTGGTGTAATTATTATGATTTTTTAAATGTGTCATAAATATCTTGCCACATGTGGTTGTGTTAAGTTTGCTATTATAGTTAATCATTACTTAATACTTGGAGCATTACTTTTCATTGTCAGTAAGTGATCATACAGCTGGCCATAGGACCAACATGTTGTAATACTAGGTTTGTTTAGGTATGTTCTGTACAGCAAGACTTCACTCACTGCTGGTTAAGAATAAGTGCTATTTTACTTTAAGGTGCAAAATTACAGTATCATAAGTCTGTGGCTACGTTTCCATGACATATCAGGAAGTTTATATAAGCCTGTTTATTTGGTTGCATGAGCAGCTGGTATCTGGCATAAGGTGTACCGACTCTTCGCCCATTTATATAACTATAAGGGTCTTTAATTATGGGCCAGGTTGTCACTTTGCATGTCTTGAAGGCATATGTGGTACTGGACGTATGGCTCCACATTTCTTAACCTAGGCAGTAGTTGGATGTGAGGTCAGCTCCTCACCCCAGCCTCATTACCCCAGCAAAAGAACCGCACTATCCAAATGGAGATGTGTGGGATGTAAAGCCAGTCTGGATGCTCTGGATAAGAGAAAAATCTGTTACCCTTACCGAAAATCTAACTGCAATTCGTCTGTCTTCCATCCTGTTGTCTGTAAACTAGTAACAATGCTGAGTTGGCTAGTGTTGAATGTTACATCATCTGGTGTTTTTAAGTAAGGGGTGGTGAATGTTTATTGAGATTCTAAAATTACACATGCAGTTCAGTCAGTAATTGATTATTGTAAGAATGTTTATAAACATGTATTTTCATACAGAAATGGTGTTATTACATTTATAATCATTACACTACTTGTAGAGTTGTAATAGCTGTGGTTCTTAAAAACAGGGGATTAGATGTGGCTTTAAGTCTTGTGTGCTGTCCAGCGTGTAACTGCATACTGGGAAACTGAAACTGAGTTGCAACTGAACTATTTAGCCATCTCACTAGTTTGGTTTGCTTTGTGCTCTTGTTTTCTGTAAGGGTTAATTATTATCTCATCAGAAGCGTTTCTGTTTATCTCCACAATGTTGTACTCTTTGTCAGTGCATCAGACATTTCTAGAAACTTTCTGGTGAAAATTTAATGTGGTCCATATTCCAGGCAACAGACTGAATATACAGTGTTTAGTCCAACAGTTTGCACAATCAGTAATAAATAATCATTTGTCATTTATGATGTCCCTCCTGCATGTTTTGGCCTTTACAAGGCCATCTTCAGGGAGGTTGTGTACAAGGGAATACACATGCAGCAAGTTCTGTTGAAGATGTGCATGTGTAGCATTAAGATACAGTATTATCAATTAAAATTTTTAAAAGTATTTAGAATAAAAATCATTTACAAATGTTTTGTATTTCTTAACAATATTTTATCTTTCATTGCTAACAAATATCTATCTCAATTTAATCATCTTAATTTAAAGGGAGTTATCCTGGTACTGTGTACAGCAAGTGTCATCAACCTGCGGCCCTCTGAATGTTTTTGTGCGGCCCCCCAACAAATTTTAAATTTTGAGTGTAAAAAGTTTAATTCAAATAAATAAATGAAATGTATGAAATCTCGGTTAATATCATAGTTAGCACTGCAAGACTATAGTAGGGTGTGTTTGCAGGTACATAATAATAAAAATAAATCATAAACCATAAATAAATAAAATAACAGAACTATTCTATGTATGTTTATGTAGGAAAATATTAGTGGGCATGTCCTGCAATAATACACAATGTGTAGTTTGTAAAACATGAATACGGCCCGCGAATCTTTCTGCCATTAAAATGTGGCCCTTGAGCAAGTAAAAGTTGAAGACCCCTGGTGTACAGTTTACAGTAGTCCACCATGGCATAAACATCAACTGACAGTATTGGCATAACTCCCTTCAAATGAAGATGACTAAGTTGGCATAGATGTTTGTTGGTAATGGAAGGTAAAATATTGGTGAGAAATGCAAAACATTTGTAATTGATTCATATTTTAAACATTTTTGTCAGTTTTAATTGATAATATTGTATTTTAACACCGCACATGCACATATTCAACAGAATTTGCTGTAGCTGTATTTCTTTGTATACAGCCTCCCCAGTGATGCGTTGTAGAGGCTGAAACATGTGGGAGGGACATCATAAATGACAAATGATTACTTATTATTGACTATGAAAATTGTTGGATTAAATTCTATATTTTCTGGTGAAAATCAAAATTAAATCTTGACTGCCTACAGTATGTGTACCAATTACGCAGGATTTAAAAAGGCGTGGCATGGGTATGACACCAAACGAAGGGAAGATTTATGCTATGATAATCTGAAATCTCCTATGTAGAAATGTCAAACATCCATTAAGTAATTAGTTTAACCAGCTGTTATCTGTAGAATTACAGGCATCATATCCTTTCTGAAATTTGTATGTGACATTGTACTTTCATTGCTTCTCCTCTGAATTCAGTGTGGATATTTCATATGAAGAGTTCAAAATGTCAGTTTTTAAGTTGTCATTGTGGAAAGCTCAGCTGGTAGGGGCACCTGGCCACTTTATTGTGTGTTATTTGCACATCCATAAGTGGCTGAATGAGTCAATACAGGGGATCCCCATTATGCAAGGTACCAGTACCCATTTCCCGGCATATATGGGGCCACATTTGTCAGAAAAATGCTACTACTTTCCTCCACTTTGAGGATCATATCAATGGGCCACACAGTTTTCAAAGGAAAATGGTTTCCATCTGTTTCCATGCATCTACAGAGCCAAATTATTGGCAGACTGATCAAAAGTTCCTCGTTCCTGTGAGGATTACATGTGTGGCACACAAATTTTCCAGCATATGACAGCTTTAGTCTTGCATATATTCACCATATTCTCTCACTCTCCTGCCCATGTTCCAAGCTCTTCCACATGCGTACCAAGCTCTCCCACATGCGTTCCAAGCTCTTCCACATGCATTCCAAGCAACCAGCAAGACACAGTTCCAAACATTATAACAATTAATGCAGTGTTGTATTTTTGAAATTAATAACTCATCTGTATTAACCTTTATGTTGCAATTGTACATCACTGGCGAACATAGATTAGAAAGAATGGCCATGTGTTGCACCCATTCATGGCTGAAAATAGGGGGAAACACAAACATAAAAAATGTTTTGAGCCATTTCAAGATATTTAGCACTGCAGGGCAATAAAACTGACTTTTAATGTAATGAGTTGGCAGAACCCAGCAGTGGCACTTTTTTTATGAACACATTGAATTACTGCTAATTTCTAAAAGTTTGTGCACACGTGAGGTCCTCATTAGCCCAGATGTAAATTATTTCTTATGGCTGTAAATTCCTTGTTTAAGGGGGATTTGCTTTAAGTGGTGTTTTCTGGTCCCAGTTGAACTTTTACAATGATGACACCCCCATAAACATTCATATTAATAAAGTACTTGGCCTAAATTGAAACAGTTACATTGTTTAAACACTGAGTATTAGCAGATTAGTACAGATTCTTGCCTCCATTTTTGGGTGGTGCCATTTATTACATTGGCTGGTCTGCTGTGACAGGACTAGCTTTTTGAACCTTCAAGACAGACTGGCTCACCACAGTTTGGTGTCATCACATGTGCATGGAAAGAAGATTTGTGACAAACCACCATGAAAGTCTAATAACTTTTGTAACTTTTTTTTATATTTACGTGTTATTACATTACATTACATTTACATGTGAAAATTTTGTAACATGCATACTGTTTTTGGTTGGGAGCATAAAGTGGTTTAACATTTGTTGTCTGCAGTGTTGAAGTTCACTAAAAAATTTAAAAAATAGAATTTTTGGGTCCTACCCTTTTAAGACATTTCCTGCTTAAGAAGTCAAATTTCCTTGGAATTTTCAAAAAAGTCTTAACAGGGTTTTACTGTATTTTCTTCTATATAAGGAAGATGATCTCTTCTTTACTAGTATAGAAAATTGTATCATGTGGATGATTACTGGTGAATATTTATCTGCATGTTAGAATTTTTGACATCATCCCTGGAAATGCAAATATAGATCTCCTTCAAAACTGAATTTGTATTGGAGACATCTCTTTATTTCTGATGGGTTCTGTACATAAGAAATTGATGCTATAGAACAATTCCATCTGTAATACACAGTGTACATGTCTATGGTGGAAGTACAACATTGACATAGTCACTTGCTTTGTTGACTGACTAAAGGACTTTGGACCTAACACAGCCCATTGTTGCACTTAATACAGTAGATTGTTAATCATGCACATAAATACTGCCACACATACGGCATATATATTTATTTGTCTGTTAGTATCAGAATGTTCTCTTGAAAGATTTCAAGTTAATGTTAAGTTACCTTGAATGTGTTTGTAGGCAAACAGTTGCTTGGTTGTCAGGGAAAACATCCCAGGTTGTATGACAGATTGGTTTCATTGTGTTGGTAATCTTTTCATGGTGCAGTAAGCGTCAAAAGATAGTGGATTTAAGAGGTTTTGCTGTATTCACAAAGAAACAGTAATTGAATGAACGTTTTTCATTGGTAATTGAGGGAACAAAGAATGAAAGGGAGCGGTGGTACAAAGTAAACCCATGTGGCCAGATCAACTGTAGTGAACATTTCTTTTCATATGCATGGTTGTATTGAACCTTGTTAGATGTGTCTTGTTCAGGTGCAAAGCATGGATTACCTTTTATATTTTTTATATGTCTAGTCCTTTTTATTAATCATATATCATTGTTATGTTGTACCATTATATGCTCATTGTTTATGTAGAATGCAGTTGTTGTTAAATGATATTTATTTTGTTGTGGGGACTGTTCAAATGTATTATTTCAGTTGTAGATTTTTATAGTTTGTGATACAGAAATATGCATAAGGTGACCAGATGTTCCTAGATTTATTGTTTAGAGCCAGTGTGTAAGGCATTTGATATATTACTTGAAATTGTTGAGTTCTTGTGTGCTCCTGATTTGTACATTCCCTTTGCACAGCCACTGCCAGGAATGAGTGTAATTTTTTTAAGGTGTAGGTTTTGTATTCATTCTTTTGAAACTAGAATGGCAGCAATAACAGGCTATGCAAGTTTTTATGCTTTTCCAGCATTAAAGTATGACATCCCATGCAATTTGAAGACAGATTTTTAAAGTATGTTAATACCACCTACCAAATCTTTTTGTTCATTTCTGCATCAGAAGCTCACTCATCCATGCAAAGGTAGTGAACTTGATCACTTGGAAGTATCAATACAGTGTGTGGCCACCATACACAATATTCGTGATGGGACTACTTTCTGTGCAAAAAGGGCCTAGAAAACCCAGCATGTTAGGTGTTTAAAGATAATTTTGTTGTTACCAAGTTCATCAGTAGTTATAAAATATTAAAATTGTTGTAAACATGGATTACAGTATTTATTTAGCCCACCCAAGGGTACTCGAAGCTGATGTATGTGTTAATTGATACGAGTGTGATGGTATGTTGTTATGGAAATTGTTGAGTGGCAAACATTACAAGATTGCTCGCTGTATACGACTTCACACATAAATTTTGAGATGATTGTCTTTCCTCATTATCTGTTAGGTGTGCATATTGTCCAAGAAACACCAATGCAGTTTAATTACATGCGAAGATGCTTACAATGTGAAACCATATTAATACAGTTGTATATAAACTTGTGGTTATGGGTGTTTTAATGTTCAGATTTAAAACTGAGAAATCAAATAGTGTGGCTCAGTGCACCTTCCATCGTGTATCAGTTCACGTAGATATGTGGAACAGAATCTTTGAGAAGCTAGTAGTTGCTCATACAGTGAAGAAATTTCCTTCCCTTTGTGGAATCTTCATTACCGAGTGCAAATGATTACTGTGTCCTGAGCCAGATGAAACCAGTTCATAACCACTGGATGTCTTTAAGATCCATTTTTATATTGTCATTCCACGTGTCTTTGTCTTCCAAGTGGCCTCTTGCCTTCAAGTCATCCAGCCAAGACTTCGTATGCATTTCTCATCTTGCAGTGCATGCATGGGGCCTGTGAAAGTGTTAATTTACACTGGAACCCTATTTGTATTTCTTTTTACCTGATCTGTGTAATGATATGCAGTAATTAATGTAAATGTTGCAAGTTTTTAAATGAGAACATGAAAATAATTTGTGAAAAAAATGAATAACAACTAGTGCATTACCTTGTGGCAGTTCCAGAATGTACAGTAACAGTGGCTGTCATATCGTGAACAGAGTGTCCACACAATCTGTTCCTCCAATGTTAGCCTTTTAATTTGCTTGTCCACCATTGCTGAAATTTTCCTTGCCTATTTAATCTTCATGGGATACAGGAGCTTGTTGAACACAACTTGTGAACCACTGTAACATGAGATAGAGAAGTTTGTTCATTGTTTTGAAAGAACAGCGCTGAATAAATAATTCAGTTGTGCACTAAAATTGTCTTGGCCAATCAGCATTTTGAAAGTTGAGTTAAAGATCAATAGTTCAGAGGCCTGCAGTGTCTTTGTCATCATAGGCAATGTAGGGTGTGACTGTAAGTTGCTGATACAGTCAATGCAGTGCCATTTTCTGTTGATACTTTGGATGACCAGAGGGCAGAGTCAAGTTAAGTAGTTCTCATGCTTCCATTATCTCTGTTTCCTTGTTTAATCTGGAGAATGATCTGCTGTTTGTCATTGTTTACCTTGACTGCCCAGGGAAACCACTGTAACTTGCTTGGAAGTTTTAATGCGTAATTATTATGGTAGTCCTACTTTTTTCTTACATGTTGTGAAAGTGAAGAATATGCTGTCATTAGGCATGTTCAGTTTGATGTTTGTCTTTGTTTGAGAACTGTAACAGTATGTTGCTGAAGTTCCATAATTGGCTTGGTTTGAAGCCTGTTATTTGAGAATAGTCATTTTGGTATTGCCACTTTAAAAAGCTGGTCCATGAAATCCTGTGCTTTGTCTAGTATCTTGGTATCCTGGGGACTAGTCAATACACTAAATCCCCAGGTTAAGCAACAGACTACAAGCTGTGAAGGGAGAATGAGGGCCCTTCTGTTTGACTCACCCTCCACTGCCACCCAATGGAAACCCCACTGCCACTGGGTGGAAACCCAATTGCAGTTAATAAATATCATATCATACCACTAGCCAAACTCACCAAATAGAAGAGGCATTGCACTGAATGACAGACATATGCACACACATGTATGTGTATAAGCATGCACATGAGTGTGTATGTATCAGCAACTTATGGTTATTCCCCAGATTGACATTGATGATACCAGACAGGAGGCCTCTAAAACATTTTATCTCAACCATGATGAGCATAATTGTTTAAGAGAAATTAATGCATTTATTTGTGAGGAAAGTTCCATTTTAATGAAATGATGTTGCCATTTTGTAGGGCCAGTAGTCACACTTATTTTTGTTATGTTGTGGAAACGTGTGAAGTTCAGAGTTCGGAAGTTGGTAGTTTGAGCTTACTACCTTCGCCGTAAGCCATATTGGTTCACAGAAAAATTGGCCAAGCACTGTTTTATTGTTTATGTTTTATGTTATGTATATTTCTGAAGTGGAAATGCAAAACTTTGCACTTCAAGTTTACTATGAATGATGGTTGTATGTATTGTGAGTCAAATTTCCCATTTGTGCCATACTTTTTTGTGTTCTGTCTCAAAGACTGCAAACTGAACTTTAAAATGTGGCAGGTGGAGGTCACATATTATGGTTTCTTCCATCAAGTTGTCTGGTTCTTGATGTTAGACGTAGTTCTGAACCTCATAAGTAACTGCCTTACGTCGGGGATGTCTTAGGTGAAAAGTTAAACTCTTTTTGAGAGGGGTGCTTACTTTGGAGACATGAAAGTGTGAAGCTCTTCTACTCATAGTTAAGTATTACTGATCTTGGTATGCAACATTCTGGATTAATTTCGCCAGGGCCTTGTGTTACACCCATTTTATGCCTTTTTTTTTGCTTTAATGCCCCTTACAAATTTACACCACATCTTAATTTACACCACCTCATTTTCAGTTTAACACTCTTTGGTTGGTTGATTTCCCTTTATTTAAGTCTTTTATTTGTCTTACGAGAATATCATTTTTGATTTATAACTTTTTTAGTTATGCCCACTTTTTCAGGTACACAGCTAGGGCATAAAACAAAGCCTTGGTGTACTACCTATTGTAATAGTGACATGAAATAATTTTAACCATGTTTAAATGTTGAATTATTGTGCTTCCACATATTAGCTGCAGACTGCCTGGCATTGTCTTGTGAGCAACTGCTGATCACTGACATAAATATGTGTTCATATTTCATTCTAATACAGAACATCTGGTCACTTAGGTATAATAATTACGTTGTAACTTACATGCATAGCTCATATATTTATCAGTGCTATTACTGCCATAGTTGCTATTATATTGTTATACCTATATGTAGTATTGTAGTATGACTGTGATAGTTACTTTTAAGGTAGAACGGAAATGGCACTTGTCACCTGCATGTTCTGACAGATTTTCAACGTTATAAATTGCTTAAGGAGTCAGTTACTTGTGACTATCTGATTGTATATTAATACTGTTGAGGTATATTATTCATATGAATGGCAGTAACAGGTGAAGTTCATGTTTATTGTACTAAAATTGTAGTTTCTCAAAACTAGCTCATCATACAAACTTATATGTATTATATATTTGTGTATAAAACACTTTATTTTTGACCAGTTTCTTTTAATTAGATAAACATAAAATTCTAGTATGGTGTGGAGATGTGCCAAAGTGACAGAGATAGTCCATTCATATAAAATTAGTCAGAAATGAGGACACTCCACAGGATTTGTCATGCTGACATTTACAGAACACCTTCACTTCCACATTTGTGGTTCAACTGCAGTACAGTAGTCTGATACATTAAGAACATATAGACTGGAAACAGTATTACTCTTTACTTTTTGGGGTCTTGCCTTCTAGTTTATAGAGAGAAGTAGTAGATTGGAAGTTCGGTGTGTGCGGTTTCCACCCAGCAAACAATGCAAAGCAGATATGGCATATGAAATTCTAAGTACCTTGCTGGAAAATACTGTGGAACATATTGATATAAGAATAAAACATGTTACAGGTATACAGTTGTAGTGGTTCAAAATATAGAGAATGGTATTAAAGTGTTAACTTTTCTGCCCTTAGTAAGTACTGGTAAAATTTATTCCATTTCCTATAATGCCCCTTATAGACATTTTCTTGTATGTCTAGATAAGCACTGCTAGTGAAATTTAAAAATTTTGTCTTAGGTTTATCATCTCTTAGAGAATTACTGTACATAAGTTTTGTTCACATTCATTCAAGCGGCCCAAATACCTACTCACATACATATGTATATAGTACACACACAAACACACACATGCGCGCGCGCACACGCAAACACACACCAAATTCACCTGAGAGAAAAATTTCTCAAGTACGAGTTGTATGTTTGTCTAAAATATCCACATTGTTTTACGCAGCATGTGATTTTGAGAAAACCGTTAGTATTATAACAGTAGCTATTGAAGGTGTACCATTGAAACTGTTGCCCAAGTTGCTGTGATGGATCTGTCATGTACAGTGGTGCGTCAGTAATCCGAACCCAGGTAATCTGGATCATGGGGTGGGCTGGACAATTTTGGGCCAACCATAGCCCAGCATTTCCCATTGATATTATTATGATTATTACAGGATATTATCATCATCATCATCATCATCATCATCATCATCATCATCATCACCTTTATACAGCGTATTTACTATTATATCCCTGAAGCAAACCAGGTTTGTAGGGCTATAGCCCAGCATCCCATTGATATTATTATTGCAGGATATTATTATTATCATCATCACCTCCTTTATGCAGGGTATTCACACTTATATACCTGAAACAAACAATGTTTCTAGGGTATACAGTGTGATAGGTATTCCGCGCCTACTGTTAATGGTGCATATAATGCTGTCTTCAATATTAAACTCTTTTGTGCTTCTACATTAGCACTTTCCGCAGTATGTGTGCTGTGCCCAGCGTAGCTGTTTTCTGTAGTTCCTTGATATCGTGCTTTCCTGGTATGCTACTCAAGTATTTTCTGAAGGATTTTGAAATGGTTCCAGTTGCTCCTATTACAACTGGCGTCACCTTTGTTTTTACATTCCATATGCGCTGGTTTTCTATTATGAGGTCTTTATATTTTAGAATCTTCTTGGCTTCTTTCTTTATCACATTTCTGTCTCCCGGGATTTCTACATCAATTAGCATACATGTTCCTTGTTCATTATCCCCGATTATGATGTCTGGTTTATTGTTGGGGATGGTTCTGTCGGTTTGCACTTGTTGATTCCATAATATGGTTACCTTGCCCACTTGACTTGTTTCTACTGATTTTGGTACATGTTCATACCAGAGTTCACTGTCTAATTTTACCCCTAGTTCCTCACATATGTTGAAGTGCAGTTGAGCACACACATATTATTATTATTATTCTTATTATTATTTATCACCTTTATACAGCGTATTTACAATTATATACCTGAAACAAACCACGTTTCTAGGGCTAGTGTTATAGTTATTCTGTAGCTACAGTTTATGCTACCTGCAATATTGCTTTTCATGTTGAATATTTTGTACTTTTGCATTAGTAGTGTGTTAGTATTGGCTATTTTCTGTAGTTCCTTGATTTTATGCTTTCCCAGTATGTTGCTCAGGTATTTTCTGAGTGATTTTGAGATGGTTCCAGTTGCCCCTGTTATCACTGGTATCACTCTTGCTTTTACATTCCACGTGTGCTATATTTCTATTGTAAGGTTTTTATATTTTAGAATATTCTCGGCTTCTTTCTTGATCACATTTCTGTCTCCTGAAATTGCGATATATATTAACATACATGTCCGTTTTTCATTATTACGAATTATGATGTCCGGTTTAAAGTGGTTTATTATTATTATTATTATTATTATTATTATTATTATTATTATTATTGTGTTGTTGTTGTTGTTGTTGTTGTTGTTGTTGTTGTTGTTGTTATAGTTGTTGGTCGAGCCTCCGAGGCGAGTGTACATGTTTTATATGTGCTCCGGCGTTATAGTATTGTGTTCTTTCACTGCTTGCTGATGGCAGCTAGTAAAGAGCTGTGTTCCGTATGTGCTAAGCCCTTCTGCAGGAAGCTGAAGACCATACGTTGTGATGCCTGTGGCTTGTGTTTTCGTTGTGCTTGTTCAAATTAGTGACACTGAACAGGTGTTTTACACCGCTACCGGGAAATCATCTTCGCAATGTGAAGCCTGTACCGAGCTCCTGCGATCGACAAGAAATGACGATACAACACTTAGGCCTCAGCGGTCATTATCTTCGTATGACGCTACGTATTCTAAGTAGGATGGAGCTGAAAAAGTAAGATCTCCCGACAGAAAGTTCCATTTGCTTGAACTTAGTACGAGCAAGTGAGTCTCTTAGTGTTCAACTGGAGACTGCAAACCCAAAGGGGTGACCGTCATGAGTATGATTGAGAATCTTGCCTCAGTGGTATCTACGCTAAGAAAGTCGCCTAGTTAAGGAGTGATAATGTTGTTGAGCTTAAGCAACAAATTAAGGATATGCATGGTCTTCGTGGTTTGTCGAGGCCAAACGCTCAAATAGCCAACGTGGAGATTGCTGAGGGGTCACTGCCTTGTCAGTCAGTGACTAGTAATACAGAGACGTGGTATTAAGAAATCTACACATAACGACACGAACGCGCTGTCATCAGCAACATCAAGAATACAGGTAGCTCTGCGCCGACGGTTGCTGTCGTCAGCAGAGATGTTACCGCCAGTGTAGCAATCGGTGAAATTGGGTCATCTGACTCTGCTGTTGATGAATTCTTGCTAGTCACAAGGAAAATGCGACACGACGTTGGGATGGCAACCCTATCTGTCAATCCCAGAATAAAAAACACAAGACCCCTATAACTGGGGTAAGAAATTGTTCATTGGTCATTATATCCAACAGGGTAAAAACAAAATCTCTTTTTGTCTCACGTTTCTCGCCTGATGTTACTAGCCGTGATATCGAGGGACCATTAAATAAGCAAGTTCAAACTTTCGTCACTTGTATGCACCAGACTCAAAGCCACGTACAATACACATGTCTCGTTTCATATTTCGGTGCATGAGGGTGATGCTCCTTTGATTGATAATACAGGCGTTTGGCTCCACACGCTTCAATAGCATCTTTTCGCGGAAGTCCCGACCAAATTTACTCGTCTGAAAATTATTCTTCAAGCAGATCTCATTCTCCTGGTGCACGTGACGCATCCTTATATTTCTGATGGAGCCCGCGGGGGAGGAGCTGATGCACTGACCTAGTGTTTGTATCGTGTGATGGTAGCGCGAGTGGTTCTGTCGTGTCAAATGCATATTCCCGAAATGGTTTTGACATTTTTTATCGAATGTCAGAGACTTTAGGACTAGGCAACTTGAGTTTTATGGCTGTTTCTTCCACTGACTGTAATGTTATTTGTTCAGCAGAAACTTGGCTGAACGATGCGTACCAGGATCACAATTTATTTCCAACCTGTTACACAGTTTTTCGATAAGACAGGAAAATTTCCAGTGAGACACGTGGGGTGATGTTTTGATAGCCATAAATTCCAAATTTCGTGGTCTTATACGGAGATATGATTTACAGTTTTACGAGGCTTGGGCATAACTTGAGTAATAACATTGTGGGGGAGGAATCGACAGTGGGTATTAGGAACTTGAACCCAGTAACAAAAACAAAAAAAAAAACACTGGCGTTTTTTTGGCTCAGGATATTCTGAGGTAGAAAAAATATTGGAGGGGCATTTACCCCCCCGCACCCAAGTTACGGCTGTGTTTCGAGGAGTGTGTTTGGGTTGAACTTCCCACACTTAATGGTGGAAATTTTCGTATTGGTAACCATTATTTTCTTTCTTAGAAAATAAACTCGATACTACAAACTATGGGGCTGTTTTGATGGATTGTTTATACCTGTACGTATCTTTCTGGACTAACACAGAGCATTGGGGCTACTCATAACAACAACCTGCTTGACCTTGTCTTTACTAATTTTGATAATTTAGGGGTTTCTTTTGTTGATACGGGTAAAGTCAAAGCAGATATATTCCATAGGCCCATGGTTATTGATATCGACTTGATGTTCCATAAATATACATAGAGTTTCGAGCATTCCTATCGTAAATGTGCTGCTGGATACTACAGTATGTTATATAATATCCTTTTAAATTACAGCTGGTCTGAAGTATACAAGAACGTATCCAGCAGATGCTGTCGTTGATAGTTTCGGTGCTGTTGTGCATTATGCTACGGATCAGTCTGTTCCTCGTGGTTGTATCAGAAAAACCAAATACCTTTCTTGGTTTTGTGCCTCCTTGAAATATTATATATATAGAGGGAATTATTTTTAAAGAAGTAAAAATAAAACACTGACTGTTTTTGTAATGAGTTTCCAGAATATCGTAAACTTGTTGAAACTATCACCAAGACCGACAGGCTGGCTTGTTTTAAGTCCGTTGACGATGATTAAAAACGCAACTTGCAAAATTTTGGAAATACGTGTCTACAGTTCGTAAGAAGAATTGTACTTCAATCCAGTTGCATGTTGATGGTAGGTGTGTAGGTGAACCCAGTAACGTTGCTGAAGCTCTTACTAAGCACTTTTACACAACCTGTAGTCACATTTTACCACTGCTTAGCCCTACTTCAGTTCTGTATTCTGCTTTCCTACCGTTAGTCCCTATGAGTGACCTTGACATTCAAAAAGCCTTTGAAAGGCTTAAGACCAACCAAATCTATAGGACTTGTCGACATTCCTGGTTTTATTGTAAAGGGATATTCGACCATTTCAGTGCCTGTACTTAAATGTATCTTCAGTCTCAGTGTGTCTCAGAAGCACTTTCCAGCCCAATGGAAGCAAGCAGTAATTGTTCCTGTTTATGAGAAAGTAACGCCTGTGTACAAAACTATAAACTTATGTCTCTTCTCAATAACTTTTCAAAGCCTTTGAGCTTCTTATGCATGGCCATTTGTCTTATTATTTCAAATGTAAATTGAATCTCTGTTAACGTGGTTTTCTCAAATCCCAAACCGTTCCCAACGTAGGCTATTTGTCCTCATTAGTTTGTTCACAACGCCAAGTTGATACTATTTATTTTGATTTAAGCAGCGCCTTTGACCTCGTCCCTCATATATGTATACCCACACTTCTTTTAAATAAGCTCGGTGTCTACGGGCTCTCTGGTGGCTTTTCCAAACCAGTCGTTCTGTGAAGTGCTTTCTGGTGTTCCTCAAGGATCGGTTTTTGGGACCCTGTTATTTAACGTATTTATTAATGACCTTTGCAATTCTATTAAGCACTCCAGATGTTTTTCATATGCTGACCATAGTAAATTTTTTTGCACCATAAGCCCTGCAACTGATTGTACGCTTCTACAGTGTCATAGTGATTGCATTCGCGGTTAGTGTGCTGCTACCATGTGAAACTTAATACTAACAAAACTGGACTTATTACCATTACAGGGAAAACTAAAGTAATTAATTATAATTACAAACTCGTTTCGACTTCGTCAAAAGTCTAGGAGTGCTTTTGGAGTTTAAACTTTTTTTCAGCACCACGTCGACTACTTATTTTCTTAATCACTCAAAATATTTGAACTCATACGCACGTTGACCTACTTTTTTTTCTACAATTGATTGTTTAGTATTGTTTTATTTCATCTTAGATCTAAATTAGAATATGCCTTGCCTGTCTGCAACAACATTACGACTACTGATGCCAATAAGCTGGAACGCATCCAGCGTTATTTTGCAGCTCTAAGCTTTAGTCGTATGTTTATCGTATTCCTTACAGTTATACCTGCACTCTTGAGCTTCCTGAATTCAATACTGTACAAGTTGGTGCTTTTTTTTTTGACTCATGTTTTTCTAGGGTCTAAATTTTGTCCTTCCTTGAGTGATAATATTAGTCCCACAGTTCCGTCTCGTAATATTGGAAACGTCGCCGTATTTTCTTTAGCACACTAGTAGTACGTTCCATTTGAATTATGGTTTTAATTATTTACCTCACCTGTGTTTAAATTTAAGTCATAAGTCCATTTGTTGGTGATTATTTTGTTGTGTTGTGTGTGTTTATTGAAGCTTGGTGTTGAAATTATTCAGAACAGCAAAAAGGACGTACAGACCGTCAGTCACAACTACATTTATATCAGTTTATTGCTTGCTACCTGTTTCGGCTTTTGCGAAAAGCCATCTTCAGGCAATTAAAAATACACAAAGATAGTTTAAATACAGCCCCTTAGAATGATACTCTTTCGGATAGCTGAGGTCTCAACTTTACAAAAATTGGAGTTGTGTAAGCCGAAACTACATAAAATCGAGAGTGCGTATTAAAATATTAAAATTCTTGTCCAGTGCTTCCGTTGTGAAAGGGGAATTCTTGTACTGAAATCAGCCATGTGGGGCACTATCTATAAACAAAAATCTTGATAAGTTCGTCTTTCTGAATTACTTTATGACAATATATAAAATGGGTATGACATTAGAAAGAATGTATGAATTAATTAATTGTGTTTCTTAATTTTGATCAACTCTGGAGAGATGCGGCATACCATATAGCTTGTCCCCGTAGTTTTTAGTTTTCGTATCTCATCTCGTCAAGTGGTGGATTTCAAACTGTAATTAGGTGTATAACGTGGGGAGTATTGCATACAATTTATGTGTAAAATAAAAGTGATTATTTTCATCCGACGAAGTTAAGAGGAACTCTGTACTTGCATAAAATAGTAGGTCGAATCTATCTCTGTAAGACAAGTAAACGAATCGGTTAGACCTTGTAACACTTCAGTGTTAAGGAAGTACTGTGACGTGGCGTCCAGTGTGTGGTTGTTAGGGAGAGGTGGGGGGAATGTACCGTGTAATAACGTCAAATATTACATTAGGGCCAGCTGCGTGTTTGTCGTTAATGTGATTCTCCTTCTTGATTTCCCTATAAGTGTTAAATTTCTCTAAAACATTAAGGTGCGGTTCCTTATTAGTTACGTGTAAAGTTTGCACATTGCCTTCCAGAGGTCCCATTGGATGGCCGTTTTTAAGAAGGTAATGTACCGTGTACCGTTGTCCCAGCCACACGAGGTTTCTATCATATCGAGTAAATCTAACCCAACTCTACTATTTATTGTGCTGTCATGATGTGGAACATTTTTTCACGTTTGTGCTCCTACCGTGTATTCCAGGATGCCCACATATGGTCACGTGCTATTATTTTAATATAATCCATGTTCTGTGCATATTTGTTTGATGTTTTCTCCCTGACGATGATTCTTAAAGAATCGAAACATGTTGGAGTTTTAAAGTTTTGATTGTAAAATTGTATATTGCAATATCGTGCATTTTGTTGGTTATTGTTTTACAAATTTTCGTTTAATGCACGGAAATGGATACCATAAAACTGAGAAAATGTAGTTGTGACTGACGGTCTGTTCTTTCTGCTGTTCATACGTCACAACGGGATCTCACTTATAAAGAAATTATTTTGTTCTAGTTTTGTAATTGGCCTTTGCGCTATTAAGCTAGCATTTTAATAAATCAGAATTGAACTGAGTTATGACTATGATCATCATAATCTGTATTCGGCTTTTCAAGGTCATAGGCACATCTTCCATGTGGAGCTCTGTTTTTTTCACGTTGTTCCTTTTTTATCGTTATTATGTTTTTCATTTTGTTGTGGGAGAGGATCAAATTAAAAGGTGCGTGTTTAATTCCAGTGTCACATGTAAGTCAATATAGGTGGGAATTATTTCTTGTTAAAGTAATTTCGTAAACTTTGTTAGTGTGAAGGTTGTGTGTATCGGTAATTCTTACACCGCGCGTGTTTTTGGTGATAAAACCGTTCAGAACTGGAGTTGTTATGGTGCATACAGGCTTTTGTCGTTTTAGTTCTGATAATTCTTTCTAAACTCTCGGGATCGTCCGAGATAATGGTATAATGCCATACGAGTAAGTTGATTATGGAATAAGTTGCGTATTGAATGCCTTTATAAGGTTTTGCTGTGTACGTTCGATTTCAGTGTTTTCTGCAGTCTGCTTGTCAGTTCGGTTTTTAATTCTTTCTGGATCTTAGCTTGTTCAATTTGTCTAGACTGTAGTATATCAAGACATTTGTTTCTGTCAGTTTCGTCCATTGGCTCTATTATCGCCTCTTGTTGTGTTTTGAAACCTAGTTCTATTTTTCCACATCTGATGTGAAGTGTTCAGCACTTGCCCAAGTGAGACTCCATTCTTATATCTGCTGTAAAAATTTCCATTATTTTCATTGGTTGATTTAGTTGTCTTGGGTTTCCTGCATAAGCCTTTAGGTTGCCCATCTAGAGCAGGTGGCATATGATATATATTTCAGCCATATGACTGTATTTGGTAGCTGTGTCTAGAGAATTTATGGCTAACAAACCATAAAGCAAGGAGGGGGGTTGCCATGGAGTGTCCCACAATATTTTATATTGCCCATACCATGCATGATTATTAGTCAAATACAAAAATTTGTCCAACTAATGCACTGTAGTCTAAAATCCTTACATTACAACATTTACAGTATTGTAATTACAGTCTTATCCAAATAATGGACTGTGTTCTAATGTCTTTACATTACAACACTTACAATATTGTAATTACAGTATTGTAAATGTAATGTAAAGACATTAGAATGCAGTGCATTAGTTGGCCAAATATTTGTATCCCACATTTTATTTTTATAGGGTTAGTTTTTTATGTTGTTTTGGTCTGTTCTAAGGTTTACGCTAGTTTGCCAGTTGTGCATAGTACTTTCTAAAAATCTTCTGATACTGGGATTGATTTTATAAATATTTAATACTTCTGAAAGCCAGGAGTGAGGCACTAAATTCTGTGCTGTTTTGTAATTGCTGTAGCACACACAGATTGCATTGTTTTACTCATGCTTGCTTCAATGTGACTCCATCCATTATTAGTTGTCAGTTACATCCTCTTTAAGGGACGTCACTTCTACCTTCCACACCTCTTACATCTGACAGTAAATAATCATTCCTTGGACAGTACTATAAAAGCGGGGGTCACACCTACCTTCAATGCTCTGTACCTGTCACAATAAATAATCATTCCCTTGATAACACATTGAAAGACACTGCTATGTCTACTTTCCACACTCTTTACATTTCACAGTAGATAATCATTCTGTGGCATATTTTTAAGTTGTGTATCCCGTACTGTTTATACCATTGACATCAAATTTAGTGAAAATTAGTGCACTGCCTTGGAAATTGAAAGGGGAGATGTGGACAGTGGTGATTTTTGAAGTATAATATTCTTTCTTTTAGAAAGGAATGTAATAGAAATTGAATATTTTTTTTGTCAGCAGATACTGCTAGCCAAGCAAGTCCAGAAGAAGAGGAAGGAGAGGAGGTAGTAGCCATATCAACATGGCTGAGCAAACCAGATGTCATACAGGCCTTCAGGTGCCATGAGGTTAAAGTAAATGGCTATATGTACGCTAGGTAATGGAGTTTATGTATAAATTTAATTTTCTGACATAGTCTAGGAAGAAGCTGTGTGGTTTAGTAATTGTTTTCATGATAGTAATGACATTATTATTAACAAACGTTATCCTGTTGTGTTGTTAATAGTACAAAAATTAAATCAGTACTTGTCCAAACAACTAAATTCTATTCATTGTATAGAGCTACATGTTTCGACCTAACTCCCTGTCGGAACTGGGGGTCAAGAAATACGAAGTCCAGTTACTTGCTTAAACTTGGAATGAATCCACATCAAGGTGCTTGGACTGGAGATGAGGCTACAGCAACTTCAGAATAACAAAGGAAGTAAAATCTGTAAATGGTATTTGTAACAGTTATAGTAGAAAATCTGTCCACACATATTGTTCCTGTTTGTGACCATAACAATTTTAATAATTATAATTGTGTTTTAGGGACTTGCATAGTGTGTATTTCTGCCTCAGTATGTTGTAAGGACCAATTGTGTACCTGAGTATGACCTGAAATATGTCAAAACATGTAGTTCTATATAATAGATAGAATTTTGTTGTGTTTGGACAGATACTGATTTAATTTTTAGACCAATGACATTATTCTTACAGGCATATGCGCTGTGTTTGTGGTGACAGCTGCTAGCATTTTATTTCATTATGTGAAGGACTACTGGGTTGACTTTGTTGTGTAGTTTAGCTAGAGTTAGATCATGATTGTCCATCTGGCTGTTCTGTCATGTGAACTGAACATACATTAATGTTGCTGACAGTTTTCTTGGGGTGTGTGCAGTACAGTTTGTCCAAAGGCAGACAGCCAGTTGGCCAACTACAATCTTACCACACTGAACTACATAAGAACCATTTAAAATTCATTAACCATATGCTGTTGTGAAAAAGGATTTTTGCAGGGGTAACCAGGCATTGTCAGTGTCCAGAGCAGTGTGTCACACATGTGAAACAGTACACGTAACTTCACATGTTATTACTGCGAACGCATCATATAGTCATATACCTACAGGTGTAACGCGGGGGGGGGGGGGGGGGACGCCCCTCCAATATGTTTTCTACCTAAGAAATTTCTTTTTGGCTACTGAGTTGAAGAGGTAGAAATAAATTTCTACCTAAGAAATTTCTTTTGGCTGCTGAGTTGAAGAGGTAGACATAAAGTTCCTAATATCCATGGTCGATTTTGCCCCCCTCCCCCTCCCCCCTCCGTGTTTTTAGAAAAGTTATGCCTATACGTATAAAGAAGGTAGAGGTCACCCTAGAACAGGCCATGAAGGCCCAGAGGGGGAGTAGAGGTATAGTTCTACTCTTTTTTTAACCTCAGTGCTAGATGGGTTAGGTGGTCAATGCCACACTCCGGCCTATGCATATGCCAACTTAAAATTGGCATATTTTAAATTTCGTTAATAAAAGACAGTAGACCCACATGTAGTGGACTGCTGGGGAACGGGGTGTCCATTAAACCTGAAGGTATGTTACTTTTAAAAGTGTATTTAAAAGTCCATAAAAATGCCCCTGTATTAAAAAAAGTTTTTAAAGTAGAAAACATGATCTGCACAGTAAATGTAATGCATTGTACTTATTAAGTTATTGTGGGGAATTTTAACAATACCCACAAACTCCCACAGGAGTACTGCTCCTTGACTGCAGTCTGGGCACTTTTACCTAGAGGGCTCAGTCTCTTTGATAGGCATGCTGAGAGCTTCACTGAATGTGTGCCTCTTTGCAGTGCCATGCTACTTTGAGAATTGCCACAGCCAACCATCACTTGCTTTAAATCAAATTTTTATATGCTTGGCTATTGTATTGGCAGCAGATTTTATCTCCACATCTCTTACGTTCATATTACATGAACATTGCTGCATGTACCTTGTCATCATGCCTTTGCCTAAATGTAATTTTTGTGCTGTCTTTACCTGTTTCTCTAGACTACTTTGTGCTTCACTTCTGACTGAGGGGAAAAAAACTTGATAATTTCTTAAAAACATTCTTATTGATTCTTGTTACAAGCACCCCACCATAGTTGTCTTACAGTAAGAAAGTGATAACTGGTTTTTAAATTGTTATGTTGTGTACCTATGGGCTCTTCATTTAATTCGTTCACTGTCTCTGCCATCAATACTGCTCAGCAGCACTTATCTCCATTTAGGTACTCAGAATGAGAGTTTGAAATGATGTAAACAGCCCTTTTGAAGCTGTATGCCTCATTTCAAACTCTCATTGCCGATTGGCTTGGTACAAGGGTGTGTCCCCCTCTTCTCTTTCCATAGCTTGGATTGGCCACAGTCCTTGCAACTTTTCTGTATAGTGGAATCATCTGCGCCCTTTGCATCGTTTCAGCTTCCATCAGAATCAAATTAGGCACCCTTAAAATGGAGGCAGCAAACTGTCGAAAAAATTGTTATCCTATGTGGTGTAATAACACAGAAAACTATCTTTTGAACAGCTGAGCAGCTGGAGGCAACAGGGTCAGCACACAAAGAATGTAACTGTCCCGGTCTGTTGATTTGCGGAAATGTAATGGTATGATTCTTCACTGTTTTCAGTAATCTCCTTGTAACTGACAGCCATATTTATGTGCTTCGTGACATTCCGGGTCGGAAGGGTTTTGCGCACATTGTGGTCAGGCGTCTTCTTTCAGCGATTGTCAAAATAACAGCAAGGAAAAAGCATCCAGAACTCATTACATTCAAATATGGTGTGCCAGAAGGGGATAACTTAGTCATATCTGATATGGACAGGTTAGTTACATTGATCTTGATCTGTGTTTTGTATCAGCCTCAATGCCAAGGAGACCATGTACATTCAAAGTAACTTACCTGATACCATCAGAATACAGTGAATTTAAATGGTTTCACAAAGGTTTCAAAATCCCTTTATATGAGAGTGAGGTGGGGTTGTGGTAGCTTATTTAGTACAGTGGCTGGTTGTGATATACCCTTGGTTCCTGGCAAGCCTGTTGGAGTGCTTTCTCTATATCTTCAGAGCTGAAAATTAATACAGTGTGTTTATGCAGACAAGACATCATTTGAGCCATAATTATCTTTGTTAATAAAACCTGATCATAATATAGGTAATACTGTTATTGTATTCACCAGGTAATAGAAATTTTTCATATTGCAAACAGGCCAGTTGACATTTTGACGTAGACATCTGCATGCAGCTAATCGGATAAATTGCTCTTGTAGTACCTTATACTTTCTTAAAGCCCTTCACGGGTTGTTATGCATTGTTTGCTATAATTTCTGGTCATATTACATTTATCCTAACTAGGGTAGAGGAGGTTAAAGGTAAAAGCAAAGTTGCTTCTGTGCTTAATTAAGCACTGCACCATGCAGGTATATGGGGAGCAGATGTGTAACTCAATGCATAACTTTGACACTATACAGAGCTAAGTTTTCAGCTTCATACCCCAGCTGCTGTACCCCCAGGGAAATGTACTCATTGGATACAAGGCTGGGTGGACTCCAAGAAACAGTCTTACTCACACTGTTGAAGAAAAGAATCATTCTCCAGCCAGGAATTGAAACTTGGTCATTCAGCCCATAACCTGGTCACTGTACTGAATGAGCTGTCCTGGATGTAACAGTGGCAGAGGACATTATGAAATTGTGTAATTGTTAAAATTAAGACAAGCTAGTTCACTGTATGGAAGACAATTTTGGACCATTTTGAGTCTGTTCTGCCAAAGGAACAGCATAATTCATTTACTACCCTACCTGGGTTTGAACTTCATATTGTATTATCATAGTTCTGTGTTGAAAAGTGGCAGCGTACTAGTTGCAGGCATGTATGCCTAATTGAATTGAAGTCCTTACAGTATTTGTCACTTGTATTTGTTCACAGGTTCCTCATTCCAAATGCAACTGAAGCAACAAAACTTGTGTCCCAGCAGATACTTAAACAATTGAAAGGAAAAGATGGTTGACATTAACTGAAAATTAAACATAATGCAGATACCATACTTATCCAAATACAAGACCCCTACATGTATGATGAGCTGCCATCACAATCTCCAGTTTTCAGACAAATACATAGAGAGAATATGTGCATGATTGTAAGGCTACCCCTATTTCTCAGTTGATGAATTAAGAAAGAATTCACATGTTATATTTTGGTAAACAGTGCATGTGGTAATTGAATCATACCTATACAGTGAAGAAAGCTATCTGAGATACCTCCAGGTCAGCATGTACAGGAAGATGAGTGATTTTGTCTGGTCATATTAAGGGATAAACTCCAAGTGTAAAGATTACCAGAGACTGTAAACAGACTTTTTAAAATGAGGTAGGTAAAATGTGATAAAACAAGAAAGAGATCAGTGGAGACAAGATAGATAGCTTGTAAAGATATCTGTATGTTCTTAAGTTTAAAACAGAAAACCAGAACCTCTTTATATAATATTTTCTTGCCTTATGTAATTTCTATTATGCTCCCAGATGCTGAGTAAGTGTTACAGAAAGCCGTTTTACTTTAATATTGGCAAGGATATGAACGTACTAAAGCGTGAAGTCTGTGCATACTCCCTACTACGTTTCTCTGAATGCCTTGACTGTATGTTCGTATAAGACATCACAAATATGGTAACTACTTAAAATATTTCTTTTATACTTCACTTTAGCAGCCATTATGAATGTAGGAAAGGCAAGATCAAAAGCAACACAGGTAACAGTAATAAAAAAACAGTTCTGCTTCCAACATGCACTTTTTTGTATTATTTTTAGCTTATGTTCCTTCCACAAGGAACAAACTGGGCTTGTGAAACACCATGCCACCCGTGTGTTCCTTCAAGTTCACCTTTTGAACCAGCTGAGAGATTTTCACAATTTTGATACGAACTATGCCCCGGAGGTCACCGGAACTTTATGCTGTTTAATTTCTTACAATCACTAATAGCAATAGTAGGTCAAACGTATGAATTTATAAAATTCGGATTTCTACTAGTGACTCTTAACATAGAGTCCCGAAATTAATAGATCTTTGAAAAAGTTGCAACTTCTATTAAGGTACCAGTGTTGCTGCCATGGTAGAAACCTGGCATTTGAAAGGCCATACACCAGTGGTGTACACATTCTCTATAATGTTCATTTAATCTGCTAACTGATAACTTCTGAGCAGACAACCAACAGTAAATGCTGACCATTTCAGTCTCCTTTCCCACATCTGAATAAGTTCCTGCAGTTTCAGAATGCTCATGTGGTTCACCTGCCTCCTTCCTTCACGAAGGCTCATAATTTACAAAAAACTGTGTTTTACTGATTGTTACATTTCAGTAAGTTTGTTGTAGCAGTTTGTGTTACTCTGACTAGAAGAATGTAAAGCCGTGTGTCTGTTCTAAGAGACATAGGAACAACGTGTTAATCCATTAAAATGTGTACTACTACTGCAAAAGAATCAATCCAGATTGTATTATTTCAA
Source organism: Coptotermes formosanus (assembly GCA_013340265.1). Classification (NCBI taxonomy): domain Eukaryota; kingdom Metazoa; phylum Arthropoda; class Insecta; order Blattodea; family Rhinotermitidae; genus Coptotermes; species Coptotermes formosanus. Next base: position 3,090,149 of record BLKM01000700.1, read on the forward strand.
CATACATGTGACTTATCCAGTCATGTATTACATGTGCCATCTCATTACTGGTGTCAGACGAAAATTCTGTCTGGCTGCTTTATTGACAGACCTCATAGCACAAGGCAACATGACTTGTACCTCTGCCTGAAAGGTACAGGTCAAGGGTAAAACTGCCTGAAACACTAACTTCATGCTGAATACTACATTGCAGCTGAACCCCTGTGAAGATATCAACAACAGAATTGTAGTAATGGCACCCACCTTCATCTGGAACAGTTTTTCTGAATGCTGCATAGTTTGAAAATCCCCTTCAATGGAAACTGGTAAGTGAGGTCTTTTGAGAATGGTTTTATATAACTTTAAATGTATCTATATGGCTGAGATCCAAAATTGATTGCAGGAACGTCATAGGAATGCTGTTAATATCAAATGTAATCCCTTCTGAGAAGGCACCTACAATGAGAAGTCATTTGTATGCCTTAAACATGGGTATCACTTAATACTATGAGCAGTATTATCATAACTCACCCTAAATATGGCTGCAAATATCTCTGTGTTTGCAAGTTACAGGAAGGTAACAATCAGCCATCCCATTAACATGTGCCTGGTGGAATCTGGATCCAGTTGAAAAACTGTCATAACAACACAAGTTACAGACTTCAAAATAACTTCTTTTGAAGGGATGTGAAAGAAACTTTTCCAGATCATGTGACCAGCTGTTATGAAAACTAGCACTGATGTTTTTCTTACAGATTTAAAAACCAAACAACAATATATATACGATGTAATCAGCATGTAAATGGGATCTGCGCTCTTCTGGGATATTACACAATGTTGAATGGTAGTTGTGTGCTGATGTTTTGGGACAATCTATTGGTCCCATCTTCTTGGACTTCTTGACCCTGGAATGTGGGACCGATAAGCTGTCCCGAAACGTCGGCACAGAACTACCACTCAGTGCTGCGTAATATCCCAGAAGAGCGCAGATCTCGTCTACATTGCAGTGAAGTCTGAAATCATGCAGCATGTAGATAATTTCTTATTCGAAGTGTATGGGAAGCAATTATGTGCTACTTACTGCGGCAGTTTTCTGGAGATAAGGTTCAAAATGAACATGGCTGATGTCAGGTAAATAAAGAGATTTTGTAATGTAAGTCTTCTGTACAAGACTTGCACCCCATGTCATAAATCCCTCCGAAAGACAGAAAGAGTTGCGAATTCAGATTCATTAAATGTTTCGGCCAAACTGACCGACCAGCTTCCTGGTATTAGAACTGAAGCCCTTTGTTGGACATATTCCTTAGTCAGTTAAGTTCTGTCTTCCATTCTCAACCTGTTAATGTTATCTTTCCATCTCCGTCTTAGTCTTGTGTTTGTTTTTCAACATGTTACAAGACTGATATTCTGTATGAAAATCTCTTCTTCCCCATCCAAGTTATGTCACTAGTTCATCTTATTCTCCAGGATTTCACCAAACAATACAATATGAGCCACAGGAATCATAAAATTCATTATTGTGTAATATTCTCCACTTCCATGTCTTACACCTTTGCTATTAACCCTTTAAAGACGAAGCGTATCTGTTTTATATAAGGACTTGGTGTGTACCGCGCTGTAAACACCCTACACTCTCCACTTTGATTATAAAAACCAATCTCTTAATGTTTTGTAAGGCAAAAGTTGCTGTTTGTTCTGAGATCGGTACAAAACACATAAACGCAATGTGGGCACCACGTAGAATTTTTTAATGTTAAATCTGATTGTATGTAAAGTTACTGCTAGGCTTTAAAAGGTTAAGTTCAAATATTTTCTGAAACAATTATTTTTCATTATGATAGTACAGATTATGATAGCTCAAAAACAACTGGAGAATGTGGAATATTTTAACTATTTGGGTAGCATGATAAATGATACAAGCTGTACATGTAAAATTAAATCCAGGATGGCCATGGCAATAGCAACATTCAACAAGAAGACTCTTTTCACCAGCAAAGTTTACTTAAATTTAGGAAGAAACTAATAAAATGCCACATTTGGAGCATAGCTTTGTATGGTGCTGAAATTTGAACACTTCAGAAAGTAGATGAGAAATACCTAGAAAGTTCTGAAGTGTGGTACTGGAGAAGGATGGAGAAGGTCAGTTGGACAACCTGTGTGAAAAATGAGGTATTACATATAGTCAAGGAGGAAAGGAACATCATACGTGCAGTAAAAAGGAGGAAGCCTAACTGGATTGGTTACATCTTTCCTAGGAACTGCCTTCTAGAACACACTATTGAAGGAAGGATAGAAATGACAGGAAGAATACTGGATAACCGTAAGGAAATTAGAAGGTTCTGGAAATTGAAAGAGGAAGCACAAGATCACACTATTTGGAGAGTTTGCTTTGAAAGAGGCTATGGGCCTGTCGTAAGACAGACTGTATGATGACAGTGTTGTCCCTGACACACGCACACAAAAACGTGCGTGCACGTGTGCATGCTGTCACCTTCTGAAGAGAAAATCTTTGACCTTGATACCGTGAATATGGGTTTTCATATATGCTGGCTAACTTTATGGAGAAAGCATATAGTGAGTCCTGTGAAAAACATTAAGTCCACATGACTTCAAAACGTAGATTTTTAACACCACTGCACTTTAGCCTAATATATTTTTGACTGGAAGGCGTTGGTTACGGGTAATAACATCAAACGGTTTGACATCTGATTCCGAAACCTCAGCCAAAGTCAGGTTGTTCTCTTGAGTAAAAACACATATACACAGGCTTTCCCATAACATGCCAGGCAGTCACAGAGAGAACGTAGGTATATAGCTGTACTTGGCCTCGGCCGCTTTATTTCCGGAAAAGGGACCCAGCACCCATTTTGCAGGAGGCTTGGTGGGCCTCCGGGCTGGCCTACATGGGTTTAGAAAATATCGCCTCCACCAGAGTTCGAACTGCAGATCGTCCAGCCGGTGGCTACAATATGTATCACATGTCCCATGTTTACCATAATGTGAAAATCCAAACCAAAGTAATGTTAATACTGACACTATATACACTGATGCATTGACAGTGTCATTAAATAGCATATGTAAGACTTCAAAAAAAGGCCCATCCCTAATTGCTGCAGTGGCTTAATGTACTGCCTACGAGAGAGCAGCATATGGTTTTCAATCAATCGAGTTCGGACATACATACATACACACACACACACACACACATACACACACACACACATACATTCATACATACATACATACATACATACATACATACATACATACATACATAGATACACACACACATACATACAGAGACGTCAGAGACATAATAGGCTAATTCTGTGCAATGCTGATCAGGCGGCATAGCAACCAAGAAACCCATAATCTCGACATTAAGTTACTTACTTAAGTAAAATTATATTTTGAAACACTTAGAATCGGTGTATTATCATGCATTTACTACGGGGTGAATGATTTAAATGGTGACATCAGAGAGGTGTAATGTGAAATGTAGGCACTAGGGGAAACGTAAGAAATGTACGTGTATACCAGTCCACACAGCTTCACGTTTCGGAAGACAGTATTCCTCACAAGACGAGAAACGTACGTTTGTGCGGTAATTGCAATTGACCTGAGCCTCTAGTATAACTATGGTTACTACCAGCGATCATCACAGTTGATGGGTTCGTTGATATTGGATATTTTGTATTGTCACTAGTTAAGTTTTCCTGAAGTATAAGTCGTGGCTAACATTTAGAGTAGAGCCAACGGTACACGGCTGCTTTTCGAACATTGTCTGTTGCCAACTTTCGTCGGCTTTGGAGCCGCGAAAATTTGAACAGATCAGTGGGTAATTGGTTATACGTCACGACGTGGGAAAGACACCTGGCTGTGGGGAAAAGTAGGTTAGGTGATCTAGTTTTCATTATGGTTCGTTAGTATGGTACAACCAAATTCACTGTAGTTTGTGTGGGTGAAACACCAGAGTGCGGTTTTCACTGGGTTTGTTTAGAGTTTCAATATGATGCAAAATTCACCATACTTCATTTGGTCAAAAATCTAGTTATAAGTTTCCATTTAGGTAGTTTATGTTATGTTTCTGATTATGTTGTGTTAGTTTTGTGGTTTAGTTCGGATTTTGGTGCGGTACAATAATATAATGTAAGGCCAAAATTACCTTGAATTGGTAAGAAACAATGCCTGATGCATGGAAGGGACTAAATACAAAGGTTAGCGTTCATGGACTTTATACACACAAAAGGAACAACAGTGAAGAGGGCAGAATTTTGCAGTTTTTCTAATACTGCTGGGCCAACATAATTTCATAATTTACTTTTGTTTCCGAAAAAGCCATGAAGTTGAAATTAGTATATGCACATATATTAAATGTAGTTATCTTGTTAACCATTTATTTTGCTTTACAGGTTGGAAGTTGGGATCTCAGTGGCAGAGTTTCATCTAGAACAAGCAACAGCAGGTATGTGCATTAGAAAGATCCTCATTATACTACACTTGGTGAAAATGGGGTGCCATGGAGAAAGTGGCCAAGTTTAATAATAAAATCATTCTAGTTCAATGATAAAACAATAGTATTTTGTGTCAGCATGTGTTAGTTTAGCCAGGGAAGCAATATCTGCTGTGCACAGTGTGACATCACAACCGTATACACAAAAGCTGTCAAATGTGTGCAATGGCAAATCCTGTTCCAGAGGTCACTTCTGGTGGAAGGGTACATGATGTGCCATTGTACTGTTCTGCTATATCTGACCTCCAGGATTTGCCACTGATTATCTGCCTTATGAGGTTATAAAAATTTTTCGTAAGTATTCAGCATGATACAGCTTTGCAGGCCAAAGTTCAAAATTATGTATGAACTTGACTTGATGTTTTTAATTGTCATAATATATGTAATTTTACGCCCTTCTCTTTAATTCTGAGTTGTTGTTTCAGTTTGGTAACTTGAAAAGAAAACTAAATATTTGACTAGCTCTTTCTGCCACTTCATATATCATACTGCACGTTCCTATTTGAAAGGTTCTGTATTGACACTATTCTAAAATGATAAGGTGAAGAAAGGAAAGTTGTAGCATATGGCACTGCAAATTGCTTTATTTACATGACAGCATTATGCATGAAGTATATTTACAAATAAGAAATATAAAATGACTGAGGCGTAATCGATCGGAATGCTAATCTTACATAAGATAATGTTCTGTTCTTTTTATTTAGAGCCAGATATATATGACGCATCATAAGCATTAAGTGATTATTTACATGACAGCAGTATTGCATTCACAGACAGAGAATGATTCTTTACTCTTGAATTTTACTCCAATTTCACATTAAATAGGTTAATGTTTATTTTGTGTAGATAGGTATTACACCCTAGTAGACCGTAGGAGAGTCCATTCCCAGTAACTGTTTTTATCTAACACCAAGTTTTCAGAACACATTGGCTTCATACAAAAGTCATTCATATGCTGAGAAACTTCTGCATGAATTGGTACTTATCATAAACTTAGTCTGAAACAAAATGTCACAGCTCTTAATTTGTTACACCACGGACCTCAGGACTGACAGTGGAGTGAAATTTCTTTGTGTTCATTATTTGAAGCTTCGCGAAACTTATGTGGAAAATGATGTGGCTTATTCATATACCCTGTTTAGTCTTTATGTTGAAGTAGAACTTAGAAAGACTTTATATTAAAATCAAAAGCACTGTAATTCGGTTTCAGAACGGAGGTAGGTATTAAGTTATCATGAGACTTAAATGAGCAGTGGTGTAACTTATTTTATGGTGTATGTAAAACTTAGTTACCTTTTAAATGTTTAATTAAAATTACAAACTCCAATTACAAAAGTTTACAAATTATTCCAATGTATTTCTCATTACATTCTCCAACATCGTGCTCTTGTTACAGATTAATACATTATACATTATAATACACGGAATGTGACAAGCTGAGAAAATTTTGAGAGTCACCCAGAAAACTTCAACACTTTACAGTAATTGTAAAAATAAAATATTTGCCATTATTTGAGTACCATGTAAAATACAGACCAATTCCTTTATCTGCAAGATCCTTCAAACTTGCCTTCACTTGAAGCATGTTTTCTGGACAAGATCTATTCCTTGCAGGAATGTACAAGTGTCATTCAGCAATATGAATTTCCATTACTTGGTTTCTTATGCTTTAATGTTAGTTATTTTTTCATTACTACCTGTGCCAAAGCTTTGTCTGACTTTGTATCATGTTGGAATACAGCTTTGAGCTCTACCAAGGCATCCAAATGCTAATTTGGCTTGCTCTGTTAGTCACTATAATATCGAACAGAATTTTTGGCAAGTTACACTAGTAGTTTCAATTCCACATTCAAACTGTTAAAAAGACTTATATAGAATTTTTTTCTGTAATTAGGAAACAGTAAGCCTTCTCCTGTTAGTTATGAGTCATATTTAATCTCTTTACTGTATGTGGTGAACAGGACTGCACCACAAAAATGTTGGAGTAGCCCAGTGAATCTAGCTCAGTGGTCTATTACATACATATTTATTTTACACTTAATAAACACCATAGCATGCAATTCTTTGAGGAAAAAATTGTGGGCCGGCATTCCATACTAGAATTTCATTATAGATTGTGACTGTGGCTCTACTATATATATTTTTATGGTTCAAGAATGGAATGCAGCAGAATTTCTAACAAACTGAATGAATCCTTAGTAGACACACATGAAGCACTAGAATGAGCCACAACTTTTGACATCTAAGAGAATAAAACAGAATGACATAAAATAGAATAGGGTAGAATAGAGTGGAATGGAACAGAATAGAATAGAACAGAATAGAATAGAATACAATACAATACAATAGGAGTTATTTGTATACCATTGGCTCTTCAGTAGACGAAGCCAAGGATGTGGAACATGTCATGGTATAATACAATACGTGTTTAAAGTACAAATATAAATACAGATATCATACATAGGAAGTATCTATTTACAGTCAGAGCAATAATAACTAAATCACAGAACCATCACCATTCTTACACTCATATTCTATGATAACTGAGACATTTTTTAGTAACACAAATCCCTATGAAGTGTAAGACTGAGAGAATAAATACTCTTTCAATGCTGGCCCAAGTACATTTTTATCATGACGTAGACTCTTGATGACAACTGGAAGATTACTGAATAACTTGATCCTGGTATAGTAAACATCTCTGATATTACTTAGTTGGGTATCTGGCAGATAGAGGTCATAACCACATCTTGTGCTTATATTTTATATATCTGAATTTGTTTGATATTTTTCCATGTTGTACATAACAAGTGTTAATACTGAGATTAATTACTTGCTGGCAAGTTAATATTAAACTTGCTAAATATTTTCTTACAAGTGACCACATGAACAGTGATCACTATTTATTATATACATCCTTATAAAATTATGTTGGACTATATTTACAATACAGTATTACATAAGTCATCAGCATGATATGTAATAGTGGGACAACATTACAACCATACTGATACAACATGCATGAGTGAAATAATGTGATGCATTTTCTGATGAATTTTAAGTCTTGTGATTCATTTCCATTTGAATGAAGTAGCAGTGACAAGAGTTTTCACTAGTAAAACTTAACATTCCAAGTGTAGGTAAACCATCCATGGTACTGAAGGGGATTCTGTAAGATAAAGCAGTCTTCATGACAGTCTAGCTAGAAACATAATCTGAGACAAAGTGGCGAAATTTTATGTTTATCTTCAATAGCTCTAGGAAATGCAACAATTTTGGTATTGTCATTATGTTGATAGGTAATATGTCTTCTGATGCAAGCTAAAATAATTTAGCTCGTATAGAATAACACATATTTTAACTGTGTTCATGTTTACCAAGTGCTTTATGTAAATTAATCAATTGTAATACATAATTTAAGGCTTTCACGGTGACTAAATTTAATAAAGTATTCTTGGGCTAGCAACTACATCATGTGGTTGAATGGTGAGTAAAGCAGCATTTCAGGGACCATCCTTGAAATGTCAGTTTACTCGCAATTTAACCACATGACGTGGCTGCTAGCCTGAGAATATTTTATTAAATCAATTGTATTTCCATCATGGAATGTTACTCCTAAAAGATTTATTGTAAAATGTACCTGATATACAACAGGTGGTAGAAGTTGCTACCAATAGACAGGGTCATAGAAAGGTTTGATAAGCCACGCTGCATATGTAAACCCCCGAATATGGTTCATGAATAAATTAAAACATGCTGAGTTTTGTACAACGGTTGTTGTTGTTGTTGTTGTTGTTGTTGTTGTTGTTGTTGTTGTTATAGAAGTATGTGCTTTTGATGGAAATGAAATTGGTTAATATATAAGTGGATGTTAATTTCATTACTAATAAGTTCTCTTAACTGTTTCACTGCTATTCGTACTCTTGTACTTGCAATTTTTAGGCTTACGTGGGCAGCATTTTTATATTTTAAGCAACAGATTTCTGGGTTCATTAAATCTATGACTGGTCCATACAATTTAAAAGGCTTTGTAGTTCAGAAATGTACCACAATCAAAGGGTTGTATTCCCCTTTATGTTAACAGCTATTCTTTTGTGCTTGTGATTGTTTCAAACTCACGTAGGCTAGGACTTGCTCTCAGTTAAAATCGTGTCTTGTTGTGGACTACAAGAAAGTGTGATACTTCTTAGCATGTTTTTCCAAGATAACATAAGCTTATTAAAATTTAAGTTACAGTGCCACAAATTCTTATATTGCAGATGGCAAGCATAGCCTACTGTGGGCTGTGGAACGTTTTAAAAGATTATTTTTTTGGAGGGGTGTAGGCCAAATGCAAATACAGGTAACTCTCATTTTACGCGATTTCACTTTAACGCGACTTGAAAATATACACCACTTTTCGAATTTATACGATAATTTTCGCTTGAATACGATTTGGCATAGGCGATCCGTGGTCGCGCTTATCGAATGTACTGGATAATTTTCAGTTCAACGCGATCTGGCACAGACGATCAGTGGTCACGGTTATCTTCTGTGGGAGGCTATCATGAAATGACGTCAATGTCACGCCATCAATTACATGTATGGATTATGTTGGTGTTATATCCATCCGGCTTAGTTTTCTTTTCAACAGCATTGGCTTTTCTTACCAATATGAGTGAGAAACGTAAATCTGCATCGCGTAGTGCAATCCAAGTGAAAAATCGGCGAAGGACAGTCGGTATTGACGAGAAATTACGCGTAATAATGCGACGTGATAAAGGTCAACGAATTGATGATATATGCCATCATGTTAGACTCACTCATAGTAGCATACATACAATTCGTGGTAATGCTGATAGAGTTGATGAAAGTTCTAAGTCAGGAACTAAAGTGGTTGTTTGTGTAGAAAGACACCACAGTCTTATCCAAATTAACCGTGCCAAAAACTATGGACGTGAGTCTCTTACATTTTTATTGTATTATAAATAAATGTATTGTATAGAAATGCATGTATACTGTATATAAATGTGTAGATACTGTACATAGAGTACATACATACTCTACAAGTGCGTCTGTCCACTAGTGGTATAGTCATACGCTATATAGGATGAGGTTGTCAGTCCCCGAAACCCGAGGAAATACATTGTTTTAAATGGGAATTTTATGTTCGATTTGCGCGACGTTTTTCAGGAACGTAACCCTGGCGTAAAACGAGAATTACCTGTATTAATACTTTACGATTAATTCACACATACACGCACACACCAAACAAATGCATAGATGTTGCTGCTCCAATTCATCCGTTAAAAAATAAGTCTGCTATTTGTAACACGTTTCATTGAGAGGTACAGGCACACTTTCTTTGCTTTTAGAAGTGGAATCGTTTCTAAAATGGCGTGTAAAGCTTAACTGGTGTGGATGGGCCAGGTCATATGGGCATCTGGAAATGAAGCGGACATGTAAGCCTATGTCTAACCAAGAAATTCTTAGTACAGAATATATTTCTAGATGAGGGATCACATCATCCAGGTTTCAGTGCTTTGGTTCATAGAGTAATAAAGTTTGGAAATCACTGCAATGTGTATAGGTGTGATTAAAACCAAACAACTAACTCAACAAAGGAAAGTTCTTCTTGAGAAGCCAATAGATTTTCAGCTAGTTGAGAAATTCTCGGCATTTTTTGAACCCGAAGGTTTATTACCATCTTCACAACAGCTCGCCTCTTGTCCCGACCCTGAAGTAGACGGATTCAGTCCACGTCCTTCCGTTCTACTGCCTTAATATCCGTTTAAATATTATCCTCATTCTCTACACCTAGGTCTTCCAAGCAATCTTGTGCCATCAGTTTCCCCAACACAAAACTCTGTATATGTTTCTGCTCTCTCCCATGAGTTCCACCTGACCCGCCCGTCTCATCCTTGATTTGATTATCCTATACAGTATTTAGTGATTACAAATCGTGGAACTCCTCCTACTGCAGTCTTCTCCAACCTTCGTCACCTCCTCACCCTCAGATCATAATATCCTCCTCAGCACTCTGTTCTCGAATAACCGCAGCATCTGTTCTACTTCCAATATGAGAGACCAAATTTCACACCAAAGGCCTATTAAGACGACAGGAAAATTATAGCGCTACGGGGTCGTATGAATTGAAAAGCTATATTCTCGTTTCAACTGAACGGTTTTCTTAGATCTGACACATCAAAAAATGTGAGAATAAATTTGTTAAGGAAGGGGGATTTTTGGTCTTCGTTGTAGAGTTCCTTGGCGTATAGCTGAGTATATAAGGAGAGGAGTGACCAGCAGCTTAAAATGTAGGCCTGCCTTATTATCTAAGTCGAACGTCGCAGTCGAGGGTGTAGCACTTCTGCTTCATATGTAAGGGGCCACGGCTTCAAATCTCGGTCAGGAGACAAGCTGCCCAGGCTGAGGTTTCTCGTAGTCCTCAGTCTCTCCACACACAATTGTGCGTTATTTTGAGTGCTCAGCTGTAAAGTTCGGTGAAAGTCAGTCTGCTGTTTTACACCAGCCCTGTACATTTGATGTTATTACACATTTCCTTTATTATGGTAACGACTTTACACTTATGATCTGTGTTTTAGGCGCTTTCGCAAAATTGCGAAAAGCGACTGTTAGCTTCGTCATGTCTGTCTGTCTGTCCGCCCGCATGGAACAACTCGGCTCCCACTGGACGGATTTTCATGAAATTTTAAATTCGAGTATTTTTCGAAAATCCGTCGCGGAAGTTCAAGTTTCATTAAAATGTTGTAAGAATAACGGCCACTTTACATGAAGACCTGTGTACATTAATATCTCGCTGGATTATTTTTAGAATGGCATATATTTCAGACAAAAGTTGTAGAGAAAATCGAAACATATATGTTGTGTTCAGCAACTTTTTCCCTGAAAATCATGCCGTTTACGAGATAACGTGGAAAAATATGGTAGAGCCAGACAAATCATAAATGACAATATGGCGCATTCCCTTTGCATGCTGGATAACTAAGGCTACAAACACATTCATAATATTTTTGCTAAGAACTTATTACTTCATAAGGGATTAATTCTGTCTGATCCCGTAAAATGTTTTACTGTAACACTTACAAAAACTGAGAAACTACACAACGACTTACTGTATAATGTTTAGCCAAATTGTACGTCTAAAGAAGGCCATGAGCAAAGGGACGTTCTTTTGTTTCAGTGCAGCATTTATATGTAACGTGTGAACGAGTGAAAATTAGTTGGAACGCAGTTTCTTTCAAAAACTGATACGTATAATTTGCATTGTTGTCCGTGACATAGACTGAGCGTAAAAGCATTTGTGTGCAACACTCAATATTTTTATATTAGTTGACAGTGACATGTAACTCAACAAACAACAACACACAGAGGATGCATTGTTTTTTCCATGGCTACGCGAACGCGTCACATGTTACGTTACATGTACATTGCCTATCTTTTTTTTCAATACTGAACGCGCCGTCCAGAAATGAGGTGTGCAGGTCTTAGTGGAAGTGGGGGATGGGCGTGGTAGAGGAGGGAAGGCGCAAATTTAGGCATATTTGGATATTCTTACTGTAGCGTTAAGTGAACAATATTAAGAGCGGCAGACCCCCATATCTACTCTCCAATTAGTCCCGTACTCTGACAATATGAATGGCCCGAGAACGTAACAAGGAAGGACCAATACATAGAACGTTTCATAGCAACAGTATGAGACTATGCACGTAATTGGTCTGTCATGTAATTTCATAGTATGGAGCTGTTTCTGTGCTGAAGATAAGCTTCTAACATTTCCTCGTTTCATAAAATGTCTATCTTGGGTACTAGTCCGACATGTTTTGTGCACTGTAAAAATGAAGCACTTGAAGATGTTCACACAGCACATAACATGGAGGAAATACCGTTAGAAGCAGTCTACTCACTCGCTTCGGATAAGCACATCTTGCCTTCTAAATTACACCGTTTCTCCAGCACAAACGTGTAGAGTCATGTGCCTATAGGATACAGCAAGACTAGCAAGGCTGGGCAAATATTAATGGTTCTAAGCTTAACGATAAAGGATTTTTTACACTGACGTTGCAAAGTTTTTTTTTTTTGCTCTGAATTCTAGCATTAATGGAATTTAGCCTTTCCTTCAGTGCACAGCGAACTTCGATGTTAATTTTAAAATGTCCGTATGCCCTATAGGGAAGGAGGGTTTAGTTATAATAGGCGTAGCTATGTTGAAGCAGTCGTTTTAAATTTCGCATTCTTCAAGTTCGTGGTTTGTCTGCCCGTCAGAATGTGTGGCTGCCTGACTGCCGTTGTATGATGTATGAATTCAATGTGAAGCCGCCAAAATCACGCATTCGTCTTGCAGTAAGAAAATTTAATTTTTGGCACTTGTCAGTAAATTTTTTATTTCCAGTCGGATAATTTATTTCTCTGGGAATTTGTGATGTAGGCGATGATGATCATGCATGTGATATGTGTGTACTGTAGTTCTCCTTTCAACGTAGGCCCTAAAGGCAAATATGTGATATGTGTGCGATGTGATGCATGGGTTAGAGCAGGGCTGACCAGCACGTGGCTCACGGGTCGCATGCGGCTCTCAGTCACCTAAATAATTTCAATAACACGACTTAACAAACATAAGTTAACAGAAGATAATGTGGCAACTTTATTAGCGGAGGTAATGTTCAGGAACTATAACTCATCACCAGGCAGCACACAGTAAACCAATCTTTCTTTTCGATATAGGCCTATATATACATAAGTGCGGCCCTCGTACGGGTCCTTAACGAATTATGTGGTCGTCCTGTTGGTTGAAGATGGCCAGCCGTGGGTTAGAAGAACATGCGGACGCACTGCAACACTTTACGAAGATTGTTGCAGCTGACCTACATCTGCGGTCATTTTATTGTTATCTTTACTTTTCACTTACAGTTACTGTAATTAGCTGTAGCGATATTTAGAGTTTGGGGGGGGGGGGGAGGACCTGTAAATTTTTCATAGTATGTTCGGAAGGAGAGTCAGAATAACATAAAAGTAGTATCGTTCTAAAAACGTAAGGCAAATTATGTTGACGGTTCCTTATGTTTTCATCGCAGCTTGAAGATGCGAACATACATTAAGAAAACAGAGAGGCAGTACACCACAAGATGTCATGTTAAGAGTTGCGAACACTGTCACCGATAATCCAAATAGTCAGGATCGTTCAGTGAGGAAAATCGCTAAAGCACAGCGTATCCAGTATTCCGTCTTATCAAGATACAAAGCGAAACATCATAAACAGAACAACGAAACGGAAAGCGATCTTTAATACGTGAATTGTGAGTTATCAAGAAAAATGTAAAAAAGTGTTCGAAGTAGCCCCATCTTCCCCTGCGAAGAAACAAAATGCCTAACAGTGACCTAAAGGCCTGTCACAAAAGAGGTAATCCTTGGGTAGCGATGGACGCTCTTGGGGGGTTTTCCGGTGTTTCTGGCTTACTGCGCTAACAGAAGAAGCCACGAATAAGGCCTGGGTTCAGGCATATCAGTTCTTGTTTGTACGTAAATGAGAAATAAATCCTCCACCCCTTTTCAGTTCGGCGTGGAGTTGGGATACGGGTACCTCGCGACTCCAGGTGGATGGTGCATACTGTTTGCGGCCACAGAGTAGATGGACGAGAGGCTGGCGGCTGACGCTGCGTTTGCCGCCGCCGACGTCCAGCAGTAAGGTGGGGCAGGGAATGGCGAAGCGGGTGGTACGACTCCAGGTGGTGGCGGTGGCAATATAGACGATAATTTCCCCGGAGAGTGGTGATGGGCGGGGTATAATGCCGCCCCCAGCTCGCTCTGGTGGTGATGATACTTGGTGTAGGTCATTGTAGGGTCGCCCCCACTATTACCCTGTGCTTGGGCCTGACAGGCAGCCATCAGCCCGTGGAAGTCAAACTTGTAGGCGTACCGTTTTCCATGGACTTTGGTCATAATATTCTTGTCGTAGTAGTACCTGTGAACACACGTTGCTTGCGATGTTAATTATTTTTTGTTGTGTTTGGCTGTATAGATTCAAAGTAGCCATGTTAATTACATAAACATTTTCATGTTCCAGCTGCACGAGCCAGTTCTATATCAAATCTTTGACTAGAATTTATTTACGTATTCAGACTAACACAACTAACAAGAATACTGTATATTCTTTATATTCACTGCAACATGTTCCGGCCTATTTTTATGGCCATCGTCAGGTAGTTGCACAGTTTACATAAAAGAGAAAGCGTGTCAGGTAGAGGCCTGTCCTTTACAAGCAGTGGATACCATAATCAATATGAAAATTTATTATTCCAAATGGTGGAATAATATTAAAATAATAAAAATTAGAAACTAGTTAAAATCAAATAGGCGCACCGACTTCCTTTCCTTATAAGTATTTGTGTTGCTCAGAGTGCCCTGTAGATCGAAGAGGGTGTCTCTTGCGATGTGTAGTGGATAAAATCGCGTGACTAGCTTTCATGAATACAGCCTTTGGTACAGCATACAGCTGTGAATATAACGAGACATAAATAAGCCAATTTGGTGTTAATCAAATTGGTAAATATATAAGTTTATTTATATTTTTATAATAATATCATTGACTTTTGGTTTCCTATTATGTGTGACGTGGTAGTCTCATTATTAATTTCCAGGCTGTTCCTGTGTGAGTTGTTACTTTTAACTCCCTGTGTTGCTTGTGGAAGGGCGATGAACTTACTGGTTGCGCATTAGGAATCTGTTTCCGTGTTTTATACTAAGACGATCAATGCATGCAGCTTTCTGCTGTAATCGATAAATCGTTAAAAGGATTTAGAATCACTACGATTAAATATTAACTTAATAGGTGTTACCCTATTAATAAATAAATTCTACGCATTTTGTATATTCTATTCTGTGAATTTCCGTATTTCCATGTTAATTTCGAAAAAGTAGGTTTTACATAAACTAAATAATTGTAGGAAGAATTGTTTTAGTTTTAGTTTTCAGGCCCTTCGTTTAATGTTCACTTCATGTATACAGGCGTATGATTTATGTGACTACTGAGGCAGGTGTTGTACGTCACTTGTCTTAGCCACTGCGGAGTGTAGGTTTGAGGAAAGAAGGCAATGGAACGGCTGTTGCGCCATCTGGATTGTTTATGTTGAACTATGGTTTCGAAAATATTATTATAAGTCATTGTGGATCTGCCGTTTGTTTTGTTATTCTTCTATGTTTCTTCGTAGATACAGGATTTTTCTAAAACATTCATAAAGTTACCTTTTCTAAGAACTTGCATTACGTTCATTACTTCTTTTATAGTCCAATGGAGTGCTGGAATTCTTGGAGGGGTTCCGCGAACTTGGAATTTTGATTTTGATATGACAGAAACGTGTTCTTTAAACATTGTGCGAAATGAGCTGCCAGTTTGCCCCAGGTACCGTTTTCCACGATCTGTGCATTGTAAAGCTTAAAGACAATTTTTTTTTATTTTTCGGTGGCTTCCTGTTTTTTGTAAGTGAAAGTTTTCCTGTGGTTTTATAAGATACTCTAATATTGTTATTTTTAGACAGTTTAGTTATAAAAGTGATTTTCCCTACATACGTACAACATATCCACTTTTTCTTTATGTCATTCGGAGTTGTGTCACTTTCACCTTTTTTTATCAATAGGCCTACTTGTCTCTCGATTTATGTCATTTCAAATTTTCAAATCGGAATGGTTATTATACGGAATGGCATTCAATACTTGTGTTTCAAGTTCTTTTTTTTTGAGGATGCAAATTATATGTGGGTATATGATTGTTGAAATATCTGACGGCAGCCAATTTTTGGTCAGACGGGTGGCATGAGTTGTAAGGTATGACACAATCCGTAGTGGTGGGTTTTCTATAAATGGAGAATCTAAACTTAGAATCTAAATTAATCGTGCATCTGTCTATTGTAATAGCTATTGTGTTAGTGTGAATATATAAATAAATTCCATTTAAAACACAGCGGGATGATGATACCTAAATTCTTTGACTAGAGTTCAGAATGTTTGTGATGTTGGTTAACCCCTTGAAGGCTAACATTCATGTAACAGTATATTAAGATGTTCAGTTTCTATCTCACAGAAAACATTACATCGTAATTATAATTATCAATCCGTTAATTTTACGTAGGAAAGTGAGTGGTGTTCATTCTGAGAATCATGCGAACATAAATAACATCTGCAACATATCGATACTTGACAATGGCTTAACTTCATTCAAATCACAAATACTTAGTAGGACGTTTTCCTCGTCAACACAGGCTGTTTTACGATAACGTTACATATGTTTTAGCTAGCTTGTGTTTGTTTGGGTTTTGTGGTCACCTGAGGACGGAAGGACTTTCTTCCGAAACGCAGTGATTTTTAACTGTGTTTTTTAACTGTGTTGCCGATGTAAAAAAGTCCTACTAAGTGTCTGTGATTTGAATAAATGACCTCCGTGGGCATAATCATTAACGTTAAAGGTTGTTTAGCCTATTTGTGCGATTCTTTATTTCGTAGAGGCCTATTAGGCCTAAAAGCACACATACCACTCAAGATCGTTGTAGACAAATAAAAGAGAATCATAAAGTCCTATTCAATCTGTGGTTTCAATAAAACGCTCTGCGCGAACATTCGAAACGGCATAGTACGACTGAAGATTGAATTTGAATTCCAACTTAAGGACTTTGCATTTTATTCTCGTTCATTTGAGTGGCATAGGTGACAGTGAGCTTCATCAGTCATTCCCATTCTTCTAAATCTAGTGACATATTCGGACTACGTAATGTTCATGCATGTTAATGATCATCGCTCAGTATAGACTGCAAATGACTTGTGGTAATACGTCGTGTTTAGTGCGGCATGCCGGGAATCCCCAACTCAGGGCTGGGCTTGCCACATTTCATTGTGTTATTCACTGTTTTGCTGTCATTTTATCAGATGATCTTAGACCAAGTAGTTTTCAGTCGTTTCTACTGCGGTTCAGTGAAAGATGAATGTTTCTTATTCGAGGACCGATACACTGTCTCAGATTTTATTGTAGGTCTGCGTACAGTACAAATGAACAGCAGAGAAACGCAAGTGGAGTTAACTGTGTGTACTGCAGATTGGATAGGCCTACTTGTACTGCATGTAAAAAGTAATGGCTACCTTTGTAAGGTAAAGGTAAAGGTTCACCCTATAAGAGGCCCTGAGGGCCCAAGAGGGGGAGTAGAGGTATAGCTGTACCCTTTCGTGAGCCTTGGCACGAGAAGAGGATGGGGTGGCTACGGCTACCTTTGTATGAAATTAAAATGAAATAGCTTAATGTTCCTACCAGTCCGCCTGCTGTCCCAAGCTAATAGTCTTCACATTTAGAAGATACCAGTATGGTTAAACCTGGGTTACACCTTCTTTGGTCCGCTGTCATACAACTTAACAGCACGGAGCAGAGTAGGGCCTACTTGAGAGGCTAATGTCCTGTCATCTAGTTAAGAAACTTCCCGCATTTTACACAGTTCGAATATTCGCAACCCTGTCCAGAACAGTCCGTCACTGGCCCTTATTTGAGCCAGTTTAATTCCGTTTATATCCCCACATGTGACTCTTTTAAGATCGGCACGTTTCATTATTATGCCTTCATGTATGCCTAGGACTGCGAACTGACCGTTTTCCTTCAGATTTCCTATGATAGGCCTAGTCTATGCATTTCTCATTTCTACACGACCCACCCCTCTTACCCTTCTTGATTTTACCGAACTAAATGTAAGAGTATAAGCCCACCGTTTGATGAAGTGTAGTTCTACGCTTCTAGTAACGTAGGCTGCAAGGTATCAGACCATGAGTACAGTGGGTGCAGTGGCTTCCAGTGCGAGTGCATATTCCCTATATGTACACAAGTTTGTGCCGATCCCAGTGGTTGCGCGGTCTAAGGCGTGGCTCTACAGCCGCTTGCTTGCTGGGATTGTGGGTTCGAACCCCGCCGCGGGGCATGGATGTCTGTCTCTTTTGAGTGTTGTGTGTTGTCAGGTAGAGGTCTATGCATCGGGCTGATCACTCGTCCAGAGGAGTCCTACCGAGTGTGGCACGTCTCACTGAGTGTGATCGTGAAGCCTTGGTAATGAGGAGGCCCTGGCCCACTAGGGGCTATTGCGCCACTGGGGGAAAGAAAATAAGTTTATGTACGTATATAATGCTTTATTATACATATAGGGCCTATTGTGTACGTATATTATGTATGCATAAGCTTACAATACGCCTTTATCAGGACCACAGTATCAGCACTTTATGTAATGCGCTGTACAACATTGCTCAAAACATCTTTCATACGCTGTACTACTATATTTTTGAGAATGAGCTGGCTTACATATTACAGTAGTATGCTTCGTGGATATCATGCGGCGTCACCTTTTCAAACTGCAGCCGAAGGTGCTAGACACACGCCATAATACGTAGAAGAGTCGCGATTTTAGTGGAAGCTTCTGGACCATTTCACACGAACGGGTTTCCCAGAGTGCAGAGCACTACAGCACTCTAGCCAGTGCACCCACGCTTTAGCTACACTACTCTAACTAGAATGATATCGCATTGTTTACGTGTGAACCTGTTGCATATTTCTCGTTCGCTGCTCCTGTCGCTCTCTGCCAATCGTGTCCGTGTTTTTTTTTTTTCACGGATCGGCTTCATGATACTGTCTTCACGGAGCTTACTTCTGATCAACATGTTTGTCTGTGATATTTTAATCTCACAAAAAAAGAATCAGTCATAACCGCCTTTATTTATCTCTAAATAAAGAGATAAATAAAGTTGGTTATGACTGATTCCTTTTTGTGAGATTGAAACATACGCCAGCGGAGGTGTTAAATATCAAACTGTGATATTTTGCCAATTCCTAGTGGCGTGCAGCCAGATTTGTAAGCGGTTAAGTGTACCCACTTGCGTCACCTACCTGGCTAGGGGCCTGCAAGGTGTGTCTTTTACAGCTGCGATCGTGTCGCCCCTCTTTACCGACTTCTCCATTAACCTTCCGCCAAAGGATAGCGTTCACGAAGGAACAAACAGAATAGCTCGAACTTGCTACGTGAATTTGTTGCCTAAAATTTACTGCCTCTATGAGCTTAAAGGGGCCTTTTACACGGTCGGTTCAGTTGTCCGTTCCGTTTCCGTTTCAGTTAAAGTGTCAGTTAAACGTACATGTAAACAGAAGACCTGAAGCTCCGAAATGAAACTCAAACTGACACGTGGCTGCATAGGTCAGCGTGAAGTTATCATATCACTTGTGCATTAAATGACCGTGTAAACAGACGTGTCCATTCATGCCTCATTTGAATAGAGACTCGCGTAGAATGTACGTTAAACGATGTCGAAAATTCACGATTTTATTACTGCTTTTATTGAAGTGTATCGTAGTTTTCCATGCTTATGGAAGAAGACTGGCCTGCAGCATCAGAATACAGTTAAAAGAAAACATTTACACGATTTTGTTAGAAAAGTATAATGAATATGATCCAAATGCGACAAAGCTAAGTATTTTAAGAAAAATTAACGGTTTATGTTGGGCCTACAACAAAGAATATAAAATATAAAGAATCTGAGCTCACTGGTGCAGGAACTGATGATATCTACAGTCCAAAGTAGGTTCGAAGTGCAGTTACTTTAGTAAATTCACGTGAAATAGTGACTGCCGGTTAAGATACCAGTCTTTCGTCCATTTGGCTCTTTTTTTCCTTATATTTCTTAATGTTACAGCCAAGGCGAGTGAAATAAGCTCTTGTTCGTCCATGGTTCACTCTGAATTTTACCAAGCACAAATGAGAACTGACATGAATCGTGTAAATACACCGCTCTTTCCAAATGGAACTGAACTGAGACTGAAACGAAAACTGAACGGACAATTGAACTGACCATGTAAAAAGCCCCAAAGAATGTGGCCCCAAATTGATACTTAGCTGTATCACAATACGAGGGTTGACATGACACGTGCGCTAGGAGTGCTTAGGCCTAGGTACTATATTTCGGTTAAACAGGCCTATATATGAGGAAAATATACTGATTTGATATGATAGGCAAATCCTCCGTATAGGTCTGTATGCAGGCTATCTTAAACGGCGTTTGCTATTCTGTAGTTATGTATGGGAAAGTAGGGTAAAACAGGGTACTTAATGGGAAAACGGCTCTATCTTATTCATTCTTTCACCTAAGCTTATAATTTCTTCAGTAAAGACTCTTCAACCACTTTCTATCGTATGACGATCCAAATATTTTGCTACATGGACTATTATAAGGGGAAACTATATTTGAAGTACGTGATGCAAAGTACCCCGTTTTATCCAACCGGTAGGATAAAACGGGGTACCTGAATGTCTATGTGGAAAGTAAGAAATCTTAAACATGAAAATATGTTTTACTGAAATTTTATAAGCAACGATATAATGCTACACATTCCAGATTGGTCTCTTTGACATTGTTCGATTCAGTCAGTTGCAGAAATCACAGATGTACATGATATCATCATCCTTTTCGTCGATTCCTGCACAATGTTCGTGCGCCCATCCATTGCATCGTGTGCATTTAATCCACCCTTCTTCTGATTTGGGCTCTGAAAATAATTGATGACAAAAAAGGCAAGCTGCGTTGTCTTCTCCATAAGTTGTCTCTGAATCATCTTTATGTCCTTTTTTAAGATTTGTTTGTTGTTTTCTTCTTTTTGTTTCTCCTTTTCTTTTTCGCAGGAGTATCATCTGTTGAGGGCCGCGGTGGCGCAGTTGGTTGAGGCTACAAACCGGCAGGTCGCGGGTTCGATTCCCGATGGTGTCAGTGGATTTTTCATTGACATAATCCTGTCGGTCGCACTATGGCCCTGGGGTCGACTCAGCCTCTAACAGAAATGAGTACCAGGAATATTTCCTGGGGGGTAAACGCGGCCGGTGCGTAGGGCTGACAACCTTACCACCTTCATGTGCCGACTGTCTGGAAATCTGGGAGCCTCAACCTCCTGGAACCCTCAGGGCCTGTCCAGGCCTGTAATGGGACTGCTTTACCTTTTTAGTATCATCTGTTGAAATTATCCTTCTTTTTGCTTTAGATTTATCCATTATAACCTCAAGAAGTTTCTTATAGGGGGAGCTAGAATAGCTGTTTTGCCTCGTCTCCTGTTCTTGGCTTGTCGTCACTCCTGTGGGCTCTTGGTACAGCCCCGATGTCCTTCGGGGAAATTTTGAAATTTGAATCTGAAGTGCATGTGCCAAGTTTAGGACTGCATGAATCAAATGGCCCTGGAGACTTATCGCTGGATTCCACCGATACAGACTGAGCTTTGCACAGTTCCACGGTTTTCGGGAGCTTCAGGTCCGATGCAAGGTGTTGGTTGATCTGTGTTTCTCCCCTCATTCTCCTGACTTGGGACAGGTCTTTCTTGTCGTTTCCGATGGTTCATACATGCAATAAGGAAACACACTGCGATCTAGTGGATAAATGCCTGTTTTTCGAAATCCATTAACAGCAGTTTCAATGGAAGCAGCTCTCATGAAAGCTGAACCGTAAAGTTTTCCAATCTTGTTGATCGTGACTGCTCGGCCACGGTGGGATTGCAGCCACTTTCTGACTTCCTCGGAGCAGTAATGGCTAAGTGGGGCCATAAATGACACATCGAGGGACTGCATATGATGTGTACAGTGCGGTGGAAAACAGAGAAGAATAACATTGACATTCCGTGCCGTATCAATTAATTCAGTGCTTTTTGTGGGTGTTAACTGTCCATCGAGCAGTAACAGCACAGGTTTGTCTTCTGTTGGTTTGGAAGACTCAGCAAATCTCTGGAACCATTTCACAAAAAAATCTTCTTTTTCATCCATCCACTAGGGTGATATTCGGCTGTCGTTCCAGGAGGTGCATCGTCGAAGAGTTCCTGCTTAGCTCTCTGGCGTGGGAACACAAACATTATACGCATGTAATTCCCAGAAGCACTCATACAGGTTTCAGCAGTTACTGACCTCTTTCTCCTGAAACAAGACCCCCAGCTTGCCGTTTTCTTCGCAGAGCAAGAACTTTTGATTGTTTTGTCGGAACAGTTCTCATACCTGTCTCATCATTGTTATATATCCTGTCAGGAAAAAATTTGTTCTGATAATAAAGTCCTGACAAGAGATAAAAAACGTGTTTATGACAGTCCTGTTGAGACCTATTGCCCTTGCAAGAGATGTAGGTTCAGGCGTGCGCAACTTCAGTTCAGGGTTTCTCTTAAGGAACGAATACAGCCAATATTTTCCACCCATCTTCTTTGTTGCATTGAAATTATGCTCGAGACTATTTTTTTTCGGCTAATTCATAAGCCAGAGCTCTTAATCCTGTAAGAGTCAAACCGAGGGGTCGACTTTCCATTAGTTGAACAAATTCCACCAGTTCTTTCTCCTGTTCTTGGTTGAACACGGGTTTATGACGACCTAGCCCTGTGAAAATGTTAAAGTGTTCTTAAGTATGATACAATCACATTCAATGAAAAGTGCACAAAATTGCTACGGGAAAACCAGAAGGAACATATTCAATGAAGAGTCGAAGATTTGAATGGGCAAGAAATTAACACGGATTTTATGGACAGTTGTTGTAGGAATTTAGATCAGAGGGGGATGACGTATACGCCAAAGTTCTGTGGTTACAGCAGTGAAGTCACAAGTTTCTTAATGTCAAAAACATTTAACATATTTGTTACCAAATGATAATAATTACCTTTCTTTGTAGCATCTTCCAGACTAAGCCCAGTTCTAGCTTTCTTGACACTCGCTTCCAGGGTGGTCTGAGGTACTCCAAATGACTTGCATGCCTTAAAATATCCCACTCTTCCAGCTAAAACGTCTTGGACAGAATTTTTCATACTCTCCTGACACCATGACTGTCTAACAGTCTTCCGTTGGTATTTGCTTGGCATCGTAGTGGCCGTTATATTCAACTCATTTAAAATGTAATATAAGTACTAGATTAGAATTGATGTTAACAGAAAGCGAGACAACATTCCGTTCTTCAAAATAAATGAAAATTTCCACCAGCAAAACGATACTCATCACGACGAGATTTGGGCAAAACAGGGTAGTACCCTATTTTACCCGCCTGCGCAGTACCCTGTTTTGCCCGACATCGTATGTTACTATAGAAATGGCTTCCGCTCGAAAAATACAGAAGCGTGTGTGATGACTCACACAACAAAGGAAACCTTAAATATTAAGTATTTAAACGTATAATTACTTTCCCGGTTTGTGAAGAGGGCTTCCAGTTAATATCGCTAAAGTTTTCTTGCAGTATTGTGGCACACAATGGTAAAATACGACCCCGTCCACAGAGCTTGTAAATGGAACTTTACCTCCACTCCCGCTCTACACATTCATAAAGTGGTGATTACTTCCAGGAACAATGTTAGGCCTCTCCGACTCCAGACAACAGCTTTGAATCACCTGAATTCGAGTAATATTAAGATTCAAGAAAAGATTATAGTCTGTTGGAATTTAGAGTTTTTAACTATAGGCCGTGTATTTAAGTTAATACGTTGATAACCATGGTCTACCTAACTGTAGCACACCTTTGTTTCGTCGGTATCTAGCCTGTAGATGAGCGGTAGATTTATTACGCTTATGGCCAGTCCTTTGTCTCTGCTCTTCACAGCTCTCCTAGGGCACCATCTGTTACTTCTCCTTCCCTTACGCTATTCCGTAGACCAGTGTTTTTCCAAGTGGGTTCCTCGGAACCCTGAGGTTCCGCGAAGGCCTACCAGGGGTTCCGCGAAACGCTGGTAAAAGCTTAAGCATTTTGTATGTTGTCGTAGTTATTTTTATCGACCTGTTTCTATAAGAATATTAAACTAAATAAGGTAATGTTCAAAAACAAGTATATGGCATTTTGAGAGGAAAGAGGCCTACTTCGGAAAGAAACAGGTGCCTAATATCAAACCAATTTATGAGGAATTAGGGTAGTCAATTAATACAAAATTTGTGTGAAAAACTAATTGGTTTTCCAAATATGTATGCATCTCTACAGACCACGTTTGTTTTTTCTACACATCTAGCCTAAGGACAGTTTTTAAAACCAGTATAAATATTAACAAGGAGAACATTCTCACCTGAAGGTTATGAAGCTTTGAACGCTGAAGTGCGTCATCATGACTGAAATTATAATCCGAAAAGGAACGGTTTCGATGTAAGGACAGTCTACACATTTCTGCTGGTTTCCTTCAAGATTTTTGGTGTCTGTAGATATACTTGTTGAGTCCCAAGCAGCGAAAGCGAATTCAGGCTTGGGTCTAATTAAGGTGAAATACAGCAGCAACATAGAATCAAGTGTAAATAAAAAATATTTTGTAATTCGATCGAAGCATAATAACTTATTTGACTGGAAAAATGTGCTCAACATGTTGTCGAAGATGTGCTTTTGAATCTATTAGAGCTGCAGTGTCGTCGATGGTTTCAGTCCGACGAATACAGTAATCACAGTGCGTGTAAATAACCTGTCCTCTCTTTGAGAGGATTTGTTTCCCTAGTGAAGGTGACGACTCTCATCACCTTCACTAGGAAAACAACAACAACAACAACAACAACAACAACAACAACAACACGTGACGACGACGACAATGATGATGATGATGATGATGATGATAATAATAATAATAATTGGCGGTGGTCGCGGTGAAGGTGGTAATGGGACAGGTTTTTCTTCGAGTAGGCGTGATCAGTTTTCCCTTGTCAGTATCACATTCATCTCTCCGTAGGCCTGTAGTCTAATCCTCGTAGAAAAAGTCGGTAAATAAAATACAAAAAAGCAAAATAAAACGGCGTACTATTAACAGCAGCAGCAATAGGGCCTACTACTACTACTACTACTACTACTAATAATAATAATAAATTTAACTTTAGGCTTTAGGGCAATATTATGTTAATAATGGGCCAGCTTAAAGGAATAATTTTATTTAGGTCTGAAAATAAATCAAGTAAAAATGTATGCTGTCGTACCCACAACAATGCTGACAAATTCGGACATTAGACTATTTCTTTAAATCCTTAAAAATAAATGCTTTCCTACAGAGGTTGGTAACAAAATAAAGAATTTATTTAAACTCTATTTTTTGTGGGTACATCAGTTTTCTAAGTCCATTGTGATTAGTTGACAAAAACTACAAAAAGGAAACGGGTCAAGTTAATTTAACTTGACACCCAAGAGTTACACTCCGCGTCTTAATGAACGTCTCAGTCGAATGCGTAGCATCCCTGCCTCCTTTTCAAGAGGTACCGAGATCAAATCTGGATTGGAGACCGGCTATGCACATATTTTCATATATTCTTGAGCCTTTCCGGGCAATGCCGGAATGCTAAGCCTACCTCATATTAGGCCACGGCAATTTTCTTCCGCATCTTTGCTGATTCATTATTCACTAAGCATTATATCATCCGACACTACTGGAATTGCCGTTACATACACCACAAATCTGGTTGCTTACCTGAGCGCCCTGCTGAGCTTGTCGTAATTCATATTAGGCTTTGACTTTCGCTCCCCCCATCTCCGCGCCACCTCGTCAGGATCTGTCAGTTTAAATTCTCCATTGGTTCCTTCCCAAGTGATGCAACTGGCATTCGACGAATCGCTGAGCAGTTCCAGTAGGAACTGCCACAATTGGATCTGACCAGAGCCTTGGGCGACCAATCGGCTACTCGCAGCATTCAGCAGTTGGTAGGGATCTGAACAGACAAGGGGGATGATAAATGAGACAAAAGGGAATATTTTCCACTACCTGTTGCAGAATATCAGCGTTTGGTACAAAAGTTATGATTTTGTATTCCTAGTTGACAAAATGTAACTAAAATACAGAAATTTAAATCGAAGTTCACAAGCGTGATAAGGAATCTGTCGATAATGACAGGGAATAAATATAAAGGAGACGAGTTAAGCCTGTTTTGAATTACCAGAGTTTGAAAATACGGTTACAAGATATCACGGAAATTCCGGGTTTCTTCAAGATTTATATGGAAGATCTCTTTGGGTCTACTAATTTTGCCGTAGGCCTTACTTTGCTTTTAATTCTGAAGCACTTTTTGAATCGCACTAAAATATAGCCCGTTTGAACTACCTACATAAGTTAGGGTGGATTTTAGATGAGTAGGCCTAGAGGTCGTCCTTGTTGTCATATGTAAACAGTGGATGACTATTTTAAAACTGGTATCTCGCCTTAAGGGAGGGACATAGTAGGATAAGGCGGCACACTTCGATTATTTCAGACAGGATGTGCTTTATTGCATAAAATACACTAGCAAGAATGCATTTCAATGCTGACACATTTTCTGTCGGTATACGTTGATGAGCATATGAAATTAATATCGCCGGAAAATATTTGATAGTGTAAGTACTTATTAAAGATTTAAAATTTCACTAAAATTGATGGCAAGTGTAGTTTAGTAAGTAAAATTATGATCACTGGCTGGTACAATTCTGTCTCACTGGCATGTATCACGAAGTATTTTTTCCAATTCACACAAACCCATATTTCTTGGTACCAGACATCACATGTCTGGCAACAAATCCAATCACCTTTTTTTATTAAGCAGCACTATAATACAAAAGCAGCAGGAATCAAACTTGCCTTCCTTTGTGTAGCTTAATATCACCAACATTCTTAAGGACTTTTCCCATTGTCACCTACATTCAAAACAAACACTGTGTTACGGAAGCTACCTGCTTACATCCTCAAGTGAAACCATTGCTGGCTAGTTCTTTGTAACACCGAATTTCTTCTCTGCCCTAGTACGTAGGAGCTTACTTTAGTTGCTTTGTTTCTTTGTAAAACACATTTATTTGGATTTCCTGCAGCTTTTATTCCGCAATAAGGTGGGCTGAATATTGTGCTTTTCTTTCCTTGACGACATCTTCTCTTCAGCCTTTGTTAAGCTCGCCTTCACATTTGACCCATTTTCTGCTGAGGTATTGCTTGATGCCAGTTTTTATCGTGTTTGGACTTGAATACATAACATGATGATGATGATAATGATGATGACGACGACGGCGGCGGCGGCGGCGGCGGTAATATTGTTTGTTTTGTAGTTTTGTAGGTTTTTAACGTCTGTTTCCGAACAACGAATGCCTGCATATTTATTGGGTTAGAAGGACACGTGCCTAAATATCTGGTGCAGGCTATACTTGTGACTATTGCCGAATTATAACTGACTAATAGTGTGTCAGTAGTTTCACACTATCTTCTACTGTACTGTACATACTAGCCACGATACCCAGCGGCACAGCCAGAAGGACTGAGCCTCCACAGTTGTGAAATATTTGATTTGTTCTGATTTGTTCAAATTTGAAGATCATGTCAACTGAGTGCCTTAATAATGAGGTTCTATTAATAAAACATTGTAAGATGTCATATACGTGTAATTTTGTGAATAGATATTGTAGTCTTAGCAGCTCGAAATACTAGAAACTTTGCAATGGTGGATTTGGCTCGGAGAAATCCTATCGAATGACTTCTGCATACATGTGCAATGAGTAGATTTTTTTGCTGTCTGCATTCTGTAACTTGTCAGTTATTAGTGTCGAGATGGGTTTTGTAAAACATTTTTTCCGATCAAAATTTATCTGCTCTACTGTTCGGAATTGTACTTGAGTGTTTCAAGATATGGCAATAACTGTTTTACAGACCAGCCATGTGGTGATGTCGCAAAACAAGGGCACAAGAATTGTGCCTCGAACCCATAAGCGTAACTTGGCTAATAACACTGAGGGGTGGGGGAGGGGGCGCAAAACTGTCCATGGGTATTAGAAACTTCATTTTACAAAGGAATCAAATTTTGAAGAGGGGAAAATTGGTCCCATAGAACGCAAGTTTTACATTTTCTTTTTTCTGTCTATTTTTTTATTTGTAATTATTCTGTTCAGTAACCAAATAAAGTATCCCTAGGTTGAAAAAATATTGGGGGGGCATTTGCCACCCTGGCCCCCCCCCCGAACCTGACACTAATAACCTGAGCCAGCAAATAAACATTAGACATTTTAACACTACTAATTCCGTGCATTATCATGATGTTAATTGCTGTATTATAATCAACTAAATGCACTATTCACTGTTTCAACTGATTTTCATTTCACTCTATGTTCCGACGTTTCAACGACGTCATCTTCAGGGAGTACACCAGTGTTTTTATATCTGCTGGCAGGCGCGCCGTAGGTCTACTGTCTTCATTTGTTCCTTTTTTTTGTACACGCCTCATGAAAATAGAAACAAAGAAGTAAATGAAGATAGTACGACGAGCCTGCCAGCAGATGTAAAAAAAATGTACTTCCTGACGGTGACGTCGGTGGAACGTCGATACATGTCGGAGTAAAGTGAAAATCAGTTGAAACAGTGACTAGTGCATTTAATTGGTTCTAGTATGACGAACAGTGGACAGTTTTATAACAGGGCAAATAGTTAACCAGAAACAGGCCTACTTACCTTCCCACAAGTAAAGAGTTGCAGCTCTGAAATACAAACGCTATGTAGGCCCAGAGGACAGTAATACGTGTAATCCGACAAACCGTCAGCACCACACCACCACAGTAAGATAAATACTGCCAGCCTTTTGAAGCGCGAACAACGCGTAAAACCTTAGAAAGATCGGAATTCCACATAACGTAGCTAAAGTGTACCACCTGACTGTGCAGTAGGGCTATATCGGACCTGTCTGAAAACGGAGTGCTCAAGGTAATATTTGGACTGAAGAAGAGGGGATTACGGGGTTGAAGAACGTTACATAAGAAGGAGCTTCATTAGTTTTAGTATTAAGTAAAGAGTCCTATTTTTAGCACAGTGATGTCAAGGAGTGGGGTGGACGTGTAGCATGTAACACACATATAGAAATGACGGGAAATGTGTAGGCCTGTAGGCCCACATACGCACACTCACAAAGTTTCGATGAGGTCTTTGCTAAATTGAGCGGACATCATTATGCGTACATAAAATTTGGAAGTCACTGCATTTACTTAAACTTTGGAAGTACTTATATTTATGTCAAAAACTTCATGTTATTTCTGTTTCGCGGTAGTTTTTGTGCAATAAATGACACTATTTGAAAATAGACGTACTTTTATTGCAGACTTCAGTTTTCTATCCTCGTTGTACATAGTTCACCGCGAAAAAATAATGACTGTCCCCTGTGTGCTGCGAGCAACAAAAGTTTGAGAACCATTGACCTATGAGAACCATTGACCGATAAGAACCATTGACCTATGAGAACCATTGACCTATGAGAACCATTGACCTATGAGAACCATTGACCTATGAGAACAATTCACTTATGAGAACAATTGGCCAATGAGAACAATTGACCTATGAGAACAATTGGCCAATGAGAACAATTGACCTATGAGAACAATTGGCCAATGAGAACCATTGACCTATGAGAACCATTGACATATGAGAACCATTGACCAAGATTTGCTTGTTTGGGATTACGATTAGTTATTCAATAAAGACTAAAATGTTTCGGAAATAGGCCTGCTTCCATCTTTAGGTGAGAGGATGGTGAAGCACCTGCTAAACTGGTCCCGACCGAAAAGGTATTCAGTCATGCTCTTCATTGCGAGAAGTTTGGAAACAATCGAGAATCCCAGTCGGTAAACGCCACCGTGAAAACTCTTCAGAACTGAACTTGTTTGGGACCAAGGGTCGAATGTCAAATGAAAAATGGCCTATTAACTGTTTTACTCCTTCTATGCATGAGAAAGACAAATTAGCATGTTTACGTGCACATACGCATGTTCCTGGACGGATTTTACTTAAACTTGTAATTCGTGTGTACGCTGATGGTTGTAGGCTGAAGCGAGTTTAGTTTCGGTTAGCATCGCTGGAATATACAGAGAGACTGTGAGCGCTGCTTAAACAGGGCTGTGTATAGCCTACTTGACCGTTTCGTGTTGCAAGGTGTTCTTCAGTGGAACAATTAAGAGGAACTGCACTTCATTCAAGATGTATCACCATTGCAGTTTTCGCTTTCCGTTAATGTATGGTACTTGCTACGATTCCGCACTGGTCCCAACGTTTCGGCATATCTAGACGTTCCTTCTGGTGTAAATTATCCCGTCCTCTTCTTGCTCGTCACTGGCTACTAAGGACTCGGCACTGTCTCCCACACCGCAACTTGTAACAATTCCGTGTAAGCGTCTCTACTGGCTGTTTTTAATGTGCAAGCGTGACTGACATAATATCCAGCCACGCAAGATTGAACAGGTCCAAAAACTGTCAAAGTCTAGGATTCCGACTGCTCCAGAGACTTCCAAAAACCCGTTAATTTTGGCAATGACAAACGGGGAACATGCTAGGGTGTTATATCCAACCTAAACGGCCTAGGTGTGTCTTCTCTCTGCAGCATTTCCTATCTTCTCTGCTGTCCCCTCTATTCTCTCATTTAGATGTGTTACATTCCCTTTCCGCACGAAACTGAATTACTAATTCTAAATAAATTCTATCCCCATCTGCCAAATATAAATTTTTATAGCTAATAAAAGCGATCAATCCTCATGCGACGGTTGTAGGCTTTACAGCCATTATTCTTGTCAGTGGATTGGGCGCGAGGACCAACACAGTGGCCCCCAAAAAATCCTGATCTTACTCCATGCGATTTCTTTTTCTGGGCTGGAGCTAACGAGGAAGTCTACCGATCAAAATCAAGGAACTTGAGCCGCTCTTCCTCTTGCCTTCTTAACGAAAAGTTTTGGGCCTGTGTCTTCCAGGTTGCGGAAGTGTGTTCAAAAAGCTGGGCCCTGTATTAAAATCTGATCTTAAATGGTAGCGTATGGGCTTTAGAATGGCGGAGGAATTGTGGCACCTAACATTATGTACAGTGAAACCTGACTTAAACGGAACCTGGGCATAACGGAAAACTATGTTTAGCGGAAAACGTTTGCAGGGTTTGGACATTTGGACTGAAGGCTGCCGAATTTCGGGGGTTAAACAGGTCAGTAAATGGGACTGTGAAACAAAGCGTGGCAAGTTTAACGTTGAGAAAACTCAAGTGTATGATATATTAAAAGCCAAGCTGGAAATAAGAAACCAGTCTCTGAATCGTAGTATCGGTTCAATATAACGGAGTAAAAACAGGAAATGAATACAGCATTGAGATTGTGTGGGAGCGGTTTGTAGGTACGACAGTCAGAAACCTTCCAATGTCTAGAACAATGGAACAGGAACATGCAAAAGACGTGGCTAAAAAGCTGGGGAAAGGGGATTTAGGGCATCTAGTGGATGATTAGAAAGTTTCAGAAAAATACATCGAACTGTGTTTAATGAATTCTGTGGTGTAGCTGGCGATATCTGTGAAGACGTGTTGCAGACTGGTTTGCCAGACTTCACGTAGGCTTACAGGTATGAAACTGAACCTGCCTGCAACGGAAAAATCCCTTGCAGTTCTGTCGCAGGCAGGTTTCATTGTATTTACTTCCCAGTCACAAAAGAGGCCTGGATATTCACCTACGATTTAAGTTTCAACAGATTTCGATATTACGGATAGGCCTATGCAAAAATGTAAAGCTAAATTTGTTCTTCCTCTGCACGCCACGATGGCATATGGAAAAGTGCAGGTACAGCTCCACTCATTCTTGATCTCGGCACTAGACGGACGTAAGTAGCCAGCTTCACGGCGTGAGTACTTTAACGCAGAGAAAATATCCCCAGTACCTTTGAAGAAAAGGATGGGTTTGTCCAGGTGCTGGATTAGACGTGCTTTGGGGGAGAAATCAATCGTTGATCTTCGAATCACAGTTCCTCGGTTTTCCAGCCGAAAGGCTCCTAGCTATAGCCTACTGACTGCGCTATCCCGTATTCAGGTTGGACCTAGTAACGAAATGTAATCTAGCAACCCAGCCTAATTTACAGACGACTGTGCTATAGGCCTATGATATCTGAAGTTGATTGGCTGTGGAAGAGTAAGTAATTCTGTATCCTGCACGGTCTATGCAATACGTGTAGCCTAAATCAAGGCCAGTATGTCAAATGACGCATTTAAATAAGGACAGACTGCTTTACGTAGCGCTACTCCTAAATGGACACATACATAAATTTTGATTATGACAGGACTACGGGTAGACCAAATTTTGATTATGACAGGACTACGGGTAGACCAAATTTAAGCTTTTTCCCTGTTCCTCATCAGTAAAATGTATGATGGAACTCATACTGGGACTTATTTTTCCCCCCTTTTCGGGACAGCCCCTAGTGGGCCCAGGGCGTCCTTACTGTCGAGGCTTCACGATCACACTCAAACACACCACACTCGGTAGGACTTCTGTGGACGGGTGACAAGTCCAACGTAGACACCTCTACCTGACAACACACAACACTCACAAGAGACAGACATGCATACCCGCGGCGGGATTCGAACCCACAATCCCAGCAAGCTAACGGCTGCAGACACGCGCCTTAGACCGCGCAGCCACTGGAATCGGCTGCTGGAACTTATGCTGGGGCTTATAGTGTATCAGTTGTAATTAGACAGCTTTCCGTTGCCGAGAAGTACGTAGGTCTAGCATTTACTCTGACAGTTAATGTGGTCACGCCGGAGACGTTATTGAACTGCTTTATTGATTTGCTCTTTACTTTCTGTCATTGCAGTGCTGGACGTTGTCTCGTTACACCGGCTGGACTGTTTGATAATCGAACTGTGGGGGAAATCAGAAGATTAAGGATGCTGACGGCGCCGAAGCAGTTGGACGTCCTCGTATTGCATTAAAAGTAAGTCATTATTTTGTGAAATTTAATTTTCAGTTCGACACTACTTTCACCTTACTACGGTGCCTTTTGTGCCTTCGTGTGTCCTTTCCCTGTGCCTCTCTTACAGTTATAACAAAGATCTTACGAGACTTAAAAGCGAGGCGGCTCATATCCACACTGAAGTGTTTTGTTTGGCCTTGTCGTCTATAATGGCTGGCGTCTGCTTTACTAAGAAATGAGAATGGAAGGCTGTACACTATAAATTAAGGGTTTGGCTATTACAAGGGTGGAATACTTTTTGTTGAGCTTTCCCCCCCCCCACCCCTTCAAAACCAAGCACGTGTTACTTATACCGCAGCTCTGCCTGCAGGAATTGCCACATGAAATTAACTTTTTATCCTAACACTTTCGCAAGAAATATTTACGTAGGGTCTACATTACATTGAAGCGAAGAATTACGCTAGTGATTACAGATTTATGTATCTAATGGGCTTTCCTGTTTTGGAAAGTACTTGTATTTCTTGTAACATAGATTGTAAGCCTTACTAGAGGATAACAGTGACAGCTATATTCCTACATGCGCAACAGACAACTTGCGACGTGTCAGGAGCAAAATCAAGCCAATTCAGTCACGATTCTGCCACTCAGTAAAGACCACAGAATATCTGCTGACGGGCTTTGACCGATAGGTGTCCAGAAGAAGTAACAGAAAGGATAATTTACTATTTTTACCACTTTGCAAATCAGAATACCCTGGAGTTCGAAGCGATTTGTGTTTATATTTGCATGTATACCGTGAACGTTTGAGACTACGATTCTGAAGACAATATTTGGACCTCAGACAGAGCAAATAACAAAAGTATGGAAAAAAGTAGGCCTATCTAGTGAGAATCTCTCCAAATATTATTAAGGCGACCGAATAAAAAATAATGAAATGGGCGTGGCATGTAGGTGACATAAGAAATGCATTAAAAATTTAGTCTGGAACCCTGAAAAGAAGTGACTGTTTGAGACACATAGACGTGGATGGGAAGATAAGACTAATGTGAATTTTAAATAAATAGGAATTTAGAATGCGAACTTGAGTTATGTGCCTTAGGAAACTAGTCGCTGGAATGCTGTGATGCAGACTGGTGGGTGACCTGTAGGCTTTCATAAAAAGAGGGGAATTTCTTGGCTATCTGAGCCGCTGGAGAAGAATTACGCTCCACGGATGTATGGTTAAGTTAGTAAAATTCACATTTGAATGAAAGATGCACAATTGCAATTCGGTCCTAAATTTCTCTGTTGCATTACATATAATTAAGCGAGTTAGAAACAAGCATTCTTGCTCTGGCGTAGTTCGTGCATTGCAAGGCCGATGAACGTGTTTGGTTTCAGCGACTGGATTAACCATAGCTTACTTCAGTCATAATAACATTAGGACTGAAGTCTAGAGATGGAAAATTTTCCCTCAGAAAAACAAAATAGCGCATGGCAAAAATCTGCTACTGTTCTAGAATGTGAAGTTATAGAGGAGGGTCAATAAGCAACCTAGACGTCACACGTCACTCCCAGTGTGCAGTTCACCCCGACAGCAGTTTGATTTTGGTGTCGGTGAAGCTCTACAATTGCATTGCGAGGGAGGACGATAGCTGGGAACCCTTATGGGACACGAATAAGGACCGTCGAGACGCCTGTTGTATTCTACTCCATAGACCTACTTCCATTAAACAGTACAGTCTCTTACTTATTGTTTGCGTTCCTACGGTAGCTCGGGAAGACGATTTAGGTAATGTTGTTTAGTCAGGAATATGACTTTGGCCTTGATAGTTGTTTCGGAGGGGAAGTCAGAACATTATACGTTTGTGACTAGTAACCGATGTATTCCAGTTAAACCACACTGGACTGAAGTGCAGTCGTGTTGCGGAAGGGCAAGTTAATTCTATTATGCCAGATAGAGTTTCCTGTAGGGTTCTACCTGATTAGAGCTTTGCATAATTTGACTCTACACCAGTTATAAATTTAACGCCAAAACAAATGGCGATCAGTGGGAAGTGACAGAGACCTATATTTTTGACAGATTCTATACGTTTTCTCTGCAAGCTCTGGCCGGAGATAAGGAAACCACATCCAGACTCTGAAGGCCAAAGCTTTACTGCTAAGTAACATTCAGTACCTGATTTATGTACACCCATTCTCTTTACGAACATTCCAATTACTGATTTTCGCTATAATGTACAACGATAATTCGTGCCTTTGTTTCGCTGTAGGAACTACTTTTTTGCTTTTACGAATTAACGGTCCGCCAAGCAGTTCAGGCGAGCACATGTGTCAGTACACTGGCACTCGCACTACCGCGCATTTCGCTTAACGGATTTTCGCGGAATGGATTACATCCGTAAAGCGAAAAGTGGTGGTAACGAACGTCCTGGTTTAGCGGTTGCTTATTGTGGTTTGTTTACGAGAAAGTCGCCCACAGTTCTTCCAAACCAGATTTCTTATAACAAGACCACTCTTTTTTATCACCTGCTGGTTACCACCGGCTGAGTAAATCAGTAACAGAAATAGACTCTTGGAAGGGCATGCACGCTAAGACGTATAAACGACAGGATATTTAGGTCCTAGTTGAAGTTAGGTGCAAAATAAAATAAGTTCATGCAGTCTGGTACAACCATCAACAGCCACAGACCATTGTAGAGCATTGCAGCGGCAGCTGTGGGCGCCAGCTTGCTTGCTGTTCTGCTGTGCTGCACCTGCTGGTGATGCTGGTGCTGATGGTGCTGCTGCTGCTGTTGCTGCTGTTGGTGGTGGTGGTGCACCACAGCTGTGGCTAGTCTTCGAGCGTTCAACAGGTCATCCGCCGTACACCCCGGCGGCAAGCGCCACATGATAACGACGGGGTTTCTGTACTCCTCACATCTTCAGTCTTTGCACGTTGTTAACAAGATTCAAGTAAACGGATCTTCTCACAAATTTCCTATTCACATGTTTCTTAAACAGCAGTGAAACAAGAAATGTGAATTCTCATAGTTCTGACGCTTTCCACCTTCTCGCACTGATCGCAAAAACACACAGATTTGTCGCCGTTCCTTGCGGGTAGTAGCTGTTACTTGTATGAGTAATTACATCCTTTCGACCCTGTCCTCCACTAAATTATGGTGCTTCAAAGGAGAAACAGAACGAAAATATTAGTTTTGATGATAGGTTTTTGCTTATGATTTAATAAAAGTACAGTTAAGTTTATTTCGTCTGCACGTTCAAACTCCGTAACTGAGACATGCGATCTCATCACATAGGATACTCACTTTAACAATTCTTAATAAAAATAACATCCATAGAATGCAGAAAACAGTGGAACCCAAAAGTGAAGTATCCCAATACACTACGATAGATCATCCATCAAGCAGCCTGTTTAAATTTGAAATTCTGCCTAACATTTAAATAAAATTCTTAGGCCTATACGATGTGTTTAATATTGATCCAGGCGTGAGTCATGACTTGTTTTGAAGTTCAGTAACACAGAAGACGCTGTGTACGTTTTGTAGTCGTTGTGACTGGACACGTCGGTAATTAACCCACATTCTTCATTCTGTAGCAGTTCCAGAGACGTAAAACCCATTTCATTGGTGTCTTTACTCTATTATCATCTCTTAATAATATTTCCTAGTTTTAATCACTAAGCACTGGCATCCCCAAACATAATGAAGTTTAAAGCCTATTCGATATCTTGGAGTTCTTGCTGAAGTACATTTTCGCCTGATTTTCCATTTGTTTTTAAGAGCCAGTTTTATAACACAGGCTATATTTAATCCTGTAGAGACGAAATTTAATCTGAATTATATATATATATTTAGCTTGTACTGTGCAGTAAACACACTCCGTCTCGGTTACAAAATCCAGCCAGTTAATGCTGTATAGTGAAATGCACACTGTTTGTTCTAAAAAGTATACAAAACCCATACACTCACTCCGTGTGCAAAGCTTAGATGTTTTGTGTTAATTTGGTGGTACATAACGTTGCCACTGAGCTGTAAAGGGATACCTGCAGAACAAGTGATAGTTTTAATTGGATTTCTTGCATAAGTTACGTACTAGGACTGACTCAGCAACTTGTGAGGAAATGTACGATTTCGAGGAACCTTAAATTTCGAGAAATTTGTGGCAAATTCCGAACAGTCTTTTTGTTGAAGAAATATCAAATATGTAATAGGACTTTAATAAAACTACTCGCTTGATTACAATTCCGTCATGTGAATGAATGATTCATCGCTTTCAGTTAGAACAAAATATTGCTCTAGTCAGGTTCATAAATATTTATCCATTCACTTAGGAATTAATTATTTTAATAAACACTAACGACACTCAGCGCGTAGTACTTTCGTAAGTTACCGACATTAGTAAATGCAGAAAATAAATAAAAGAGTTAGGCATAGGCCTAGGAGTGTGCTTGTTACTGAGTACTGAAGCCACTGCGCCCAGTTGGCCTACACTTTTACACAAACTGCTGTGTCTCGGTACATTGTCTAATTAGTTAAATGGAAAAAACTGTAGCCAGCATATTTATTAGGCGCGTCTTGTTAATGTATAAGCACCTGAGCCCTCCATGATCACATGGGCCTAATCAGAACTATAATGTGCCGTATGTGGCGTCGTTGACATTCTAACTTCTTCAGACAAGAGTTCTTAACTAGCACACACATCTTTCATTTAAAAATCATCTTCACGTTCCCACGTTAATAAGGCTTTTCACACATTGTTAAAACATACAGAATGAACCGCTAATATTCGAAGTGGCAACTTATAATAACACAGTTTACTGGACTAATTTTAAGATTATTGATTGCTGTTCTTAATATGAAGGAAATTAAGCGATCGTGAACCACGAAGCATAACTGCATTAGGCCTACTACAAACTGTATCTTGCTGTTTGATGGCGGCGTCGAGTTGAATGAATTCACAATTAATTTGCGCACTGCTGTATGGGTGAATACTCGTACGAATGCACTTGCGTCACACATGATACTGAAGTCTTCAGGGGGTTAAGGCAGAGTCGACCCCTCGTGTCGCTGGACAGGCCGCCGCGCGACCTGAAGAATCAAACAACCCACATCTCTCGTGTTCTCTCGCTTTATCGCGAAGTGAAAGAGTGAAAGGGAAATGTTTTCCTCCTAGTTGTGCACAGCCTCCGATCCCCTCTCTCTTTCTTGTATCAACACATCATCGCGCGCAACCCTATAACACAGTCCCCCTACCTTCAACCCACCCAATATCATCGTCCGAGAAACCCCATGTGCAGAATCAATTATCCATTAATATTGGCAATGATGCATTCATCTGCAACTTGTTGGTCTATTCTAGCGTGTTTGAGCAGAAAAGTAACAGGATTAGTTTAATCTTTTCAGATAATAGGCCCACTCCCAAAAGTAGTATGAAATGCCGTACGGTCTCGACGCTGGTGATTTATTGAGAATGATAAAATTGCCACGAACGTTGGTACCCATTTTCGGTGTGAATGCTATTCTAATTACAAAAACGTATCAAATAGCAGTATTAAAAATGTAAAATAACCTAAAAACGGAAAAAGCATGAAAGCTTCTTCTTATTAAAACACAGACACTTATTATGCATTAAATGCATAAAAGGGTCTTACTGCATGAAGTGGGAAAGCAGTCAGCCTCACTTCATGAAAGACAGACCTTCGTTGATCTCAGAGTGATGCGCAGTGGCAGGAGAGTGGGTGAAGGCCACTTTCCAGCCATATGGGCTCGTTTCAATTCGTCGGAATCACGAAAGGTGGAAACAACTGCATTAAAATGAGAGATCACGAAAGGTCGAGTTCCCGAACAGCGAGGTTCACGAACACCGAGACTGTACTGTCACTATCTGTTTACCAGGTTTGAAGGTTTCTTTGTGAAGCCCCTACCTGACGATAGGGCATATTTGTAAGACGAATCTCATAAAATTTTCTTCTGCTTATTCCCGTAATTTGTGGTTCCATAAAACTATGATGCAGGTAAATTTTTTCACGAATACCGCCTCTATGTAGCTTTTGTTTCGCCAGAGAAACATTTTAACCGAACAATTAGATTTATTTGTGTGGGCACTAGGCTATTTAATTTGCCAGTATCTGCTGTATTCAGACTGTCGGTTGCTGAATCAGTTGCCGTGTATTTGACTAATTTGAAACTTGATGCCCTTTGTTATTATTGCATACGTGGAAGACGTACGGTAATTGTAATATGTATTTTCCTAGGCTGACGTCAGAGCTGCGAATGTGTGGTTAGAGAAATGATTTATCACGAAAATACTGATTTCCATGTGTGGTGAACAGACAAATTCTGGCAAAAATTGAGACTTGAAAGAACAAAATTACTGCCAATAGGCCAGTGCACACGGCCAGACATGTGAAAAGCAGTCTGGATTTTTCCAGACAAAATGTGAAATTACTGAACGTGACATGCAGCCTATAGGAATTTAAGCCAGAGCACCAATATGATGGTCGAGGCACTGCGCTACAAGCCGGAAGGTCGCGGGTTCGATTCCCGATGGAGTCAATGACTTAATCCTTCCAGCCACACTATGACCTTGGGGTCGACTCAGCTTCTAACAGAAATGAGTACCACGAATACTTCCTGGGGTGTAAAGGCGGACGATGCTTAGGGCTGACAACCTTACCACCTTCATGTGCCAACTGTCTGGAAATCTGAGAGTCTCAGCTTCATGGAATCCTAGGGGCCTGTCCAGGCCCGTAATGGGACTGCTTTACCCTTTATTAATATGATAAGCTGTGAAAAAATAAATGCGTTTCAAAAATAGCGGAGTACGAAGCCAACTTGCTACCGGTTATACAGGATGTTCAACGGAAGGTGAAACTCACTCACAACTGCATTGCTGCATAGCAGCCGACGAAGCCCTTCGCTCTGTATTACCCGGTCCCCTGCGTCCCGCGTTGACCAGCACCGCGCGCCATAGAGCGGACGACATCAGTTTTTGCACAGCTACTGATGACGACCTCTGCTATGCCGTATTCAGTTGCTTGTTAATAGGAACTCCGTGTCGAAAGGAATCATCGATGTCTTCAAACAATGCCGCAAGGAACTAATTCTTACAGTTTTTTTTATTACAGACGAGTCCAAGTCTCAGAATATTAGTTACGTAAACAGCTAATACGGACATTTTGCCCATTATGTGCTGTAAAGGAAAGAAAACTCTGCTACCCCCTTACTAGTGGGTTATATGTACAGGATAGGTCCACCAGTTCTCTGAAATCCCATAGCCTATAGGCTCTTAGTTTAGAAAGGAAAATTCATTTTCAGTCTACTTTCTTTCCTCGAAGAAAACGTAGACTTTCAAAATTTCCATGCTGTGTGTATGTGTGTGTGTGGGGGGGGGGGCGGCAGGTGTGTTGTGTGTTTTTTTATGTGTTAGTGTTTTACGTTTGATGAAATTCGGTCTGACCAAATTTCACCAAACTTGATATTAGCATTGTATCACTGGAGAGAACCCCGGCGCCTTACTTTTAATCTACGGCAGTCAGTAATAACCACAGTGGACACGCCGATTTCTGAGGCGTGAACTACATTGGCGACGTTTCCTGTTAGATCCTCAGTTGATGCGGGGAAGTAGATCTTGGAGAAACAGGCAGCTTTTGTTACGGAAGTAGTTTGTCAAACCTAAAATCCCTAGATGGCAGCCAAATGGAATTGTTCCTTAGCATTCGGTTTGATTAGTGAACCGCTAGAGCCAGGATAATGGCGATCGATCTTAAACGTAGACTACCTGCACATTGCGCATTAGTGTTTTTTGCAGTTCATCAGTTACAAACATGCCGACGATGCGGTTCGTAGAATGAATACCATACAGAATCTGTACTTAATCAAGCATTTCTTCACAGAGTAATTCACAATAAAACAACAGTAAGACCAGTAAGTTTGTAGGACTCGTGTAATGGGAACGGAAACTTTATGAGTTCTCTTAGGAACCCTGAGTTAGCACAATATTAACTACGTAAAGTGGGCCTTAAAGATGCGGCGCTTGGATTTTGCGTCCTCGCTAGCTCGATACCCTGTGTACCCATGTGTTGGCAGATGTTAATGTAGCAACGAATTATCCCATTGAAACACACATTTCTTGTAACAGCTTTTTAAAAACTGAGTTACTACCTCGCAGTGAACACTCGGTCTCAATTACAAAGACCAATCTGGAAATGCTGTGTAGGTGTAGGGCCTAATTCTGTGTAATGCTGTTCTGTAGGGTTCTGATGATGGTGTATCTGATCTGAACTCATTCACTTTGTGGGCTCCCCCCCTCCCCCGCTCCGCCACCATCGTATGTATTGAAATTTAACACACTACGTTTCGGGACAAGGTCGGTCCCCGCCTTGAGGCTTGCTTTTTTCAAAGCAAAATGTTACTGCATGATGACTATTCGCGTTTTGATTACACACGGACTAAAGTCAAAGTAATGAATAGAACACTGTTTGCGCAAACTGCAGTGTTTTATTGTGAAAACAGGTGCTACACAGTAACCACTGCGTTTGAAGGGGTTAAAAAAGAATCCCATTAAATTTCTTTTCATTACATTGCTGCTATTCAGGTGGTATTTAAGTGATATGTGACATTTATTTATTCCATTTTACTCGCTGTAATTTCTCTCCCTGCCGCATTAAATTTCGCGGAACCGGAGACCCGATCTCATCAATTTTCCCGACCGCGCATTTCTTATTCGCAGTATTCTATTGAACCGCCTGCAGCGACAAAGACGTGCAAACGTTAATGGCGTCTTCGGAGAAGCAAGAATCTTCCCCATCCGTAGCACAAGCCACATCCTTCCGACGACCAGAAAAATACTTCCTTCCTTTCCAAGCTCTACTATTGGTCGACATCTGAGTCACGTGGATGCCATAAAGATCAACAATAGTCTTTTCCTCTTCCTCTTCTCTTTTCATCTCTGTTTTCCTCCTCAAAATGGAAATCTCTTCTTCTTGCAAGAAACTTCATCTGAAATCCCTCTCCTCATCCTATTTCCATCAGTTGAAACCTTTCCCAGACTTCGTGCAGTCGTCTTCGTCTCACTGACGTCGCTCGTAAGTTTAAAACGACCTTCCGGACTTCGTAATCAAGAAAACAATATCGCCGGGCTTCCCGCAGTGGCACTAAGCTTAGCGGAAAGGGGTTTTAATGTTATTTAAACAATAATATATCACACAGGATGCTTCGGTGTCAAGTGGCGGCAGACAAGTGGGATTTGGGCGGCTTGGAGTTTTGCCCCCACTATCCAATGCTACCCCTCCACGTCCCGAACCCAAGGCGCGAGCTCTATATGGTATTACAGCGCTCGGCGGGGCGTCGGCGCATCTGAAAGTCAAATGTTGAATAGCAGGGCA
This sequence comes from Coptotermes formosanus, assembly GCA_013340265.1. Classification (NCBI taxonomy): domain Eukaryota; kingdom Metazoa; phylum Arthropoda; class Insecta; order Blattodea; family Rhinotermitidae; genus Coptotermes; species Coptotermes formosanus. The sequence continues at coordinate 3,132,674 of BLKM01000700.1, forward strand.
GAGGGGATAGGGGGTCTTTCATACAGAGAATCATTATTGCTGCTTGCTATGGGGATGGGGCCCAGCGGCTGATATCATGGATTTGGAGTGAGCTTTCCCCGGGGTTCATAATGTCCTATGGCCTATAGTTGCTGGGTGTAAGGGGCGGGGATGGAAATTAGGTATCAGGAACACAGGGTGATATAGAGGAATGAAGTGTGTGAAAGGGCAGATACCGACTGCTACGTGACAGGATGAGTGTCAAGAGGTTGGAAGAGGAACATTACATCAGACCTTTGAGAAACATAGCTGGTGGAGGGGAAAAAAGATAAAAAAAAAGGTCGTCAATACATAGGCTGTGAAGGCATACAGGGGAATAGAGGTATAGCTCCACTCATTCTTAACGTCGGTACTAGGGGGAGATGAGTGGTCAGCCTTAGGGCGCGGCCGCTTTACCCCCGGGAAGGGGCTCGGGGTACCCCTTAAATATGAGGTTGGGTGGGGTCCGGACCCGCTGTTGACGTTTTGGGGACGAGATAAATCTCTTGCCCCCTACCGGGTCTAATATCGAATAGCCCAGCCCAGTGGAAGAGGAAACGAATATTTATTTGATCTTACTGTGTTACAGAAAATATATGAGTCGTGTGTAGATAACGATTTCGAAGAACCTGGAAACTGATAACGTTTTTGAATACCTAAATTCCATATTTCATCTAAAGAACTGATTTGTGCATGGAATGGAAATGATCTTATTAGCCTGACTCTTTGCTTATAGAATATTTGAGAGGCGGTTTCTTACACTGAAAGCTCGGAGAGGCTCTAATTGTACAGTCCTCCCTTCACAGTCATTTTTATGACACGACAATCTGACATGAGGATCCGTAGTAAGTTCCAGGTAGGGCCTACAGTAAGAAGTTTATACGGAAAAGCAGAATTCTAAACTGAGGATAGGAACGAACTGGCTTATCGAGAACATTGACGTCGATTAACGCAACTCTAATTCAGTACGATAGTAACGGTAACGCACTTTAATACCAAACTTCGAGTCTGATTCTGTACCGCCTGTGAAGCTAATGGACGCTTGTGAATAGGATGTGCTATAGCAGGAAAGTCCAAGAGAATTAGGCACAGCTGGAATCTGCGCTACTCATGTACTCTTTTATACTGATGACGTTCCACGGAGGCCTGGATTAAGTCCCAGGGCAGTCCTTGTGGAATTTGTGGTGAAAAGATTGGCAATTATACACGTTTTTCTCCGAGTACTTCAGTGCTTCATATTCATTAATCTGTCATCCCCAGATTTGACAATGGGCCCACTCTCCAAAGGGACTTTGTTAACCTATCACGAGAGTGAATACCATGCAATAAATAAGGCTGACACTGTTAATTAGTTGAAGCAGACTACAAAATCGATAATAGAATAACACAGAAATTCTGTTCCAGGCTAGGAAATAAGTAGGTGTAAAATATATGTCTAACTAACTCCATGGAGCAGAAACCTTCTTGAGAAGCTAACAGTTTCTCAGCTAGTCAAGAAATTCGCCGCATTTTATGGAACCCCGAGGTTCATTACCGCATTCATAAGAGCCCGCCACCTGTCCCTATCCTGAGCCAGCTCAATCCAGTCAAAATTTATAGGTCTGTAACTTCTATCCTGAGCTAGCTCAGTCCAGTCAAGATATATAGGTGTATAACTTCGAAATTAAATATATGAACGTAACAAAAAGCCACAATAGGCTAAGCAATTAAGTAATACGGAGCTTGGAACTTAGCGTAATAAATCATTTTAAAAAAGGTTTCTAACTTTACCTGGAGATAATAATGACTGGACAAGGGTTCGTGAAATTAGAGAATAATATGCGTATTCTGGAAATGCTCATTATTATTCATTTTCCCATGATGCCTGCTGTCCAAGACACTGCAGATCAATAGACATATGAGTTATTCAAATTATAAAATCACACGTGGTTTTATATTCGGAACTAAGGATTAAGTAACTTCAATGGGTGCTTTAGATTACATATACTGTATTACATGGCGAGGAAATTAAGCCCTTAGTTAACCAGTATGTCGAATAGGGCTGTGTACTGTAGAAACCTAAGATCGGCTGTGCATGTGGCTGGGATGGGAAAGATAAAGCATGAATAAAGAATTCCTGTGCGGAAACCGCTTGGATAACAGCCGTTTGAACGCCTGAAAAGGAGACAAAAATAAAATGATAATGAAATTTTTTGTTAATATTGAATAATATTAGGATAAAGCCTAGAGAATTAGGTGTAGGCAGTGAGGATGCGAGGTGGAAGCAACTCGCCCTTCATGTTCCACTGTCAGAGGGGTAAGTTCTTTGATTGGATCTTCCTAATAGTACCCATACTCGCTGAAGTGTGCAACTTACAAAGCTCCTCGGAACGCAGTTTTCACGAATCATTCATTACTTGCTTAGTTTTACGTCCAAACATGCCTACTGCCCTTAGCGCCCTGTTCTTATACAGTCGATGTTACTCTCTTAATTTAGATACTTTTACCATTTACTTCGTAAGTATGGACTTCCAAATTTACACGACATGCAAATATTGGAGGACGTGTAAAACACCAAACACAATTATAACATGAAAGCGGTTAAAGCCGTAAACTTGTAAGTTACTGCAGTGTTTCATCAGTTGAACTCTGCGGAATCCCTGGGTTCCACGCTGTAAAAATAAGGGTTCCGCAAGCAAATTCCATGAAAGTATAAGAAGATATTATTATTTATTAACTTGAAATAATTTTTCTTTTTATTTGACAACAATATAGTTGCTTGAATATATCTGAATTGTTGCAATAGTACAATAAATACAGTAACCATGTTTGGAAAATTAGTTTTTTTTTTGTTATGAAACCGCATGTTACTTTTTCAGGTTCCGTGTTCGTATAAACTAAGTATGACTTTTTTTCTAAATATGTACAATTAAATGACATGTAGAGCTCATATTCTTTTTTAATTTTTATTCTTTATTACCCCTACTTATTTGTGGTCTAGATTATTGCATCATGTGTCGTACATAAGAATTTTATTAGGCGTTCCGCAAAAGTTTCTCCGAGTAAAAAAGCGTTTCTTGGCCAAATTAAATTGGAAAACACGGAACTGTTACATTTTTAAGGCCCTAAAGCAAGCACTCAAAATGAAGTACCTTTCAGATCATGCAATTTGCGGTTGGTTGTGAATATTTGCACCTGCGGTCCAGGTCTAAATAGTTTATTGAAAATTGCGTAAAGTGAGCTGACTGCTGTCACTGTACGTAAATAAATAATGAGCGACTCGTCAGATCCTTGTAGTGCAACATTTACTTCCGTTACTGATTAAATACTAATGTAAACTTTGTTTGCAGTATGAAAGAAAATGAAGAATGATGGAAACCATCGTACGTATAAGGATAAGGGATATTTCTTATAGACCCATCACGGCTTTGCAGAGTGTTAGTTGAATTCCCGAATCTTTTTCTAGCAGTATAAAAGTATTGACCGCTAACCTCTGCACATAAAATACCACAGGCTTTGGCTAGTAGTAAATCCACACATTGAATTCGTGTCCAGGGTACCAGAGCAACTGCCTGAAGCCCACAGGATTACGAGAGCCAGGAACTTGACTTTACTGGCCTGGAATGATTTGGGATTCTTGAGGGCAACCTACCTCATGTTAGGTATCGGGATTGTGGTAAATCGGCAGTCAACACAGAGAGAAGTTATAAAACGGCCAATAATTTGCTGAGCGAATATAAAGAAAATATTCATACGTGACACTTCTATTCGTCTGTACATTTATTGAAATCACATCTGAATTACCTCCACATAGACATAATGGAAAATGAACATTTCTTGCTTAAAACTTTGAAACTTGAAAAACCATGTGAAAATACTTTTATGTCCAATGCTACCCGATATGCGAAAGAACATTAATTTGTTTGAAGGTTCCCAGCCTTCGCCCGCTTGTCCTTCTGATAAGAGTAACATTAACAGGAAGGCGAGTATGGAACAATGGTGGCAGATCGAAGTACTTGGAGAGAAACCTGTCCCAGTGTTACGCTGTCCACCACCAACCTCACATGGATGGCCCGGGATCGAAGGCGGGTACACGCGGTGAGAGGCCTGAAAATAACGGCTTGAGCCATGGCACTGTCCGTTAAAACATGACATTCATGTCCACAGTGTTCAAATATTCAGCTTCTGACTCACAGGACACACACGGTTCCTCTTCAAAATTCCAAACTGTTAGTGGTGTATAACGAAATATGCCTAATCGTTTTTTCCTTTGAATCATACAAAACACGTAAAATGGCCTAAACTCTGCCAGAAAAATACAGAATTTTCAGTGTTAAAGCAGGTGGTGTATGCATAGTTCCCATTGTTCTTTGAAGGTTTACGGAACGTGCTTGCAGGACCGCTCTGAATATCTTTTCACGAAAATAATTGGAAAATGTAATCCGGAATGGTGTTTGCTAGGCTAATTGCCTCGTACAGCTGAAACTGTAACTGCTAAATTAGAGGTAATTGAAATGTTATCTTTAGATCTAAACTTCTCTCATTCACATGCTATTAGTCTAAATAAACGCATTCGGTGGGGAGTTCGAAGACGTTTGTGGATAGCACTGTTTCTTGGAATATGGTCCCTTTTCATAGTTCAGCATGCTGTATGCGTTTTGAACAGAACTACATACAGAGAGGCTGCATGCATTTGAAACACAAACATCCTTTCATCTCAATTAAAACTGCGAACGCATCAGCATAGAAAGATGGGGGAAGCAATAGAAACTGTTCCTGTAACAAAACCCACCCTGGTTTCCACACAGCAGTAATGTATATAGCTAAGCTTATCCGTTTATACGGTTTCCTCTTTCTGCACTTCTCTTATCGCTGCGGAAAGTGATTTTGTTCTCTTGGACTCTCACACTAAGCAATTTATTTCTTGCCTTCCTGTTGTAATCAAGAAACCTATTTTCACCCTCAACTCCTTTCCTTCTTTTGCTTCTTCACGAAATCGTTTCCATTCAATTCTGTCTAGTTCTTATCGGCTGCTTGGTGGTTCAGACGTAGGAATTGACCAAGTACAATGCTAGAGAAGTGCTACAGGATGGACGAACTGGCGTGCAGGGAAGTATAGTATGTTCAGGAAGTAGACTTCTTGTGAATCTCAAGTGCAGATATTAATAATCCGTAAGGGCAAATTAATAAACTGCTAGGCTACTTCAATCCATCTTTTCAATTTCCGTAAATACGTTAGTCCTATATGGTATTATAATACCGCACTTTTAAGACCTTGGTAAAAATTTCAAGTCTTGTGTTTTAGTGGTGAGAGTCTGTAAAATTTGAGCTTTAAACTCATATGTGGAACGCATCAATTATTATGTGATTCGGAATAAAATTACCGCCTGACTGCTTTGAAATCCCGAACGTAAAGACTTGTTGATCTTATTCCACCTGAATTTTTGACTTCTTTTTTCGCAACAATTGCAGCAGTTTAGAAGTCTCGCTAGGGAGAAATGATTTATTGCAGATATTAAAACGGTTACTTTTAATAGTCATTATTTTTAAAATGGTAGAGCGGTTGTGGTTTTGTAAGCTTCGGTTAAATCAAATCGTGGCGGGAAAGTTACAGCTAATTCTGCTTCCGTTCTACAGCATATTATGAGAGGGAATATATGGTACAAGGCATAACGCCTTTGTCTAAGGTGCTTAGATACGTAGCTCAGTTAATTCATTGAAAGAGCTTAACTTCGTAACTGGTCATAATAAGGGTGGACTATGGCCAGTTGTAGGACGGAGGGGCGACTTAATAGATTCCACTCGTTTCCGAGCTACTGCTGGCTGGTCAGCAATAGACCGGAAGTTGTTACTGGACCCAAGGGAAATCCGGGGCTCATTTCCCGCCAATCAATGACCAGATCTCCAATAACATATATATCTTCTCCACGTCCAGTCAGCTCTATTGAAAGCGTTAGCGGCATAAAGGATACGTTCTCTATATAATTTGATGCTTAAGATGAAATGGAAGACTTTCTGAACGAATAAATTGTTATCCGTAGTTACTTCCTCTGAAATAAAAATTATAGCTAAGTAAATGGGCATCTCACCTGTCGCTAGCGAATAATTATGCCCATTTGACGCACATCGAGCCGTATGAACTAGTCACTTCGAGACTAAATCTGTGTGTTTTTATATAGTGCACTAGGTGACATTCTTGTGTCTTTGTATGGTACAGTACGTCGCTGGGCTTCTCCGCATTCACGAAGGGGCAGAAGCAACCATCATGACAGATCAGCTTTGTTAACCTAGCCATCGTCGTGCGTAAAAGCCTGCACACTTCGGTAATGAGGGCCACGTGTCGTTCACATGTTATCACTTTTCAGCTTCTTATTCGACATCTGGCTCAGCAGTGTCAGACAGAGTTCCTACTTTTACCATTAATTAGATCACCTTGAGAGATATTGCTGTGGTGGATGAGTAATCCACCAGTAACCGATTTCCACAATTCTTGGAAGTGAATTAGCCTATTTGAAATCTCCTCCATTCTTCTGCACCATTTCTCCACAAATATTTTCGCCAGTGATATATAAGGACAGTTTTTGCTTTAACCTCAGCTATGATGAATTTATTTCGTCATTTTAATAGATCCTCCCAATAGCTTATGAGACATACACTAAAGATGTAGGCAGCCAGTGTCCCCGAAACGTTGAAAACCATTTATAATGATACATGATGTCACATCGCAGAAGACGACAATCTGAACTCAGATACGCACAACCGCTACCAACATCCTTCGCTAATTACTGCCAGTAGCTAAGCTACATGAAGTGCATGTTACACACATATAACGTCTTCATTTTCATAGTCTCTTTAAGCAATAAAAAGTACGTATTGTTCGTTGCACTGTTGAGAATGGCTGTCAAAGCCGCACACAATTAAAGAAAAGTTTGCACAATTCGAAAGGGCTAAGTGCTGTAATAATGCTTCGAAATCATGCCGGTTATTGTCAGGCATTTATGGTCTCCACTCACTTTGTGCTTCGAAGCCTTGCCAATGAGTGGAGTGGGTGCTGGAAGAAGTTGTTCGCCACCAATTATCGTCTTACTATTTGCTGTAATCTCTACAGTTTGGGTCTTATCGCCTGAAGAAAAGAGTCTGAAAAGTAAGGAACCAGTACTAGGTAAACAAATTCCGGAACGGATCTTGAATGAGTGCAGGATATTCTAATGGTATTTGCCACCCAGTGTACTGCGTAATTTTAAATTCCCGTATGAAGAAGCGCCTTAGAATGCTATCCAGCTGTTCGTTATGGGCACAATTTAGAAAATGGCTGCAGAGCGTAACATTTCTGGCACGTTCGTTCTGATTGTCCCTCGACTTTAAATTCGTGACTGTTTTCAATTAAAGCATTGAAGGTGCAACTGGATATTTGAAATGTGCCTTTCCACGTTTTGCAGCACACACTATAAGTCTTCCAGGAATCTTTGCAAGAAGATTGCAGTCGATTATATCGACAGTTTGGAAAAGGCGAGATATCGAACAAGCTAGAATTTTATCTTTACATCCTTAACATTTTCTTTGGCTTCATCTCGTACCTCACAAAGAACATTCCGTCCCAGTTATGAAGATCAATCACGGTGAAATATTGTCACAAATGTATGTAGGCTTTCATGTAAAGTGTGCAATTATTTCAGATTTAAACCAGAATTGGATATATATGAACATATTTTAGTAGAAATACAAAGGATAGAATTTCACGAAAATCCGTTCGGTGAGAGTTGTGCTATTGCATGCGGACAGACACGGATGGATGGATGGATGGATGGATGGATGGATGGATGGATGGATGGATGGATGGATGGATGGATGGATGGATGGATGGATGGATGGATGGATGGATGGACGGGCGGCAGGCAGGTAGGTAGGCAGGCAGACAGACAGACAGAAGGACGGACGGACCTGACAAGGCTAATATTCGCTTTCCGCAACTGCTTTATGAAACGCCTAAAATTGACTTCTTTAACAGTGAAATAGCTAAATACATTTTTTTTGGAGACAGCCGGTTCCGAATGCGAAGGAACAAGCAGATTTATAGATTTCTGGTGCCGTATGCTCTTACCTTGTTCCTCCTCGTCGTCCAAGTCCACGAGCTCTTCCATAGGACTGGTGCTCCGACCCGTGACGCTGTGTCGGAGGTGAGCAAGGTGCACAGCCAGGAGTCGACCTGATCTGTGGGACTCTGCTCTGGTCTCGAATTCGGCCCGCGACAGCTCCAGCAACTCAGCACCCGAACTAGGGAACTTTTCGGGGTCAGGTTCGGGATTCAGGCTGAATTCTCGTGTTGACCATTTCAGCCATGACGTTACATGTCCTGCGTTCCACTCTGCGGGGTCTGTGGGCAGCAATATAACAATAACAACAACAACAACAACAATAACAAATGTTTCGAAGACATGTTATTGTAAAAGTGTAAAAAACCCGTAACTCACGGCTTTGCAACGTCTTCGGTAGGCGGAATGACCGAACGTCCCAGTCGAGTAAGAAGCTCACCTGCTTCATATTAGGGAGCTCCTAGTTGTAATTTTCGGCCTGGAGAGGCAACTAGCCCGAGCGAGGTATTTTTTTTTATTTCATTATTCACTAGTCGTACAATTGGACGTTGCATGGTCAGAGACAGTTACAGCGTCGTTAATAAACCACAAATGAATGATTTGCGCTAAAACATCTGGAATGGGACTACTTGTTAAGCAGAAAGAAACTTTCGAAATAGTATGAAATTTAAGACTTATCTGTGAGGAAAGGTGTACTAGTAGCAAGAACGGAAAGACAAAGTAAAATTAATAAGCTGAGAGTATTTACATGATTTAGGACACTTTATTTGGCTTGAACTTAATACAGTTCATCCCGTTGTGTCTTCAGAAAATATTCAAAACAATATTAAATAATCAGACAAGCACAATTGTTTTTTATTTAACGCTACATGTTTCGGTCTAGGTATCGACCATCATCAGGCTAAAAAAACACAAACAATTATGTTTTGTTTTTTGTTGGTGTTAGGATACTAATCTTTTCTTTGTTGTAGGTGTATTAATGTAGGTATTAATTTTGATTTTGAAATCAAAATTTGTTCATTACATAATTTATTTACGTTGTCGGTATCTACAGTATTTGTTATCTTTAAAGGACATTCTGCAATATACTTCCCAAACTCGGCATGACATACATGAAAAACCAACCAGTCTACATCTGACACCAACAAATAACATTCTACTCATTTTAATATTTTAAAATCTACAGACATGACACTACCCGCTTCACCCGTTTGTTTATAGGAGTTAATGAAAAAAGAATAGTGCCGTGTGAATATTATATTCCCACTACTACTGTTCAGCTACCATCAACCTAATACAATTTTGAATTTTCTTGTAAAACAGAATACTGTAAATCTGTGGGATCCCACATGAAATATATGGTGTATTGTATACTGCATCTTTCACCTGCCTTTTCATGATTGTGTTTTTTTAGCCTTATGTTGGTCGCTGTCTAGACCGAAACATGTAGCTTTAAATTAGAAACGCAATTGTGTTAGACTGACTAATATTGTTTTGAACATCCAATTTGGGTTATTCGAGAGCGTCAACACATAGGCGTATGAGATATTTATGAAAACTTACATACGTAAACTTTTTGTGTAAATAATAACTTACAACGCAAAAGTTCCTAGATTTCCAAGAGCAGTAGACGTATATTATTACTGAAACAGAAACAGTTTTAGATACTATTAGATACAATCCCACATTTCTGGGTTCATTGTCATTCCCTATCAATAACAATCAGCGTGGCAGCTGTGCGATTTTATTAGGTGGGAACTACTTTTAACAATATTTAATGTACGATCTTAAATTTATATGTGGCGATACTTCTTCGGAAAGAAATGCAACTTTTGCTGAAGTGATAGCTTTGTAGGCTGTCAAATAATAATGTTGCAGTCATGTTTACAGAATTGCGAATAGTTTATATTGCAGTTTCTCTTCCATTAGGCTTAGCTGAGGAAAGCTGATGCTAGAATGTGGGACGTGGTGTGCAGAAAGATCAAAGTAACAACCATACAAATGAAAATTACCGTCTTCAGCTATGTGACGCCGCCTGGCCTGACGCAAACTTACCACAGTTTCGGAAGAACCTGCTGTCTCCATCTATTAGCCTGGAGATTGAGACAGCAGGTTTCCCATATTACGTAAATTCATACAACATTGTACAAGAGACCTTCGCTCTTCTGGGAAGTTACGCAGCGTAGATTGGCAGCCAGTGATGTTTCAGGACAACATATCGGTCCCATCTTCAAGGGTCAAACAATCCAAGAAGACTGCTTGACCCTTGACGATGGGACCGATAGGTTGTCCGTAAACGTTGGTAACTACCCCCCCTAAGCTGTGTAACATTCCAGAAGAGCGAAGATCTCATTTTTACCGTTGCGGAAGCCTGAAATCACGCAAGATTGTACAATATTTGTTCCAACTTATTGTACATGAGCAGTTAATTTGAACAAATATTATATAGTTAATCAACCGCACGGAGTATGTGCAACGCCAAATGTGTGCCAGATTACTTATCCCTCAGGATCGTACCCTTCACAGTCACAGCCGTCACAGCCTCAGATGTAAAAGATTTAGACTATAAGTTTAGGCCTACATTCACAACTTTGGCGCTAAGATGACCAATTTCAAACAGAGAGGATCTCTTTTAGTCATCACTAAACTATGGACAAAAATACGTATATTTCATATGCCTACTGCTAGTGAATAGGCGAAATGGCTTTTGTCTTACCCAGAAATTCGTTTAGAGGAATGATCCCATTTATAGAAGTCATTTCTTAATGGACGTCTATCTCCACATAGCAGAGTCCTTAAGAAGCTGGCGACAGTTGAGATAGTCCAAGATTAGTCATACTTTATGAAATGTGTATGTCCATTACCGTGCTCACAAAAGACAGCCACTTGATCCTGTCCTGAGCTACATTAATTGACTCCACAATTCCCACCTTATTGTTTTAACATTAATTACACTGTTATCATTCTGTCTTGACCCAGGCATCTCAAGTGATAAGTTTCCGTAAGATTTGCGTACCAAATGTTAGCGATTAGGCCTAAAGTGTTTCGTAATTGTGCAGGGCAGGTAGGCCTGTCAGTAACGGGTAGTTGAAGAAGGTGAGGTCTTAACTGACTGCGTTTGATGTTTATATATGTTGATCTACTGCATTGCCAAAGGTACTGTACAGACGATGAAATGCGTTAAAATGGTAGTAACAGATCATATAAATATTTTGGTTTTCGTATAGGCCTACCCTAGAATACGGCATGTCGTTTCAGTTATAATTTAAATTTTGAAAATTCAAACGTAGTAGGCCTAAAATGTTCTAGGCCTATTCAAGGAATTCTCACCATAGATATAACTGATTCTTCCCGGTCTGCTCACCTCCAAGGATTAAGACTCTTGTTTTAATTCTTTGTCTGACATCCTTAGCATCTTCAGCCCTTGGATTTATATTAACAGAGCAGCTTCAGGATTCGCTTTTCAGGCACTTTCTCCATCCTGTGATATTTGTTTTCATTTTACTAATATGCCATTGCAAGTTATCTTCATCGTGTTTGGACAGTCACTGTTTATCTTACCACCACTCTGAAGCACATAGATAGGCCTATTGTTATAACTCTATTAAGCACTTGTAAGGGATTGCAATTGGAATTTCTCTAATCTGTTCCATACAAATGTTTGTACTAACATTCCTATTTCTGTAATCGCCTATAGACATAACGCAGGCTAAGTAATAAAAAGTCTCACTTATTCACTTTTTTCATTATCTACATCTATTTTGCTCTTAGGCCAATCCCGTTTGTTCACTCTAAATCTAGCAACTTGTGTCTCTAATTTTCATATTACGTTCTTTAAGTGTGTAATATAATTTCAGATTTCGTGTGTAAATTATCTTTTATACAGGCAACTATAATGTGATCTCCTGCAAATAGAAGTGTGTGTACACTACACCACATAGTTATCCTATGGGACTTCACAAGGCTTTAGATAATCCTCTTTGTCATTTGATAACAGCGCTGTTAACATATACGAAGTAAGTAACTGTTCAAGTTGATAATATGCAGTTTTTCAGATTTCAATATGTGAGGCGATTTCGTTAAATACTTTTCTTACGCCCGCACTTCATGTGTTGCGTGTTGTGAGTTTCTCATAACCGTCTGATAAAATTAAGTTTAGGAAATCGAAGGTTCTAGCTATATCCTTCGCTACACACCCACATGTCTACTGATGCATACAATCTGCTGCACGGCATTGGAAGTGTTGGGCCTTTGCACAGTGACTAATATAATATTAGTGATCAGCTTAGAGAAAGCGTTTCTCGGAAATCAACTTGCGCCATGTTCTGACTCACAACAGGTTGGTAAACTTGGTCCTTCAGTCCAAATGTCAGGTGACTAAATGACTGGTTTATCAGTACGTGAATTTTGTTGGTGGTGGACAAAATGATGCCACGTAAGAAACTACATAAAATCACAACGTTGTTGTACTGAATTTTTTTACATGCCTCGGAGTGTATATGACGAATGAACTGTGTCAGAAGCGTAGCTCTAAAAGACCTCCTGGAATTGTTATGATGTCACGCTCGCAAAGAAAACCCTCAACACCTACTGAGCCCCCTGAACCATTAAACATATATAGGCCTATATAACGTGTCAATCAACAGTCTTGTCTTGCGTCCTTCTATTTTCGATTGCCTTTCCCGGCAGTCATTGAGATTCTGTTGGAATTCTTTAGCTCCAAGTGTTGGTTTCCAGTGTGGACGGGGCGATGAATTGAATGTTCTTACATACTAATGATTCTCGGTAAAATTGGAGCTTAAATTAAGGTCAAGTTTTATCAGTCTTTTGTAGTGGCTAGTACAGTAGAACGGAAGACCTGAAATTTTACTATGTATCTAAAGATTAAGTTTATCAATCCTGGCCCTCAGAAAACTCTCCAGGCATATCAGCATATTATTTTTAACCTATTACTCCTATAGCATGTGTTTGTTTTCTGAGTACTACATATATAGTCCGCGAACAAATCAAAATATTTGCATTGTAAACTTATTTGCTGACCCTACCTCGTAAAATTTAACATGGGAGTAATTTCTTTCAAATATGGTATTAGGAAACAACGTTATTCATGCCAAAATGAGATGAAATACTGTACATGCGTAAGTGCCTAAACTGCTTTCAACTTTTGAAATGGTTGTGCTGCATATTAGTGACTCTGTTGCCTAATTTAAGACAAGTAACCTGAGTTTACTTCATGTGGCTTTCCTGTCCCACAACAGTACAAAGCTTAATTACTACCGTTATGTTATATGTGAAGCACGTAGAGTTTGTGTATACGGGGTAGAAGTAGCTATTATAAAATATTACTACACTGGCAACTAACTTCATTGAACAGGGACGTCTTTGAGAAATTAACGGTAACCTAATTGGTCAAGAACTTCTCCACTTTTATGAAAACCAGAAATTCATTACCGCATTCAAAAGAACCCGTCACTAGTCCCAATTAAATCAATTCCACACCTTCATATTCTGTTCCCTTAAGATTCAGCTGCATTTCATTCTCCCGTCTACTTCTTGGTTTATCAAGTAGTCTCTTTCCTACAGACTTCCCGACTAAAATTATGCATGCATTTATTATATCTCCTGTACGTGCTACTTGCTCCGCCTATCTCATTATCCTCCATTTAATCACCGCAATAATATTTGGTGGACAGTAAAAATTACAAAGCCCTTCACTGTGCAATTTTCTGCAGTTTCCTGCTACTTTGTTTCTCTTAAGTTCAAACACTAGGCTATTTCCTTGCCAGGACACTGTTCTCAGACACTTCCCACATAGCTTGTTCGTTAATTTGAGAAACGAAGTTTTACACCCTTACACAAGCGGAATAATAGTTTTGTGTACCTAATCGGTACGATTACTCTTTGACGTTCACCATGCAATATTAATACAGAGTCAGCGTAGAAGAACAATAGCTCAATGGAAGTGAATAGTCCCACATGTGCTACGTTAAAATTTAGTTCTTATTCAAGTTGTTTTAACAAACCAGAATTGCACTAATGCATCATATCGAGATGTCTTAATTGATACCTTACTCACCGGAAGGGACAAATACCAGACGTTCGTCCATACTCTCCTCCTCGTCATCATCTTTATCATCTTCCCTTTCTCCTGTTTTGTCTTTTTCTTCGCTTGAAGGTGTCTCCATACCCACCGTCACGTGGTTCTCGGAGCTCGTATGGTAGCCACTCTCCACCGATATACCTCGCTGTACTTCCTTAACATGGCCACTGGTACGTCTCGACAGTCGACACTTTGTTCCTGTTCTACGTACCTTCTTTGACGTTTTTGAGGTACTCGTGGATGATATGTCTTCAACACATTGTTCGGTATACCGTTCCTCCTGCATTTTTGAACCACCTTCATTGTCCTCTTTCTCTGCATCCCCTGTACTGATTTCTTGACCACTAAAGCTAACAGCACTTCCCGCATCACTTTTCGATGGCGAAGATCCAAGAATCTCGTTACTTCTTGCTTCCTTATCGTGTGACTGAAGTTGTGTATTGTCACAGGATGATGACGATGACAGCATAAAGTCCATGCTTCCATTCTTGCACTTGGTCTGCGGGTCCTCCTCGAGATTTGTAACAACGGTGTCACACGAAGTAACGGAGTCTGGTGAGCCGAAGAGAAAACTGTACAATAAAGCCGATAAATCTTCAGGGGTTACCTCCGGAGAGGATGGAATTCCATCACTGACTGCAAGGAATGGCTGAACCTCTACCGCTTCACAGCTGTTGCTACCGGGGAAAACGTAGTTCTGAGTCGAATATTTAAGAACAGATGAGGCGTCACTCACGGTGGTTGCATCACGCGGTGATGTATGCTCTTCATTCGCTATGGATAATGCACGGAGTGGCGGAGTTCCTCTCTCGCTTGCGTGAATCGGCCGTAGTTCTGTCACATCTGCTGTACGTGGTGGGCTGCTTATTACGTTGTCTGTCGATGACGAACTACTTCTGGAAACTGAAGGGTTACTACAGTTCGATGAAGTGTTGACACACGCTAGTCTGTGCACATTATCTCTCGTACTCCTACTAATATCGAGAACCTTATTCGAGTCTTGGAACTGCGATAACAAGCCTCTAGCCACTGCATAAGCAGCGGCAGATGTTGCAGACTTTCCAGCGTCAAGTAACGTTGATGTTGGTCCGAGTAAGCTACCAACGCATACTGACAAATCCTCGTTCCCTTCTGTATCCGTCAGTAATAGAACTGAGCTTCCGGATTGCCTAACACGATTCTCGTTACGTGTAACGTCACTGGATTCGTCAGTATTCCGCTGATGACTAACGATTTCGCCATCAGTGGCTGTCGTTAGTAAAGGGTAGCGTATCTGATGCACACTGCCGCCAGAGAGTTTCAAGGAAATGCTGCTACTGTGGCGATGAGTGCGTAGGAGAGTCTGGTCCTGTTCCATCGCATTTGGGGTCTGGGTGAGATGAGAACTGGTGATGCTAAAAGAAGAGGAGTGAGTGGGGCACTTTCTGCTTGCTGTGAAGAGACGTGATTCTCTGAAATGAACAATAAAAAATCAACATCGATGTATCATACGTCCGCAGAACTCTTGGCTACGCCGCACCCCGTCGCTTAGCGTTGTGTAGGCCTACAGGCAGCACGTACGCGAACCTCACTACAGATCCCGCAATGAATGGACTTGTGACGTATTCTGTGTTAGTCACCGCGGGGAAAAAACCTGTAATTGGCGCGGCGATGTTTGAGGTTGGCGCGGCATACGCTTGCTGCACTCGCACTAAGGAACCGATGCAAGGAGAAGATGAATTTAAGGATGTATTTACAGCGGGAACATGGTTCCTTGTGTTCTTCCTTCTTTTTGTTTATCCCACTACTTCCCCTACTCATCCTTATGGTCTTCTGTCACTGGCTTAAATTAAGCGCTGTAGGTGGAGCTGTACAGAGAGAAAAAAAATGAAGATTAAAACGAAAAGAAGAAGAATAAAAGAAACATATGTGATCATCGGTGACCAATAGCAGGTGCAGATTTTCAACCACAGTAAAAAGTTTAATTGTCTGTAACATTAGAAAGACAAAGTTACTTCTTAAAATAGCTTGTGGAGTCCACGTTGTTCGTGACGTAATGCATTTTATAACCCGTCTAGAAAGGACGAAACAAAAACAGCGTTCTCTAAGCGTGTGTGACGTAATAGGATCAACAATAGTGTGAAAGACTCAACCACGTAGCAGGCGTTTCCTACTCTATTATGCCTAGCGGCCATGTTGTGGTGCATGTTTGTATTTCTATACCCCCACGAACTTCTCCGAAATATATGAAAAAAAAAGAAATCCGTCTCCTGTCTTGATTGGCTAAACAGTTAAAAAGGGGTGGTACTTTTGTCAAGGTGGACGAAAAGTTCATCACTTTTCCAGTCTATCATGCAGTTGTATTTGCCTTATGGTTGTGGTAAAGTCTTATCGCCTATTCAGTGTCTGGAAAGCCGGAATTTTTTTGTGAATTTCCTCTTCATGCGGAACAGCTGTAATGCTATTAGCCCTGACTGTGCATACAGTTGTATCACCTTACATTACTCTTGGCCAGAAATTAACACAGAAAAATGTTACAGAAATTACACTGCAATACGTGTAGTAGGTGAAGGTGTCTCTACTTAATTAAGCATTATATCGTAAACGTGTGGGAGAGCGGGGGTAGTACCACGTGTAAGTCTACTTTTCCTCAGCACCGGCTGTGAATGAGTTGTCAGCTTCGCTCTGCTGTCGCTTTACTGCAGGTACCCATTTAGTGACCGCTATGGGCTTAACGGTCCAGGGATCGAGTCCCAGTGAGGGCGAGATTTTCCGTACCCATCCAGACCGGCCCTGGGACCCACCCAGTCTCCTACACAGTGGATACCGGGTTATTCCCGGGGGTAAGTCTGCCGGGGCGTGGCGTTAGCCACCCACCCATAGCTAGCGCCGAGGTTAAAGAAAGTGTAGAGCTATACCTCTATTCCACCACTGTGCCTTCATGGCAGGTTATAGGCTGAACTTTACCTTTTACTTGACCCATTTAGTGACACGTAACAATAAATTGGGCTAAATTTCAATGAGGTTGGACCATAACCGTATGTCATTTTCCAATGACATTTTGCTGATAAGAGAAGTAGGCACTGTTAAAACAACAGGCTTATTGGAATTTTCTGTTAACATTAAGTACAAAATGGGCCGGGATAGCGTAGTAAGTATAGAGACTCGCAGCGGGCTGGACGGTTCGGGGTTCGAGCCCCGGTGTATCCAAGAGATGGATTTTTTCTTCACCACAGCAGTTCCACCGGCCCTGGGGCTCACCCAGCCTCCTGCACAATGGGTACCATATTTCTGTACCAGGGGTACAGCGGCTGGGGCGTGGCATTGACCAACTCCCATCTAGCGCCGAGGTTAAAAATGGGTAGGACTCTTACACGGTAGTCAGCATTTACCGTCACCACAAGTATTTAACCTTTTAAAGCCTAACGGTAACTTTACATACCACCAGGTTTAACATTAAAAAATTCTACGTGGTGCCCACATTGCGTTTATGTGTTTTGTGCGGATCTTAGAACAAACAGCAACTTTTGCCTTATAAAACATTAGGAGACTGGTTTTTATAACCGAAGTGGAGAGTGTTTACAGCGCGGTACGCACTGAGTCCTTATATAGAACAGATAAGCTTCGTCTTTAGAGGGCTAATATATTTTGTCAGAGGATGACACGGCTACATGTTTCGAGCACTAAGTAGTCATCTTCAGGACATTAAAATACGTAAAATTAAAATTACAATTGCAAGTTTATTTTTGCATGGGTAGGTTGAGATTTCAGTCTTTGAGTATTAAAATGTATATATATATATATGTGTCAATATAAAATGTAATATTGCAGTATATGTATATGTCAATAGAAAATGTTAAAACCAATGAAATATAAGGTAAGTAATGCTTAGCAAATAGTGTAGGCGTTGAGAGGGTGCAATCTGTTGGTTCCTTTTCCGAAAATTCTTTGGTTGTGTTATTTCCTCGTGTCGTCCCAAGGGAATGCGGCTTGTTTACTGCGTGATGTATGATAATATGTTGAGCGTATACATTGATGACTATGTTTTGGCTGCAATGAAATACCTTCATTCATTGCAGCTAAAATATAGTCTGCACACTCTCAACGCCGACACTGTTTGCTATGCATTACTTGTCTTGTACGAGGGACGTTCAAATTTAAACGAGAATTCATTTCTAAAAGATTTATTGACAACACACTGGAGAAGTTTTACGCACTACTTTTCAGTGTAGCCCCACTGACTGCAACGCACTTGTGCCAAATTTCTGGAAGCTTCTTAATTCCAGTTTCAGAGAAGGTTTTTGGTGGCTCCTATATCCAACGTTGCACACCTGCAATGACCTCACTATTATTCTGAAGTCTCTTGCCTCTTAAAAACCCCTTCATTGGTCCAAACAAACGATAATCAGATGGAGCTAAGTCTGGACTGTACGCTCGATGAGGCAGTACATCCCACCTCAGTCTCAGTAGAGATGCCATCGTTAAAGTGTCAGTGTGAGGACAAGCGTTGTCTTGGAGGAAGCAAAGTGAATCCTGCCTCTTTCTTCGCTTTAAGCGTATTGGCGGCTTCACTTTTTCATTCAGGAGAGTTGAATAATACTGCGCATTGATGGTTTTTTGCTCAACGAGAAAATCCAGGCGAAGGACGCCCTTTGAATCCCTTAACACAGTAGCAATGATCATCCCCGCTGAAAAAAAATTGTTTTCACTTTTTTTGGGGGGGGGGGGATACAAGCTGGGTGTGTTTACACTTCTTACTTGCTGTTTTTTATTCAAGAGTGAAGTAGTGGACCCAAGTCTCATCAGAGGTCACAATGGAGTCCAAAAATTTGGCTCCTTCTCTCTCGTATTGTTGAAAATTTGAATAACGGCTACTAAACGTCTTTCCCTGTACTCTGTTGTCAGAAGCCGTGGGACCCACCTTGCGCTCACTGTACTGACCACCAACTCGTTGTGCAGAATCTCTTCAACACTCCCTACACTAATCCCTACGTCCTGTGACAGTTCAAGGGCTGTTATTCGACGATTAGCCCGAATAAGTTCACCAGTTTTCAAAACGTTATCTGGATTGACTGAAGTTCGTGGTCGCCGAGCGTGAGGTTCGTTTTCAACACGGTCTCGTCCGTCTCGAAATGATTTGGGCCAACTGAGCACCCTTGGCTGTGACTAACATTCGTCCCCAAACTGTGTTTGAAACCTGGTAAAGATTTCAGAAGGAATGACACCTTCCTTCATGAGAAATTTGATAATTAAACACTGCAAAACACTGCTGGGTACTTCTTGTTCTGCTATTCTGATTGCACCTGATGGTTGAGGTGGAGAGGGACCCGACTGGTGCATACTGCAAGTCTAAACATGTCGTAACTTGTCAGAACACGCAGGTTCATACAATTTGATTTGTGCTCGAAAGGGAACTAAATTCTCATTTAAATCTCAATGGCCTACGTATTTCATTGGTTGTAACATTTTATATTGACATATATATTGTAACATTTTAACATTTTATATTGACATATATATTGTAACATTTTAACATTTTATATTGACATATATATTGTAACATTTTAACATTTTATGTTGACATATTTACTGTAAGACTGAGATTTCAATCTACCCCTACAAAAATGAACTTCCAATTTAATTTTAATTTTGTGTATCTTAATGGCCTTAATATGACCACTTAGTGGTCGAAACATGTAGCCATGCTATCCTCCGGTAAAACATAATAAGTAGTTCTGCTGATAGTGAGTGCTGAATACCTTGTAATATATATAAACACAACGGTATATCCAAGGTGGAAAAAGGGTAGGGCTATGCTTCAACCTCTCCACTGTATATACAGTAGCATGTTGCAGGGTGATCTTTACCTGTGTTAATTTCAAAGATATGAACAATTTGCTCATAAACAGCCGTAGTTTTAAAATATGCGAGTTACAAGGTTGCACTTATAGACACTGAACTTATACGAAATTGACTGGCAGTAGGATATGCAGGTATCCCACAGTATACTGACATTCCGTTTACGAAGATTCAATTTTACGAAGAAAAATAACATACATCTTTTCAAACAACGAACAAATTTTTGCATTTGAGAATGAAGTGGCCCTACATCCAAAAACGCGTAACGAAGAAAACTTTCAATGCAAAAATATGCGCACATAAACATGCATGATCAATGTAATGTCTTATATAAGAATTTATTTTGTTACTGATTTGACTGTTTGCCATTTTTTCGCAATAAAAATAATGCTGCGAATAACTGCGAAATAACTAACTCCATGGAGCAGAGGCCTTCTTAAGAAGCTAACAGTTTCTCAGATAGTCAAGAAATTCCCCGCATTTTACGGAACCCCGAGGTTCATTACGGCATTCACAAGAGCCCGTCACCTGTCCCTACCCTGAGCCAGCTCAATCCAGTCCATGCCCCATCCCACTTCTTGAAGATCAATTTTAATATTATCATCCCATCTATGCTTGGGTCTCCCAAGTGGTCGCCTTCCCTCAGGCCTCCCCACCAAAATCCTGTATGTACCTCTCTTTTCCCCCATACGTGCTACATGCCCCGCCCATCTCATTCTTCTCGATTTGATCACCCGAATAATATTTGGTGATGAGTACAGATCATTAAGTACCTCGTCATGTAGTCTTCTCCACTCCCCTGTCGCCTCGTCCCTCTTAGGCCCAAATATCCTCCTCAGCACCCTATTCTCGAACACCCTGCGAAATAGGTAAAGCAAAAGCTTGGGAAGCAATCTGCCGAAACGTCATTAGGTAGGGTACAATACACCTATAGTTACATAAGTACGGGTCTTTATGACAACTAGCTTGAACTACTGTTGTCATTTTTTGGTTGTGTTATACATTATTATACTTTTGAGGAAAAATAGGTAACGTCTTTGGGATGAGGAACTAGTTCTAATTTTCCCACTTAAATTAATAGGAATTTGGTTATCGGTTTACGAATTTTCAAGGAAGCACTTACCTTCATAACCGAGGGACGCCTGTACATTCAGCTACCACGTTTGTGGCTTGTTTCAGTCTGAAAGTAATACTAGGCTCTATTATTGTCTTTTAAACTTCTCATATACTTTCATTTCAACAATTCTTTACACTCACAGGCCCCATTGGCTAATACTGTGTCAGAAGCCGAACCAGAACAATTTGCGGATTCCTGTTACTATCGACGAAGATGGCTGACGCTATAGATTTCTTAACTTCCATTTTGGAGGTACCAGATTCGAATCTTGGCGGTAACACAGGGTATTTGGACTGAGATTTTTCCATGATTTTCCTCAAGAAAGTGCCGGTATGTTATCTGAAATTGGTCCACGAGCCGCTTCTTCCGCATTAGGTATTTTTAATTTATCATTCATGAATAATCCTGCCATTTGACGCTATATAATCCGTCGTACTGACAACATCGATAAATAAACCGTAAACAAATTAGAAACATCTTGCATATGTACACTGCCGCTCGTATAAAATACGCAGCCTGTATACTCCTACATCTCTGATTTAGGGAATGCTTATTAGAACCCTTCATTTTTCACTTTGAAGACTCAAACTGTTAATACAAATCGCAGTTTCGACAACATCATATATAATTTTCATCCAGTTCATGTGTCCGCAAGTTTTTTTCACATCAATATTTTGTGCTACAGTTTTTTGTTTCCGCTATCCGTTTTGAATTAAGGACTCATTTAAAAAACAACTGTTAATGCAACATGGAGTGTAGGATCTCTAGATCTGGAAGTGTTTCGTTATGCGAATTTCTGATACTACCCCATTCTTTGAGTTTCAGATATTTCCGTGCTTTCATCGTATGTTTTGTCTTCGCACAGTGAGAAAGTCAGATTTGTGGTCTGTGTTTAACGTTCTTGCCTCATATTCTGAGGGTCCCTGGCTAAAATCCCGACTAGTTGTGTTCACTGCGGTTTTCCCTGATTCGTTCAGTCCCTACCGGCAGGTGTTGAGTTAATGCTTTAACTCAGGTCGAAATTGCTTTCTCCCAATGCGTTATTCGCTGATCCTTCTATAATTGGACGCTACATAGACTGAGCATTTTAAAGCACTGTTAAATGAAGTAACTTTTCTTCTTTCCAATGGCGCAGCAGCCCTAAATAAACCAACAGGAAGTTTAAAAAATCACTTACGAGACAAATCTACAAAAGGGCAGGCACAGATGCAAATTTACAGTTAGGTATATTCCAGTAATAAGAATATTATTAAAATTAATATTTCCATTGAAGTAAATTGTGATCTCGGTGGCCGCGCCGTCTAAGGCGTGGGTCTGCGGCCGCTCGCTTGCTGGGATTGCGGGTTCGAATCTCACCGTGGGCATGGATGTCTGTCTCTTGTGAGTATTGTGTGTTGTCAGGTAGAGGTATCTGTGACGGGCCGATTACTTGTCCAGAGGGGTCCTACAGATTATGATCTCGAAACCTGAACTATGAGGAGGCCTAGGATCACTAGAACTGCCGAGCCATGAAAAAAAAATTGTGATATCTTGCGTAAAAAACTTATACTGACCTTTGACATCAAAATCCACAAAGCCCACTTTTTTTTCCCAGCCCCATATTTAAAGCCCATACCCTTTTTAAAAGAGCTGAGGAATTGCAATAACTGTTGTGGGGACGTATCTTGGGCCATTTCCCTTAGTATTGTGTGTATTCAGTATTTCCTTAACAGAACGTCTCTACTCTTCTAATTCTTTTGCAACAAAGTATGATGTCAATTTTGACACCTCATTAATAACGAATTCTCGTTTACGCCACACTGAAAGCCAGGTCCATTAAACCGTTGGTGGGCTATTGGACGCATCCAGATACTGGAATGGCATAACCTCACATGGGAGCATCAAGCGTTAGGCTTGCGCATACAGCTGTGGTCACTTTTAATTCTTTCCTTTCCTGTGGCGCAACAGCCCACAATGGGCCTAGGCCTCCACGTTTTGGAGGTTTCTAAATCACACTCACACACACCACACTCAGTAGGACTCTTCTGGACGAGTGATCAACCCGACGCAGTCTCTTCTACCTGACAACACACAAAAACTCACAAGAGACAAACATCCATGCCCCTGGTGGGATTCGAAATCACGATCCCAGCAAGCGCTCGGCCGAAGCTATGTCTTAGACCGCGCAGCCACTGGGATCGACAGTCACTCACTACTAATAGCCCAAGTGAATGCATGCAGCAGAGTCCTTAGCAGACACAGTGAACTTGTAGTTATTGATAGTTTACTTAACAACGCTATCAACAGCGCAGACTGTATAGCACTGAGTGATTGGTTAATGAGTTGGAAAGGATGTGAAAGCAACTGGACTTGGTATAAATTGAGGAACCATAATTGTTTTGCGTGAAGGGACACTCAGGAGAAACACGAAACGCCTCAGTCAAGATTGTCGACATCCTGGCCGAGACTCGAAGCGGGAACCAGCTGAGTACAATTCAGAAGCACCACCTTGTGAGTCACCTTGTTCGGTAGTAGCTATGCTTTAGATAGCAACAGAATAAAATCACCGGACAGAAACTGCACTCCAAACTTGAAAGCCTACACGATTCATGCAAGCTTAACTGCATCGCTTACGTGCTAAACAAATTGGACGTCGTACTGTTTTGAAATTTTGTATCTCGCAGTTTGAACTGAATGAAAGTGTTTGTCGATGTGGACTCCATTTTATTTGGTCGACGGTTTGGTACTATATGTGGACAAATGCTGTGACATGCTATGCAAATACAGAAGGTTCCCGAGGTGATATATGGTGTGTATCAACAGAAAATGGCTTAGCAAATATACTTACAAAAAGGGTGTATAGTGCACATGTTTGGGTCTGCAGACATAACTACATAAATTAATTTTCGCCAGACTGCTGGCCACTGAGCGGACGACATCATTGCTTTGTAGCGACCGATGGTGCCGTCCGCTCTGCGGTGCTCAGTCCGCTGAAAAAAGAAAAACTGTGTGTTTAACTGTCAGGCAAGCTGCTAGTGCAGGGAAACATGCCTACAACTGAACTGCAAGGGACGGAAATGTTTCCGTTGCAGGAAAGTTCCGTTTAATACAAGTATTTGAAGTTTGGATTTTCGGAACTGTAAAAGTTTTCTGCTAAAGACGGGTTTCCGTTATGTCCAGGTTCGGTTTAAGACAGGCTTCACTGTACTTGGATTCAATGTGAAGTTCACTCCTGTAAGGTGCAGCCAGTGCCTCGATAAAATATTTTTCCTCTCTTACGAGCAAACATAGCAGTAGGCTATTATGTTTAGTGATTAAGCCTAAAATTCATATTTCATATTCGGGACGTCCTCGGTTCGTATCTCTGTTGGGACACTGGATATTCTGCAACGGTTGCCTTTCGGTTTCCCGCAGCCTTTTCGAGAAAATTCTGGATTAATCAGATATCATGGTTGATAATCTCTCACAACATTCACAGCTCTTCATGCATAACAACCTAGTCGCGTCCCTTTCGATGTTAAGTCACCTAGGCAGGCGAAAGAATGCTGTTAAGTAAACCTGGAATATACGTATAATGTAAAATTTCCGCGAAAAGCAAACTTTAGCAGAAAATAATATATATTTTTTTTCTTGAATTAAATTGAACCATGTGAGGAATGTAAATTATCCTATAGTATTGCGAAGCTTTGCCCTGCCTACACTCCAACTATGCGAACTTGAGATCTTCGGTCTTCTGGGATGTTACGCAGCGTAGATTGGTAGTTATCGACGTTTCGGCACAACCTATTGGTCTCATCTTTAAGGGTCACGCGACTTTGTAAATGCTCTCATACTAAACGTCTAGGCTCGTGTAATGACGATCTGAGTTCGGAGTGCTTGTTTGCTGCTAGCCTACATTTAATTCTGTCGGATACAAACGGCCATTTATATTCATCTATGCAAATTCGCAGTTATGCCTACGTCTTAATACAGTATAAGAATAGGTGTTCCAGTTGGCATATCGGTAAGACTTCTTGCAGTAGACTGTATTGTTATGAAGTAAACTGCTTTATATGTGATTAAACATTCAGGCATGGAAACATAGAACGTAGAACAAACCACAGTGTCTGGTAGTCTAGGACAACAGATTGCCGATCTTTCAGATGATTTACAAACGTCATTCTCGTATGTGTCATACGACGCAATATACGCTGTTAAGCGATCCGTTGTACTAACAGAACACGGAAGAGTCGGTAAATAGATAATTTACATGACCTAGAATAACGACTGTATAGGTCAGGGATATCAAACATGTTGCCAGTTAGCAAATAATGATCAGAAAAATGTTATGCCGATTAGCGAAGAATGTGTAAGATTCAATGATATTTCATGTATTTTATTGAACATCTGAAGACTGATGTTCAGAACGAGAAAGAGAAGGAATTTAAATTGTATAGCTAGCCCATACAAATTCATGTTCTGCTTCATAGAGAATAGAATGTGTTTCCAACATGAAGAACAAGTGGTTCACAGAAATCATGGATGTTTGTTGTTAGAGCCACGGCAAACATAAATACACGGGGTAGGCAGAATGCAGTGATTTCGAATGGTGAACCTGGCGGTGCAAGTACTTAACAGTGGACCTTGAAAAATTAACCTCCTCATGTTGTGGCCCATCTGCGGAAATAATTGTCGCTCAGTTAGGCAGTAAGTGTTCCGCCGTTACGGAACTCTGAGCCAGACGCGTGAAATTTTTCCCTCGCGTTTTACTTAGTGAAGATTTTTAAAAAGCATCATGGCCCCTGTAAGCGTAGATCTTCCATATGCAATCTGCCCATTACCTTTCCCGATTACATTTTTGTTACATATCTCCCTGTCTGCTACATGGTCTGCCAATCTCACTTTCCTTAAAGGGTAAAAAACGTGAAATCATCTTCATGCAGTCTTCTCAGGCCTCCCGTTATTTCTTCTTCTTCTTCTTCTTCTTCTTCCTCCTCCTCCTCCTCCTCCAAAGGGCCCGTCGGCAGATGCTCCGGATGCACCGCAACCTTTGGCTTATTGTGCAGCCCTACGTACTTCTTTCAACACAAGTTCATTAATCCTCTGCTTCTTACGAATAGACACAAGCCTTTGAATGAAGCCGGGCTTATGTCTTTTGGTTCAGCAGACAGCTTCCCAAACAAATTACAGCGCTGACGAGCCAACGCCTCGCAGCAACAAGCAATGCGATGCACTGTTTGAGTCTCCATCCTGCAAAATCTGCAGGTAGGACCTCCATCAAACAATTCCATAATATTGAGGGGATTCTTCGCAGGAGCATGGCCTGTGAGGAATGCAACTACCATTCTTATATGATGGCTACTTAATTTAGGCAGATTTTTAGCTCTTTCTTGTACGGTCTACTAATAAAAAGTTTGCCATGTCTATCTTCGTTCTCAGCTCCAAATATTTTCCAAAAAGATTCTCCATCAGAGCGAGACATTCTTGCAAACTGAAAGACAAGTAAAAGGTTATCATTGTAGCATACTATGAAGGCGTGTGTAAGCAGCGACACGCGTTTTTAACCTCAGAGCTAGATGGAATACAAAACAACAGGTGAAATTATACTTTGCTGTATTTTAATCTTCACGTTTCTAATGGCGATTGGGAAGACAAACGAGTTCGAAACAAATGTGCATGCAGTCTCACCAAGTAATCTGCCGTGTTGACTTACTGCTGTCGCTTCGAAAGTTTTGAATGTTGTCACATTTTCAAAGTATTTATTATCTAGCTTTATATGTCAGTTTTATCCTGCATCCTGGAGATTAGATGTGAACACACAGTTATTTTCGTCTGCGTGTACTTCTCGATCAACATCCTCATTGGCTGCACTCTGATATTACATCTATCTATCACAAGTCTGATATTTTATCTGCCGTCTGTGCTTTGGACATTCTTCTGTCAACAGAATAAACAGACAGGTGTTTCGTGTCAGAGCGAAATGAGGTTAGTTTTATTTCGCAGGCGAAAGGTTTAACTTTCCCGCAGGTGATTTGTTGCTATGCAGTCATGAAGCAACAAGAATCAATGAACAGACAACGGAGGAGTGTCTCACGGAAATGACCACATGCGACACTCCTACTCAGGGCTGTGGAGTCGGTACACAAAAGCTCCGACTCCGACTCCTCAATTTTTAAAACTTCCGACTCCGACTCCTTCATAAAAGCTCAATATGTATTAATAATGGTAAACCTATAAGACATTTCATCGCCACCACGTGAATCATCAGGCTACTTTTTGAGTTATAACCTATATTTAAGTATAAATCTAATGGCTACTGTAGCTATCAGGGCTGTGGAGTTGGAGTGTCTAGTTAAAAGATTTTAGACTGAGGTCGGAGTCGGAGTCGGTACATTTTTACCGACTCCGACTCCACCTAAAAATTCCTTCCGACTCCGACTCCACAGACCTGCTTCTACTGAACGGTGGGTCTGAAATGGTGTTACCCAGGACATGCAGGGGAATGACTCGAACTGGAAAAGCTTCATCTTCTGCATACAATTTAGGAGGCTATCTTTGCATACATATCGTGATTATTCTTGTTAGAACATAGGCTAATATTGCATGCGCTGTGAATATGTTATTACTCAATGTTTTTGTCAGATCAAATGCTATACTTGCACGAACAACGAACCAGAGTGCTTTCAGGAATATGAGTCACCCAGCTCAACATGTGTTCACGTGAACCCGGCAGCTGGACTTATTTTGTATTACATGAATCCAGTCTATACCCCAAGCCCTTGTTTTACGCCCCAGTTGCATTCCTGAAAAAAAATGGGCGTAAATATAAAGGCGTAATAAAAATGATATTTCCATCAGAAATGCGAGGTTAGTGTAACAGAACGCAGCCAGCCAAAGGACGTTAAACCGAAAATGAGAGAGCAAAAATTAAGAAGTGGTGTAAATTGGCAAGGAGTGTTAAAGCAAATAAAAAAAAGCATAAAACAAACGGGAGTAAGACAAGGGCTAGGTGTACTCTTATGACAAACTAAAAATGATTATGGAAACAGTCGGGTGCTAGTTTCAAGGCTTTGAGTAGTCCCCTAATAACGTGATTATTAATATCTACACACAGGAAGCGGATTTACGGTAAACCCAGCCCGCAGCCTCATGTTTCGGTGCGTGCTAACCACGTGAGTTCGCAACACAGTAACGCACGATGTCATCCATCCCACTTCTTCACATGTTATACTTTCCGCAGAACGTGCTTTGTATACAGCTGTTTCTTTTGATCATAATCGAAAGCATTTACGACTCTATGCCTAAGACTCACGTCATTCTTGTGAGAAACTTGGTTCAGGGTCGTTCTTCACTCTGACCTTCATTGTCTGTCTTTACGGCGTCATATCACCGTCGAATTTCACTTACACTCCCCAGTGATCAGGATGTTGCAACTTCCTGTAAGCACTGCACAGATAACGTAATTCAAATATGACACGTATAAACAGACATAGGCTATACTGAGTCTATAAACCGTTTACAGATGAAGTAATGTTGAATATTTGTTGTTAACGTATGAATAAACCAATTCATCAAGAAATGGAGCAGCTTATCTGTTCAAAATATAACATTGCGAAGCAAGCAGTCTACTCATAATGCAATAAAATAAGCAAGTAGAACTGTCCCCGTTCCCGCCATTAAGGCATATCGGGAGAGTAGAAGTAGGCGCTATAGCGTCATTCATTCTTGACTTCGACACTAGGTGTAGCTGAGTGGTCAACGCCACACCCCAACCGCTGTACCCCCGGGAAAGAAACCTAGTACCCGTTGAATAGCAGGCTGGGTGGGCCCCAGAAGCGGTCTGGACGTTTTGATGAAACCTGTATATATATATGTGTGTGTATGTGTGTGTGTGTGTGTGTGTGTGTGTGTGTGTATGTATATATATAAATATATAGGCAATTTCCTGTTCCCTAACGCGTACCTAATAGAGAATGTCCAAAGATGTGAAATCCACACCGTATCCTTGTTAATACGTACTGTGGTCACGTATGTAAAGGCCTGTATTAACTCTGCCGCAGAGTTTTAGGATGTGATTCGAATCATTACCTATATTTTTAAAATCACATGAGCTTGGAGATGGAAGAATGAGCAAGTCTGTTCGAACGTGAGTGGGTGGGTGAGTGTACAAGCAAATGAATCACTGGGTCAGTGAGAGAGATGCTGTGTGGGTGGGTGAGTGAATGAGCAAGTGCGTAGGAAGACGAGTGAGCGAGACGTGCGAGCGTGAGTAAGTGGTTTGGTGTGTGAGAGGTCGGGAGAGCGGCATTGGATGCGTGAGTGAGAGAGTAAGTAGAGGTGCAGCGAGCGAGCGAGCGAGTGAGTGAGTGAGCGAGCGAGCGAATGTGGAGTTCGTTTAGTACCGTCACTGTCCACACTGTGACGCTGCTTTATCACACACGGCTCTCTATACTTGCCACGTTGGGACTCGACGGAGTCCTGAATGAATCTATCTCAAGGCTTCTCCATAAAAAGCCTAAGATTTATAAGCTAGTCTCAAGTCGGCGGGAGTTTGGAGTGACGTAACACTTCAGGAATGCCACCATAAGTTTTCCTGGTTTGAATTCCTGCAAAGAGAAATTGGTACGTTGCTAGTTCACTTGCATTGTTACGTGATGATTCAGCAGGTAGTGTAGCTTTTTAGTTCGTGTCAACACAATCGTAAGGTTTGTTTTTCTTCGTGCGTTAATGTAATTCGCCTGCCGTCAGGAAAGCGCAGACACGACAGTTTTATGTAGCAAGCCAAGTCTAGACATACAGTTTAAGGTATCGGCGTGCCCTCTCCGATTCTTATTTAGCGGTCGGTACTCAAGCGAGAGAATCAAATGTAGACAACCTATATTTGTGCTGTCTGTCTGTGTGGGGCTATGTATCAGTTCAGCCTAGGGCCGTGCGTTTTCCGGGTTCATTAATTTTATTTTGTAGGCACTTCGTGGGATTTATTTTCTGAAGGATCGGTTCGCAACGTGATATCTCTACACGACACGACACAACACAACACAACACGAATACAGATAAAGAAACTGCAGATACAGCCTGCATCCATACCTCGCGTGGGATTCGAAGTAGCGATCCCAATGCAGAAGACAGAAGGCGGCTGAGACTGCACGTCCTCTGTGATCGGAATTTTCAGGATTTTAATTATTAGAAACAGTACTGACTGGTGTTATTTTGGGAATATTCCGAAAATCGAAAGGTAACTCGTCGTTTAAACTGTGATAAACGAGATGTAAAATGATCATTACTGGTGAGCAGGTAATGGCTTTGCGGGGGGGGCGGCGGGCTTATTTAAAGATACTATCCCGGTGTTTGTATTGACAGACTGAGGAAAACGACGAGATATCTTGACGAATATAACCAGTAATCGGACGACCAAATTTGTGATGTAACGGTTACATCTGACACATTCATTATATGCTATTCGTACTTATAACTATTTTAATTACCGATGAATGATTTGTGTAATTGTACCTACACTTACAAAAGTGCTTCTGGGTCCATCTGACACAGTTTCCTCCGGAATACAAGTCTAGTGCATAGTTGCAGACTACGCCAACCTGCTCGGCAATACTACTGCTTTGTTATATACAGAGTGGTGCAAAAGCCACTTGACGCTCGACGTTTAATATATTGCCCCTAGTGTCAAGTGATTTCCGCCCCGCTGTATAAGTAATTGTTACAGACCAACGAGATTAATATTCTGAATCCAAGAATAAGAAAAATAAGAAAATTAATGGTCATAGTTAAACAATTATGCTGTAGTAATTTAAATGATTGCTGAAATCTTATGTTGAGATCAGAATACAAGCTAAAGTTAGTACCAGTATTTTTTCAATCGCTTCCATGCGCATCCTTGTTTTGCGGTAGATCTAGAAGGGGTCTCAAGGACATAAGCTTCACCTTCGTTCCATAAGCCTAGCTTGTAATCAACACATCAAATGTATCTTTTTATTCTAGTTTATAATCTAATATTGTAAATCTCTTCTTCATATTTTCAAGAGAAAATGTACAATTTCCTTGTGTAGGTATCGTTCTACAGATAGCTTTTTCCACTCACTGTTCCATTCTTATACATTGCATCTAATGAGGAGCACCATGGTGCACACCACTGTTCTTGAAAGGCAGCTTCATAAGACAGGCTAGCCACTGCCTATAGATAACTTTATCGACGAAAGTCAAGGTTTAAACGCCGACTTAGTCATCAGAACCTCTCTACAGCTTCATTACACACACTTTCTCAGCAGTCACTGATATCTGGCGTACGTAACAATATCTATACGGACGACTTACTGCATGGGGACAGAATAACGGCAGACTTTCAGCTCTTAGGCTTTTATATACACGTACATTAGGCCTACACTGATTTTAGAATCATCGTTGTAATCCTTAACACCCAGCAGATCGATCTGGCAGCTGAACATAGACAGTTCATTTAAGCAGTATATTTTATCTCTATTAGGCCAAGCCATAGGTTGAAGAAATAGGATGGCAAGATGAGGAATTGATTTATCTGGCTCAGGACAGGGATCAGTGGCGGGCTGTTGTGAACAGAGTAATGATCTTTTGGTTTTCATAACATGTGGGGAACTGTGACCAGTTGAGTACCTATCAGATTCTCCAGGGCTCTGTTCCATGTAGTTAGTTAGTTAGTTAGTTAACTTAGTTAGTTACAAGCTTACGTTCCTTCGAGAGTCCAATTTAAGGCCATTCAAATTGTGACAGCCACGTTTTTGGCCTGTGCGATCCGTAACTCTACAAACTTCAAAGGCAAGACAAGTTGCAGATATTGTAGGGGTAAGTCATGGCAGTAAAGGGAAACGAAGTTCGAAAGGGATTGACGCCGGCAAGGATAGTCGCGATGAAGTAACATTTGGTTGGCTTCTTTTCCGTGCTACACCAAACACAGGGTGTGCAATTTAATTAACTGAAGGGCTTCCTCTTACACAGAACTGCCACCAGAACGGTCAGTCTTGGAAATAATGGCAAGAACTGCATCGCCCCTCCGCCGGCGGGTTGTACAACAGTTGTACTTACGCAGGTCATAAAATATAAGTCATAGCCGCAGGAAACGTCATGTTTTGTGACTGCAAAGAGAAGGGATGCGGCTTTCGGTGATAAGTTGATTTCTAGTATTTAAGGGGCTAAAGTTGTAATGTAATGATTTGTTCAGATATCTATGTTGCGAATTGAACTGTTCGTGAAGATACTGACAGTTATGATGCTGAAGCTGTTTTTCTTGCGTCAAATGCAGTTGGATGCACTTTAAACATTATATCTTTCACTTGGGACAGCGTGTCTTAATCCTTCAAATAATACCGGTGCTTACATTCACAAAAATAACCTAAAATGGCGGTAGCACTTCTACTTTGTGTTATGAAAATATTGGATCAGAGACCAGTACTTCTGTTTGAAATTTTTTGTTTTTTCTAAGTCCCTCCTGGCAACGGCTGGGACAGTAACTAAAATAGGCCCGAACAGGTTGCTCTTACAGCTTTTCGTTCCTTTTGTGACTAATCATCGTCTCATTTGACGATTTATAAAAGGAGCTAGTGAAAGATTCGTTAAAGGAAAATATAAATAAATAAGCAAATAAGTAAATAAATAAATAATGACTTCACAAACCTAAATTAATTAAAGTTATCCTTCTTCACGCTATAAAGGATATGTGGTGTGAAGTTATCCTTCTTCACGCTATAAAGGATATGTGGTGTGAAGTTATCCTTCTTCACGCTATAAAGGACATGTGGTGTGAAGTTATCCTTGTTCACGCTATAAAGGATATGTGGTGTGAAGTTATCCTTGTTCACGCTATAAAGGACATGTGGTGTGGAGTTATCCTTCTTCACGCTATAAAGGATATGTGGTGTGAAGTTATATTTGCGCCGATCCCGCTGGCCATGCCGTCTATGGCGTAGGTTTGCGGCCGCTCGATTGCTGGGATTGTGGGTTCGAATCCCACCGGGGACATGAATGTCTGCCTCTTGTGAATGTCGTGTGTCGTCAGGTAGAGGTCTGTGCAAGGGGCCGACCCCACTTCCAGAGGAGTCCTACCGAGTGTTGTGTGTCTAACTGCGTGTGATCTCGAAACATAAGTAATAAGGCGGCCTGGGACCGAGTAGGGCTGTTGCGCCACAAATAAAGAAATATGGTACAGCTCCACTGTTAACCTCGGCACTAGATGGAGATGAGTGATGGGCTTCGTACCCTGGCCTGTCCAGAGAGTCGGTACGGACACTTTGGAGAAGAGAAAAATCTCTTATCTCTACCACAAATCTAACCACGATTTCTCGAATATTCAGCCTGTATCCTAGCCACTAAATCGACTACGCTGGCCCAGATTCACACGCTTAAATAACCATTTAGAAAATCCGTATTCAGGCCATTTCACTTCACTTCACTTCGCTTCATTTCACTTCACAACCTTGTACCTCGGTACGCGATGTACGGACACAGTTCTGGAAAAAATATCCATTCCTCATGGTATCGATTTGTTTTCGTGATAGCTACACCGTCCAAGATATATGCGATTCCCTCTCCGCCCTGTAAATTGAGACTTTGGCTCCCGTATTGATTTCTCGGTACATCTCCTCAACTTCTTTGTATGCCCCCATGGCGTGGTGCTTAATTAAACACACAGACAACTCTAACTTTACCCCTGCCAAAGAACGTTCTCTGCTACGTTCAATGTTTGTCTACAATAAAAAATTTGGGGGGTGCCCGGTCTGTCCAGTTACCGGACATCAAAACATCCCCTGTATCATCTTATACAAATGTGACGTTTCTTACGCACAATGCAGGAGGCACCTAATGTCTCACTCCACTTTACGGTCAATATGTCTTGAAACTCGGTGATGCATATTTCTTTTAACGATATTCACTCACCAAAATATGCAGGACGGAAGTCGAGTGAAGTTAATGTGCGCTGAAGTGCAGAGCCCTCTTCCAACCGTCAGGGTTATCTCCTTGAAAGCCACGGTTGTGGCAGTTGTTAAACACTAAGTGAGTCTGGGAAGTACGCGGTTAGATTCTGCACGCCTGTGGTCACATATATCAGGGCCTGAGTTGCATATTCCGCACTAAATGCATTAATACAAGAGCAACGCAAGTACAATAATGTAGTGGACAATTTAACATTTAAGAATCAATGCCAATAATCACGAAATACAAAGTAATATTTTATTAAACTTAAAACCCGAGGGTTAAATATCGCTTCGTTATCTGATTTCTTGATTCATTTATAGCGCATTTAGCGGCGCTGTCAGTAAAGGTGGCTATATAGTGTCGAATGATTTGGTGATAGTCAGTAATGACCTGGAAATGATGTCAGAGGAAGCTCTCGTGGCCTAATTGAAGGTAGCCTACTATCCCAGAATATTTCTGAAAAGGCTGAGGAATAGCACAAACGACCTGTCCTGACAGACAGACGGACGGACGGACAGACAGACAGACAGACGGACGGACGGACAGACAGACAGACAGACAGACAGACAGACAGACAGACAGACAGAGGAACGGAACACCTGCCGACCACACAACAGAAGCATTACTGTTTGAGGCAGCTAGCTCGGAGCCGGTGATGGTGACTGATGTGTCATATCTGGTGATGGTGAGGATGATTATGATGATGAGGATGAGGAGGAGGAGAGGAGAGGAGAGGAGGGAGGGAGGGCGGGAGGGAGGGATAGAACTGCCTCTTAGATTGAAAGGGGGCTGGTGTGTAATATAGTTACGTTCAGGACAGTCTGTACCTTAATTTTTATAGTGCGGTTGAAGAACTAATATACAGTGGGAAAACTATGTAAGTATGGGTTTCGCGTTACGGGATTCCGAGGTTGGAGAGGGTTTACTGTATTGTGCTGATCTTATGTTGGTTGTGTTACGGGTTTCGGCACAACAGTCCCACTACTTTTAGAGTAAAAGTTAGTAACAGTCTGTCAAGTCTCCGTCAAGAGACCGTCACACCGCACAAAAACCTGTCAGTTAAAATGTACCAGTCACTCTATGACGGCATCAGAGTGAACTTCATAAACGCCAGCAGGCCTAGGCATTGATAGTGTACATAAGAATACAAGGCAGTGAAGAATGTCTGACACAGTATTGACATAATGAATCATCGATTGTCAGAAAGACTGGTGCATCACTGAAAAGTCTGTAAACTAAGCCTTGACACATCTGGGCCAAATACAGTTTCAGACGTTAGGGAAGAAGGCTACATTGGAGTCTGTCGTAGGAACAAGTCTCACAGCATGACGCAAGCAGTGTCGTAATTTTTTCACGTACTGCTGCGGTTACAGTAATGTTGTTCGCCCGATTTGAAAAAAGTTATTAATATTTTGGCATTTTGGCATATGAGGCGATTTCTAGATTTTGTGCTGATTCATAAAGACAAAGCAAGAATATGACTAATAGCAGGGGCGATAGCTCATTCCCACTGGTATTCCTCGCATCAAAAAATAAGTGTTCCATTCTTTCCCAGAACGAACCGAATAGTTTGTAGCGTTGCAAGAATCAAATAAGACGCAGTTTCCGTCCCAACACAACACTTCATTGAAATATGACGATCAATAATATAGTTGGTCACAGGTTTCATCCAAAATGATGAGCCATCATCGTGCCAATTCCAGTAAATACAGTCCTAAATGTTGTTGTTACAGCGAAAGTTTTGAAATGTTATTTTCTGTTACATGATCTGTATGCACATTTAGCCTCAGATATATTTAATACGTTTCAATGTGAAACATACTGAAATGTGCTTCATAACTTTAATATTTCTGTATTTAATTATGGCTTAGGTTGAATTATTTACTTTTTATGCCGAAATTTTTAAATTTTTCTTTAAAGTTTCAATATTATTTTTCATACTTCTGTGGTGTCAGAGATCTCTTCGCTGGAGGGTTCTAGGTTAATTGTTCAAACTCTTAAAGTGGTGGCTGGAAGGTATTCCATTATAGCTTTCAACGATGTCCTACAACTTTCGGTGTATTGCTGTTGTACGTAATTTTATAATAGTCTACCTAATAATATATAATACAGGCAGTTTCCTGTAGAGAGTGAAGACAATTCCGAAAAGCCTCAGTTGTAATTGCCAATATCCCGGCCGAGATTCAAACCGAGATCTTTCCGAAAACAAGTCACGCGTCACAGCTTGAGCCAGTTTGCTCGAGTCACTGTTTAATTAGGTAGTTTCAAGTAACAATGCTCTCACAACTTTTAAATGCTCAACAAATCGATATTAGACCTGAGTGTCTTCTAGTACGTCTGGAGTCTGAGCAATTGATAGATTAGGCTTATTCAGTAAATATTATCTTATGGCGTATTCAGATCCACTTCAATCACCACTCTTACCTGCTCTCTGATCGTACTTTAAGCAGAACCAAAATTCAGAACGTTAGACTAGAACATCTATAAAAAGAGGGAAATATAAAATAAACATGAAGAATCAAGCTGAGTGTACTTTAAAGTAAATTTTTTAAGTCACCACCTTTTAGGTTACGACATAAAGAATAAGGTGTCCTTGGTGCTGAAGCTCCATGCCATGAATACTCCGGGGAGTGGTGGTAATATGTCTCGTATTCTTATTCTTCACAGTAGACGCATGTCAGCTATCAACTCCGCGGAAAGTACTTGAGTCGTAATCATTTTTAAACCTCATTAAACCTGACTTAAATACAAAAGGGTTGCTGCTCCCGTGCAGCAAAATGAAAACTAGATATATAGAGATGTGTGCAATGATCGTAAACTTCTCCAGCGTCAGTGCAATCTCCGAGAGTAATTCAAGTTAAACATTCTTTAATCCTCAGTAAACTTGACTTGTATCTGAAGGATTTCCTGCTCCCATGCAATTAAATAAAAAATGGATGCGTAGGGATTTGTGCAATGATCCAGCGTCCGTACAGTATCTGACACTAATGCAAGTGAATATGCCTGTATAGTCATAGAACCAGATTCAAGTACCATTTTCTCCCTCGCGGATTATGGAGGTATATTAAATCGGAGTTGAAAGGCCAAGTATATTTCATTACTCTTATTGTTGTTATTATTTTTATTGTTTCTGCACTTATACAGTCAGTTTTCTAGACAGCGCGGACGTAAAGCAGAATTAACGATTTATGCTTGTGTCCGACTTGGCGGAAGAATGGTGGGAGTCTTAAGCCTCAATGCCCTCTAGCAAGAGAGCTCACTGCATACGCGTGAAAATAGCAAAATTTATTCCCAGAGAACCCAAGGATTGCCAGCAATTCTGTGGATGGGTTTACTCCTTTCTAAATGCGCTCATCGTTAATAAATGCTAACGTTAGCAGTTAATTAACACTGAGCAGATTGATGTAGCGGTAGTGCTTTGGACTTGTATTTGGGTGGTTTTCGGTTCCAATCTCAGCCAAGATAGTGGCTGTCCTGACTAATGGTTTCCATATGTTTCCTCGGTTTCTTCCGGAAATTTCCGTGGGAGTACGTCGATTGGGCAGTGACTGCTTCCTTCCAAACACTCTTAAGTGCACCATTTACGAGTCAATTTACCATCGACGCTACTTAGTCTGAGGTGCTGAAGGTTTTGTAAAATAAACCACAAAGAAATTAATTGGATGTTAAAATTATAAATACAAGCGTGGTTTTGATTTCGAATAATAAATAAACTTATAAAAACTAATTTTACAGTTGGAATTCTGATCCAGATAACGCTGCAAGAAATAACTGGCATGCTTGGGGCGGTTTTCTTTACGAAGCAGTAATTTTTCAGCTCTGAAATGAAATTGCCTTTCTCATATTTTTAATGTTTAAGAGACTAAAATTCTAAACGTACGTTCTTGTATCGTATTCACATTTACTCTGTAATTCGATTTTTATACCAGTACGCACGAAAACTTGTGACATTTAAAGATTATGCAAATGATACTGGTATTTCGGGGCGTACTGGAGCCGGTTAACAACGATTCGGCCGAAGACGTACATCAGAGTTACGAACGGATTATAAAAGTGACCTGGTACCGAAACAGGTCCAGCCAGACACTTCAAAGCAAGCATTCGGCACAACGAAGATATTGTGAGACCGATTTCCATTCCGAAAAGAGGGAAAATGTAGTGTTTATGCTGACAATCGAACATGCGAACCGGTTGTGAAACTTCTGGTAGATACTCTTTGCCCCAGTTCTACTCTACAATATAGCAGTGATTTAGTTAAATTTGTTTTTTCGGTTCTGCGGCAGTGTGATTCAATCTGACAGTCAGTCAAACTACAAGTGTTCCATTCGTGTGTTAGTTAGCTTTTCGAAAAACCTTGTCATACAAACAAAATATCACATTATTGGAGTTTGAGTCTACCAGTTTCAGCTTCATAGATTCATTTCAGAAATCCTTTGAAATTTATACAAGAAAGGCGTACGTTTTCTTGTAGATGGTCCCATAAAAACGACGTACAAATGAAACAATAAATTTTATAGTCCTTTAATTTTCTCGTCCGCGTACCGCGTTGTTCTCCTATTTAAGTCAACATTTTTTGTAGTTAAGATTATGTCGGCATCTTTACTACGACGCTTTCGTTGTGTGACTCCGCCTTTCGTAACATTTAAGCAGTTTTCACGACGCTCGTTACAAAAAACATGACAGTCCAGTCACTTTTAAAGAGGTGAAATTAACAGCACTCGAACATGGCAACCACGTGACTCCAGTAATTTTCGTTTTAGCAGTACGTAAATATTGCATCAATCAACAGCAGTAAAAGGACTGTAGGAACTGAAAACACGTCAGTAGGGTAAAACATCAAATAAAACACAAATTGAAAGGCCCATATATAACACTATTTTTTAAATACCCAAGACGTTATTATTTTCTCGTCCCATTGCCAAGTTTCCAGCTTCTGGGTCCGTATGGTTAGTAAACAATAGGTATACAGTAATATATGTTATTACTGGGATATTCTATGGAGAGACAAGTGGCACAAAGTCTACATTGTTGCATTAATGAAATTTCTACCATCCTGCGGGTTAAGAATCGACAGCGGCCATAAATACTGCTCACCTCGAATCCCGGCCATAAAATGCTTCTGTCCTGTAGGTCAGTTTGGGAGGTAATGGATTCCAATCCGAGCCGACACACCGACTGTTCTACGGTTGCGTGTTTTTAGGCTTTCTTGACGGTGCAGTTGAGGTCTCCGTTCGTCTGGGATGTGGCGCTGCATCAGTGAGTGATTGGTGCCCGACATCCATGGGCATTTCAACCGTAGAAGGTGAGACCATCAGGTTGTCTCAAACTTCGGCCATCAATCACCCAGTAACGCAGCGCCACGTCCCAGAAGAACGAAGACCTCTCCTGAGATTCATAGTGACTTTTGTCCTTCCTCAGGGAGATGTAGGAATATTACCTCAAATTGGCCACGACCACTTCATCCAAATCTTTTTCAATTTATTGTTTTAGTAATCATCCTATCATTTGACGTTATGCTGTATATTTTAAGAAAGTAAGAGCATCGTTAAATATACTATTATTAACCCTTTAAAGACGAAGCATATCTGTTTTATATATAAGAACCCAGTTCCTACCGCGCAGTAAACACTCTCCGTCTCGGTTATGAAAACCTATTAGTTAATGTTGTATAAGGAAATAATCGCTGTTTGTTCTGAGATCCGTACAAAACACATAAACGCGACGCAAGCACCTCGTAGAATTTGTGAATGTTATAAGTGGTGATACGTAAA
The DNA here is from genome assembly GCA_013340265.1 of Coptotermes formosanus. Taxonomy (NCBI): domain Eukaryota; kingdom Metazoa; phylum Arthropoda; class Insecta; order Blattodea; family Rhinotermitidae; genus Coptotermes; species Coptotermes formosanus. The sequence continues at coordinate 3,172,508 of BLKM01000700.1, forward strand.
GTTACCGGTAGGCTTTAAAAGGTTAAGTAAAGTAACAGAACTAATGAAGGTATGTCAGGAAACAAATTTATAATTCAGTATTTGCCACTTTGAGGAACGGTTAATACCAGCATCAGTTCGTCACTGGCGAAACATGAAGTGTGTGTGCGTCCCCTCTACAGATAATTCTAGGCTACACCCATTAATTTTAAAATCATCCTGCCATTCCTCCCGACAGATAAGTTGGTGTAACGAACCTAAGGTTGCATGGTTTTGCGTGCGATTCCTTTGTATGGGCGTCTTTTCCATGTATTTGTAAGTGTAGTTAAGGCTCCATCTTGCCGGGCGCCAAAGATAATCTACAACAAAAAAAAAGTGTAAAAATAATTTACAAACAGGTTCAGATCTGTGTGCTGTAAAACCACAACTTCCTGCAGTCTCTCCCTCTCTGTCTCTCCCAGAACTTCTGTGCTCACTGCTTCATATATCCTACAGTGTCCTTCCACCGGCAGAACGGACGCTGCGAGCAACAGTGCTTTATAGTCGCTTCGGTGTCTGTAACAAAGCTCTGTTGCAGCAGGCTTACACGCTCTCTAAATGTTACTGGAAAAGACCCACTGGAATTCAACGTGGAATAATTTCTTTCGTATATTTCTATAATAAAGCTGAAAATTTTCAGTATATTGTGTGTCTGCAGCCGCTTTGTTAGCGAGAAGGGGAAAAAGCTGTAAAACAAATGTACTTTAGGTGAACTTTTATTTATTACATTTACGTATTATATTTCGACACAACAGCGCCTTAATGTTGATAATATTTTTATACAGTTGCTAAAATGATGTCAGTCAAATTGACTGCATAAGGGAGCCTTGTGACCCCAGCAATTCCCGACATGCTAAAGAAATACCAGTCATTTATGGTATTTTTGTCACAGCCTCTTCAATAAAACGCTAAAGTTCGTCTCGCGCGTTGACAGTTTTCCCGTGAACTATGTCTTTCGGATTGTTTCCCAAGTAGAAGTCGGCAGGAGAGAGATCAGGCGATCGCGGAGACCAAAAAACTGGTCTGTTTGGTACTGTCGACCGTTGTGGGTATTGAGAGTCCAGCAAATGCTTTACGCCATGAGCAAAAGGAGCAGGAATTCCATGATGCATAAACCACACAGTTTGTCATTCTGCCAATGGTACAATACATTTTCCATTAGATGAGGCAATTCTTCCGTTGCCGTATCTCGCTAAAAAAGCGGTAGAGGCCTTACATTTAACGGGGTGGTACCAGAGAGACATGATACTTGTAGTCAGTGTGTGTAATTTATAATTATCATGTATATATGAATATACCATATACAGGCAGTCCTCAGTCCTACGAATTTTTCCTGGAGAGAGTTTGTAAAGCTTGTCGTTATGTCCCATGATCGCAATGATATTATGGTAAGGTGGTATATTCTCGCTACAGGTACAGTTCCGTTCATCCTACGGTTTTACAAATTTTTCTCACTTCATATCTGACTGTTGTGTTGTGGTGCTGATGTCTTCGTAAATCACCGTTGTTCTTTTTGTCGGCATAGAATTTAGACATCCAGAGCCGCAACTTTTTTGTTCTAGGAAGTTGCGTACTGCTGTTTGACTATTTACCCTGTTATAAAACTGCCTAATATTATTTGCCGACTGAGGTTATTAGTGTCAGGTTCGAGTCACAATTTTTGTGCCCATGTTTTCCGACATCACCAAATCGTTGGTCTGTAAGACAGTACCACCTCTTGAAAACACTTTGATGTTAAGTGGTTACTTCCTTTGTTCTTCCTCAAGTACAATTCCGATCAGTGCAGGAGATAAATTTCGATCGGAAGAAAAGCATTTTACAAAATCTATCTCGACACCAGTAACTGATACAAAATTATAGAATACAGAGAGCCAAAAGGCTAGCGGTTGCACATGTAGGTAGATTTCATTCGACAGGATTCCTTCGAGCCAAATCCACCACTGTAATTTTCACATGTGACATATCCCTTTGTATGTCAATGATACGAATGAACAAATCGATATCAGTCTCAGCACAGCCATCTTCATTATGCAAAGAGTCTGTCTAATTGACAGATAGACTCTATTGTCTAATAAAGATAGTTTTGTTGAGACTGATGTTGATTTGTTTATTCCCACAATTGTAACGTTTCTAGTATGCTGCGGGAGGTTACGTCTACAATATCTCTTCAAAACATTAAAAGCAACTTGAATTTTATAACGTTTTATGAATATGACCTCATTATCAAGGCAAAAAATTGATATGGTTTTGAAATATAAACAAATTAGAAGAAAAAATACAGTGTGCCCGGATGGTAGGTATCCAAAAGAAAAACCCATGCCTCGAAATCTCTTCACTACACAGGTCATTTAAAAAGGGAGGCTTGAGAATTTGGTCTCGTAAATTCTAAGAACCAAATGATTTGCACAAACAGAACCAAAATTTTTAATGCGTTTGATCGAAACGGATCGAGAATGAAGCGACTTGGAATGGCCGAAAGAAATGACGTCGATGAAGCGCTGCGTAAGTGGATTTAGCAACAGAGAAGTGACACTGTACAGTGAGAAGTCCTCTTCTCATGATAAATTTTGTTTTTCCTAAATTTTAATTTTAAGTTAATGTACCCTTTAGCTGAAGCCTGTATGGAAATTTACACTTATATGGAAGTAATTTTTATTTTTTCTAAATTTTAGTAGTAATTTAAATTTAAAAAAGACCATAACATAAACATTTAAGTAATATGCCTACAGCCCTATTTTTGTCTTAAAATATTTTTCCTTCACTTTTAGCATAAGCCTCGCTTAGAGCGACACTCGTTTATAACGACACAATTTATTTGGCCCCTTTCACGATGTTATAACCAGGAATGTGGAGTCGGTACACAAAACTTTCGACTCCGACTCCGACTCCTCAGTTTTTGAATCTCCCACTCCGACTCCGACTCCTTCATAAAAGCTCAATATGTATTAAGAATGGTAAACCTATAAGACATTTCATCTCCATCACGTGAATCATCAGGCTACTTTTTAGACTTATAACCTATAGTTAAGTATAAGTCTGATGGTTATTGTAGCTACCAGGGCTCTGGATTTGGAGTATCTAGTTAAGATTTTAAATTGAGGTCGGAGTCGGAGTCAGCATATTTTTACCGATTGCGACTCCGACTCCACCTAAAATTCCTTCCAACACCGACTCCGACTCCGCCTAAAATTCATTCCGACTCCGACTCCGACTCCGACTCTGTGACTCCATAGCCTTGGTTATAACTGAGTTCGACTGTATGTCGTCAACGAACCGAAAAACGAAATATATTCGGCACACATTACTTCGGAACAAAAGCTGCAGGAATTCAAAATAGGGAATAGTTTTTGTAACAAACAAACAAACAAACAAACAAAAAACCAGTGTTTGACGTAAGCTCATACGTACAGGAGCAGACGAGAGATTCGATGTCACAAACAAATCACCAAAAAGGGAAGAAAAGTGTGGGTTTTGCTTCCTAAAGTACTGTAATATTGAATCTATGAAAAAGGTGGCTAGATTCTTTACCCGAAATTGACTATCTGGTACCATGAAATATGCGTTGTTGCAAAAGGGAAAAATACTTCATTTGCGTTAGACGCCAGCGATCAGAGTTGTACCATCAAAGTGATCATAATTGTACCCACCTACTGAGGTACACCTTCTGTCAGTTTTAAAGACTTTTTAATAACTACACTACCAAACATTTTCACGTGAAATTAAACATATTAATCAGCGTTTATATCGTATATATCAGCACTGATATTTACTCTTGCTCGCGTATTTTACGCATTAAAACATGTTTTGTCTGAAATGTGCGAAATTACACCACCTTCTCTTAGGCCTGCTTGTGGGTTACGTTCCCCAGTGCACGAAAAATAGCCAGAAGAATTACTAGTGAGTAGTTTTGTAGCCTGAAACAACATATACAAGCAGCGGAAGTAGATTATTGCATGTGCTGTACAGGAAGAAGTCCTGTAAGCAGTAGTGGGAAAACAAACAGCTTAATTGCCTTCGTCAGTCTTTTCTGTTACGTAACTAATTCCTGGGCATTGATTTCGTTTTGGAGATTTCTGATGAGCGAGTTCGCGTTCTGTCAACGAGCCAACTGGAGAGCATGCATTTCATTATGACAGTTCGAATGAGCGGAATTTCGTAATGCAGGTCTGCGTAAACCGAGGACTGACTGTATATGTTTGTGCGTGTGTGCACGCGCGCGTTGTGTGTGTGTGTGTGTGTGTGTGTGTGTGTGTGTGTGCGCTTGGGACAGTTACATGTATCTACGAGGAAGTTCATCTTAATCCATGCGGAGAAGTACGGTGTAGTCATAACTGCCAAGGTTTGCGATGGGGAGAATCTCGGTTCGAATCCCGGTTATCCTGACTGACTTTTCATGTGTTTCCCCAGTCCCTCCAAGGAAGAGTCGGGGATGATATCTCGATTGTTCCATGACCGCTCCTTTTTACATCCTTTACATTTCATGATTCAGCAGGAATCCAACCACTGACAGGAGGTCTGTACAGTCTGATATGAACGTCGTAAAGCAGACCAAATAGCCTAATCATCCGTTCTGTACGTGTTATATTTCACGTACGTATGTAAAATGTTATATATTTGTCCTATTTAGTAATTATAAATCAGTTAAGAGAAGAACTTTAAAGAATAAAATTAATCTCAGTTGTATCTAATAATTTGCTTCGCACCTCACAGAAAAACAGACTGTATCTCCGTTTGTAAAGGCCGGTCGGTTAACACTCTTTAATGAAGAGTTGGTGAGTATTTTTAAAATCATTCGAAACACATAAATTCACTCTTTGGGGAAAATGCGTAAATATTTAATGTTAAAGGTGGTGGTGTATATAGTAACCACAGAGTTTTTAATGGATAAGTAAGCGGCTATTTTGTAGACGAGCTTGAAAAAAAGAAGCCCGATTGTAGCAACGGCAGTGCATTCATGAAATACCAAGAAACACAGATTGAATCAAACTGTTAGTTTTTATTGAAATGACTCAGTGCTTAGACATTCTCAAAACGTTAGGCTTGGAGTGCCATGTAGGGTGTTGTTAAATTGCATCACATTGAAAATGAGTCATATAGCACTCTTGCGGTGGCTGTTTTTTCATTGGCGCGTCACTAGGCAATACTGTTTCCCGCGTCGCGAATAATCCTGTAGTTATGTAAAAGGAAATAAGAAAACTGGGTGGACAGAAGCAGCTGCAGGAGCCGTGCTGATTGCAGCAAGAACTAACCGCCAGCAAGTAAAAATTAAAGTTGCTGGAGTTTTGCAAGAGAAGCATTACGAATTCATCTGCGAACAAGCGTCCTTGGGAAGGCCGCGACAAGGTCGTGTTTGGTCCAGCCGCAATGTTGTGCAAGTCCGGCTTCTCCACCTTGCTCCTCTGTGTGGTCATGTGCAGTCGCATTCTTTGTCACGCAGTCTGCTCAGCGTTCTTTCACTACAGAAGTTGTGAGATGATACTAATGAGCAGCACTGGAAAATTTAGGATGTTAATTAAAATAACACCCAAATTAATCATATTTCATAGTCCTTACCTCTTCTACCTACTCGCAGTAGGTATCGAGGTTGTTTATTTTTCCTTGATCACGCCCACACAACACAGTCGGTAGGGCTCCTCTGGACGAGGGATCGGCCCGTCGTAGAGACCTCTATCTGACAACACAACACTCACAAGAGACAAACATCCATGCCGCCGGTGGGATTTGAACCCACGATCCTAGCAAGCGCTCGGCCGCAGACCTACGCCTTAGACGGCGTGGCCACTGGGATCGGTCCGAAATCTATTCTAACATAAAGTAAGCTCAGTGTCGTGTTCTTCAAAATCTGAAGAGGAATCACCGGACTTTTTAGTTTATGTGAGATATTGCTTTAAAACGATTAAACTTTTTTGGAGAAGACTATAAAACCCAGATCTGTCTATTGGCATTACTACAAAATGTCTGTAGTTTGTGCAACATCGGATGAACATTTACCAGCTAACAGGACGTAGGTAAGATGAAGTCCCTGTCCGCACCATAAAGGCGTATAGGGGGAGTAAAGGTATAGCGTCTCTCTTTATTAACCTCCGTCAATTTCACACCGCGGCCACTTTACCCCGGGGAAAGAACCCCAGTACCCCTTGAATAGGAGGCTTCGTGCGCAACAGAACTGGTCTGTACAGTTTTGGAGAAGATAAAGTCTCTTGCACCTGCCTGGATTCGAACCCCGGACCGTCTAGACTTTAGTTGCTCTACCAAGTATGCTGTCCCGGAGACGTGCTAATGAAAAGGATGTTAGAGATCAAGGTTCTGAGGAGAACAGTTGGGCTTAAGAGAGACGTAGTAGCAGGGGCTGGAGAACAGCGAATAATGAATAACGTCGTTACTTAAACTTTCCAGCATACATACGAGTAGAGTGATCAAATCAGTGGAGCCTTTGGTGAGCGAAACAACTGTCACGCATGGCAGATACCTGGTTTTAGTCGGAAGACCTGAAGGGAAGAGGCCACTGTAGAAGGACAAGACGTAGATTCTGAGTGTCTCGCACAATTTACCCTAGTTTAAATGAAAATTTTTTTCCTTATATATATATATATATATATATATATATATATATATGGAAAGAGTGTTATAATCCAGATACCTCTTAGTAATACAGCTACAGTCACACGAGACAGAGTGCTTAGGAGTACACCGTCATTACTGGACCGTCATAGACTCGTTTGTTGCTGCGTCACCATTGCAGCTTCTTGGGAGAAACCGCGGTGTAACATTTCAGTTTATGTTAGTTGAAGTCTGATGTTGAACATCCCAGCTGGCGTATGTATACAATGTACAATTTTTCTGTTCCTCAGGCAGGAAACCACTCACGACCAACACTTGTCTTTGCTTTTATTTAAAGATTAGGTACCTACCAGGTTTCGGCTTTTTATAGCCGAAACTCGGTAGCTCAGTAATCTTTGTGTTTGTCGTGACTGGCTTCCTCTCTGAGGAATTGAAAAATTGTACTTTGTATTAGTTTAAATGACTTCTTTTATCAAACAATCTTTTTCTTGGTCATCACAACCTGTGGGGTAATATGCTTGTTTCGACGTTACGGAGTAAGGTGCTGCCTTCATTTTCAGGGTGACTGAATTGGGTTCACATGGATGCCAGAAACGTCGGAACAAACTTATTATCCTACACGGTGTAAGAGCCCAGAAGACTGTCATTTGAGCAACATTCGCTGCTCAAGGATTTTGTTTCAGTTTATCTGTGATCGTATCTGAAAAGTTATAGCGAATCAGTGAAGTTACCCGTGACTTATAAGCGACAAGTCGTTAGACATCCTGCCGTAAGTCATGAACTGCTCAAGGTCAGTATCTGTCGTTGTTCACAGTTACAAAGTTCTAGAGTCTCACTGATTTCAAGGTTCTGCTACAGACACGTCATCTTCAGCTCTGTGACAGAGCAGCTCTTACAAAACCATTCGCTTCTCATTTGTGACGAAGTTTTCGCAGAAATGGTATAACTGACCTTTCTTTCTTTCTTAGTCTGACCTCTGTCTACCTAATTATTGTAGGTGTAGACAGTTATTGTTGCGCTTTATCACACTCAGTGACACACACACGCGCACGCACACAGTCGGTAGGACTCCCTCTGGACGAGTGATCAGCCCGTCGCAGAGACCTCTGTCTGACAACACACAACACTCACAAGAAACAGACACCCATGCCCCAGACGGGATTCGAACCCGCAATCCCAGCAAGCGAGAGGCCGCAGACTTACGCCTTAGACCGCGCGGCCACCGGGGTCGGCTATATTACTGACTCACCATCAGAAACAGCTGCCTGAAATCCAGGGTTTAGCAGTCGCAAAAATAAATGGTTGTAAGTTTTGAACAAAAGAGTTCGGAATGACCGCTATAGACGTTACTGCAATCCGTATGTTGCGTCATGCAGGTAACCACTTATTGTGACGCGTCATGCCGACTCTCATTACTACGCGCCGTTTTCCAGAAAATTAAAATAATCAAATGAATAGACAGACGGACGCGAACTTCTCTAGCTAACTTTATTACGGAACATTGACTGTCTTCCTTTAAGAGAGTCCTTTTTGGGAAGCTAATAGTTGTTCAGCTAGTCAAGAAGTTTCCCACTTTCTGTGAGCGGTATAGTAGGTGTACATGTTTATAAAAGCCCGTAAACGGTCCATTTTCTGAGTTACTTAGATGTAGTTCACACTCTCCCGCATATTTTGAAGCATTATCTTTCCATTTACGCCTGTTGTCCATTCCATTCAGGTCTATCAACATAATTTTTGTGCCCCTTTTTATGCTGCCACATAAATAGGCATAAATCCATAGTTTGTTTAAAGGACGCCGCGTTTGACATCAGTAACTGCATTCCTTACGATCCAGTTAATATTCGACTTAAACATTGGCGGTGACCGGTTTAATTTATACATTTTTGCCTTATGCGTCGCAATGTATCCGTGCAGGGTAGCCCGCATTCCAATCGGTTCACACATACCTCAGTCTTTGGTTGTGGGCGGAGACTAACCGCGTTGGTATGGAATGTTCCCATGAATTGCTGGGACCCCCCAGGCAATCGCCCACGTTCCGGACCCTCACCATCGTGCGGTCCCCGAGGGCCCACTCTTCGGCGCATCTCAAGGTACTGACTAACAAAGGACAATCAGAACCATGAAAGGAAGCTGGTATCCTTAAGCGTTAACTGATGTGTGGTGGTCGCTCGTACAGACGCGGTTTCATTCGGCGACTACTCTATTAGGTGCTTAATTAATTAAATACATCATGATAACGTTCGGACTAACGGAGGTGTAGCTCTATGCCTTCTAATCCTCGACACTAGATGGAGGTCAGTGGCCAGCTTCACGCTTCGGCCGTTTTACCTCTGGAGATAGATTCCCCAGTGTCCATTAAATAGGAAGCTGAGTGGGTCCGAAAGGTCCTCTGCAGGTGGTGGCGAAGAGAAATATTTTGCCCTGCCAGGAATTGAAAAACGAAAGTCCATTCTGTGCAAAATTTGAACAAGGTTAATGATAAAGGATAAATGACAGGATAATTGAGAGGGGTGTGGGAGGAATAGAGAATTTTAAGGTAGCCGAGTATGGTGACAATTGGCAAAATTCACGACAAATATAGATCAGGATATTACACCAACAGGCTATGATGTGAGACATTGCTCTTTGTCTTAGATGATAAACATGTTTTGTTAGTTTTGCCTTCTTCTTCAGGCGTCTGGTTGTTTTTCTACTGCTGTTTATCACCTCCTCTTTCAAGATTAAAGTCGAGGGTTGGGATCGAGGCGCGGGACCTTATGCATTTTCAATTATCATGCCTATTACTAGACCACCGATACAAACTAAAATGATATCCTTTACATCAGTTTTAAACCTAGGCCACGAGACAGACGACTGGGAATTTGTGGTTCGATCCCCGGCGGAAGGATCTTCTCCAGAACGTCCAGACCAAACCCTTGACCCACACTGCCTCATATTCAATGGAATCTCGGGGCTCTTTTTCTGGGGTAAATCGCCTGTAACCTTAAGCTACCACTGACCTGCACCTAGTGCCGGGGATATGTCTTTGTGACATGGCGCTTAGTTAAACACATGGGCAACCTTGCTTTAACCTCATAGATCTAGACTGACTTTAGTGACCAGGACCTCAGAGAATGAGAATAAACATGAGACTGTGTAGGTGGGTTTGGGCAATTGCAGTCACCCTTAAACGTTTTACTCAAGCCGCTTCCATGACCACATTACGAAAACGTATGAAAAGTTCCGCAGCGTGTGGCAGCGTGAATTAGCAGCACAGCCAGTTTTGCTGGTGGCAAATATGTGATTGTGCCGTATGGTAGATGACAAGTAGCCAATAGAGAAATAGAGTGACCATAACGAGTTCTGTTAAAGCAGGTGATTTCGATCTCGGATTAGCTTGTCGACTGTTCGAGACCCACCCAGGATGCAGATGCCTATTATCACAGCAAATTACCCAAAAGGTCCCTTTGTGTAATCGTATTTAAATTCACGAAGTCTAGTTGACATGTAACTGGTCGTTTTCAAGTAGCTACTAGGATATGAAGTTTCCTCTTCTGACATTCTGGCAGAATGAAGAGATATTAGACTAGTTTTATTCTGGAAACTGTGAGTGTTAATATATAAAGTGGCATTTGAGACTAGAAAATTCCCTGATTGTGTACTGAATGCACAATTTGATATCTTGAGCTCAACAGTAATTATGAAAATTAAATCTCCAAAACCAAATAAATCAATAAATATTCTGGATAATATGAAGCAGGCATACTGATATGTGAAGAATGCACATTGCCTGCTTTCAATGCACGACCTGTTTTGTTGTTCTGCTTTAAGATATGACTAGCGTACCTCGTAACTTCCCAGATATCAGGATATTACTTGCGCATAAATCCGATCCCAGTGGCCGTGCGGTTTAAGGCGTGGGTCTACGGCCGTTAGCTTGCTGGGATTATGGGTCCGAATCCCGCCGGGGGCATGGAGGTCTGTCTGTTGTGAGTGTTATGTGTTGTCAGGTAGAGATATCTGCGCCGGGCTGATCACTTCGTCCAGAGGAGTGCTACTGAGTGTGGTGTGTGTGTGTGTGTGTGTGTGTGTGTGTGTGTGTGTGTGTCTGAGTCCGATCCTGAAGCCTCGACAGTGAGGAGGCCCTGGCCAACTAGGGCCTATCGAGTCACGGGGGAAAAAATTGCGCATAATTACTTACCATAATTAAAGGAGTCAATGCCTGAAGCAGTAATGTGAGGGTGTAACAGATTCCATTCGTAATTACTGTAAGCTGCAAATACCACTTTGAGTCTCTTAAAAGTTTCCCACAGTTTCCAGTACTACTCGCGCAGTATCCTCCAGGCGTATGTTTCCTGTGGAACGCCAGATCACATGCAGTTTAATTTCATTTTATATTTAAATAATGAGCGTATATGGAACTAATAATCAGTTTAAGAAAGCGGGCCGAAGCGAAATGCCGTATCTTATTTCTGATGCTGCGGATGTGAGGTAGAGCCTGCACATTTGAATCCCGTCATAATGACGGTCTAAGACAATGGAATGTGTCCAGGAATTTTCATGGAAAACCAGTTATTGACTGTAAGAGTAGAGTATATCACGAAGCCAGAACGTGTTATCTTCCACTCAATTATCTTTAAAAAAATAAGTTCTTGAAAGGGCTAAACACTTAAAACAGGTGTTCACAAATTTTCCAAAAATCTAGGAGCTCCCTTAAAATTCTGGGCGCCAGAAGAGTGACATAATGTAGGTTCTGTAATGAGGACCCACAAATATTAGGCGTCACCATACAAAATTTTGTTGCTTGGCCTGGTGCCCGGGATTTGAGTACCCCTGAATTAAGATACTCCATCTGGGAACAGAAGTTTTATGTAAGTGTGAAAAAAGGGTATTTTACTTTACGGAAGTGCATAAATTTCAAATGTTTGAAAAAATACTTAGGAAAAGATTTAGACTTAAAAGGAATAGTTAGGCAGGACGCTACATAACAAAGAACTCAGTGATTTGTATGAACAAAATCACCAACTAATGCACTTTTTATTATTAACAACCATTACTCCCCGACTTATGTTTCGGCGTCTAATATCGCTATCATCCCTCAGGGGAAACTCCCTGTGAAGAACACTGGACGTCCAGTGTTCTTCACAGTGAGTTTCCCCTGATGATGGCGATATTAGACGCCAAAACATATGTCGGGAAGTAATGGTTGTTAATAATAAAAAGTGCATTAGTTGGTGATTTTTTCATATATTGAAAATGCGCGGTGAAAACAATATAAAGTTCAGTGATTTGTATTCATCTCTTTATATTTGTGGGATAATGAAACGTAGGAGCCTATGGGGGCTGTGCATCGGGGAGACAAAGTATGCATATACATGAGAAGTGTGAGGGCCAAACCTCTTGGAAAATTGAGAAGTAGTATAGCAAAACATAGTGTTTAATGGCTGGTGTTCTTATTAACGTTCGGCTTCCGCTAGCATAATAGGATTTAGCTAGTTAGTTCCTTCAGATTTCAGAAATTTGTCACCCTGCCGTACATTTCACTGGACAGACAGACTGTGTCATTAAATGATGGGCAGACTAACTTGGCTCTGGAGGAAAGATTAGTTTATGAACACGTTGAAAGATGTATTTAATGTCCGTTTGCATTTGCAGACTTAAAACTGGACTGTGGGACATTTTGAGGAATTGGGCAAACTGTGTAAACAAAACGAACTTTATTCAGAGTATCAGGCCTCGACATTACGGACAAACAGAGTCGTGCTTTTCAACTTTCCTTTCGTCGCGCACCAACATCACGAACAAAAAACACTTATGCCTACCACCAGGCACTGAAAATATTAATAACGTACGGCTTATACTTTGCTGCTTTAACTTTCTAATTATGCACTTCATAACTTTTTCTTTTCATTCAAATGTATTTAAACAATTATAATAATGCTATTAACATTATTAAATTGAGTTACGACAAGCGATAATTCCCAAATAACTTCACGGAGAACCAGACGACCTTCTGCGTGCTTCCAGTGGGACGCGTACCACCGGTTGAAAAAACACTGAAAAGGAGCATGTGAGGTACTGGTGTTCATGTAGCTTTTGGTTGTCATTGGATTAAACATATTTGTAACAAAATTGAGGTATTCTGGGCATTGTCAACCGTCCTTTTCTAGAGTAACGCTTCAACAGAATATACTGGTCACATTCAACATCATTAGGTACTAAAAATTTGGAATATTGCCAACAAATTATGTAAGAAGCTATAATGAAGTGAAATTGATGCTCAACTATAAGCTTATGTAAGGCTAAAATGTATAGACGTACTCTGCTTAGAACTTCTTTCATTGTCCGGTTATCGAGACTTGATCTTGGCGACGGTCCCGTGAGTAGACACGCTACTTCCGTCAAGACTGACGGCGGAAACATTTCTAATTTGTGAACGTCATGATTGAAAAACCACAAGACCATGTAATTGTGTTTATTATCGTCAGGAATATTTAGACTTACACTGAGTTACTGGCACAAAATACAGAACGCACAGTGTTGTTGCAGTTCATGCATGGTTATCGAAACAAATGTAGGTACAAAATTTCCGTACGACAGTATTTGATTGGAATATTATTTAAACGGCCGATCCCAGTGGCTGCGCGGTCGAAAGCATGGGTCTGCAACCGTTCACATGCTGGGACTGTAGGTTCGAATCCCGCCAAGAACATAGATGTCTGTCCCTTTTGGGTGTTGTGTGTTGTCAGGTAGAGGTCTCTGCGTCGGGCTGATCACTCGTCCAGAGAAGTCCTACCGATTGTGGTGTGTCTAAATGAGTGCGATCGTGAAGCCTCGATAAAGAGGGCGCCCTGACCCACTAAGGGCTGTTACGCCATTGGAAAAAAATATTTAAATGAACAATGATAGCCCACAGCCTGCCTGTTATTCTGATCAGATTTCCCGCACAACCTGTTGAAAGTAATGCATCTTTCTATGTGTATGTTTTTAATAACTGGATTAAAGACATGTGCCACTTTTCCTCTAAGCTTATTGAAGGAAGATTCCCGCGATCGCTGGAAGGTAGGATTGTAATTTGTAATAACTCACAGTGTGTCAGCCGAACGGAATGATGTTGCGTATAAAGAAGCAAAGTGCTCATTCTCTCGACTTGCGAGAGAAGAAAATACAGATAAGAAACAAACCAAAAAAGTAGAAGAAAGGGCGCACAGAGGAAAACTACGATTATGATATATTGTCGTGGCATAACGTTCTTACGAATAGGCGTTAAACACTTCAATAAACAAATAGATCTCAGAATTGCTCTTGGTTCCTTATTTTCTTTGTAACCAGGCTATACGTGAATTTTAGGTGGAATTGTCTGTGTGCTTTATTCACTGCCTGGCATAGACCTGAATTACATGTCAGGCAGTCAGAATGAGGAGTTACGGTGGTGTATGCCCCAAATAAATCTGCCGCGAAGCGGAACAGCAAAACTGAACGGTGTCAACTGCTCCACCTCCTTCGCTTCTCCATCATCGTGTTGTAGTTTCTGACAGCCTGATTTTCGCGTGGGTGCTGCTAACATTACAGAGCACTGCAAATTCAGAACAGTCATCTCTGTTCCATGCCGACGTGGCAGCGTTACACTGAAGTACGTATAGCACTGTGACGCACAAACTCAGGGCAGTTTATATTTCACATAGGCTTACACTACGTGCCAATGATATTAGTAACATGTATACTAGAGACAGTCTTGTGTTTGTCCGTCAAATATGGTTGTGTCCGTCGCTGACTGTCGGTTACAGATTTCCTTTCTTACACGCATTGATGTCCCAGTTTCATGGCATTGGTACATCTGCATATTGCCTTTTTATTATGTTTTTGCTATCGTTATTAGCTTTGTTCGCTTGCCTACCCACTGCTTTTCACTCTGTCTCTCACGCATATAGTGGCAACTTTATGTGGCGTGGTCTCCAACATCAGGAAATTCTGCCGCGTGCAACGGATCGTGCGAGTCAGGCGTCAGCGCTTTACGGAAGTAGTTGGAGGCCGGTGGCCGTCTGACGTGTTCTGGACCAGTATTCGAGCGTCATGCCAGTTGCAGTTAAATTCGCATGTAATGGAGGTGACTAAACGTACGGAGTGAGAGTTCTTCCAGTTCAGTCCGTATAAGTAATCACACGTCATATTCAGCGAAAACAATCTGCCAGACACGAGAATACTGTTGCCAGGACGACAGTACGGTCTGAACAGCTGAGGTCTGACTCTAGCAGTGGCACCCAGATTTCCTCTTCACCACTACGCCCACTTGCATATTTCTCTTGAATAAATGTGCCCGGAACGTGAAGTTGGGTCTTCACCTCCATTTAGTTCCGATGTTGACAATGCATGAAGATGCACTGATCTGCTGGTTAGCGTAGGCAGCTGTTCAGAATTGAAAATGTACTGGGTTCGATCCCAGACTTCGACATTGTTGTTTAAAAACTAGACAAACTTCTGCCAAGAGTCATAACCTACCCGGAAGTAATGACAACTCCCGAAACATCGTGTGGACCTATCTCAAACGTATTACTCAGGAAATTAGCAATATAATTTTGCCTTCCGTAAATGAACCATTGTGCAACAGCTCCCTATCCAACAGGAGCAAATGTTTCGCTCTTCGGCACAATTCTTGCAATGCTATAATCCCTGCTTTATATACCTGTCCATCTGTTCTAACATGAGTTTCACTGCTCCAGCCCTACACAGGGATGACGCATTCCAAGTGCCTACAAACAAAAGAAATATATATATATAAACGTAGACGTGATTAACGCCTGACAAAAGATTGTAATTAGTTTAGATAAACTGTAGCCACTAGTATTAAAATAATGCGTGTACTGGCAGAAACCCGGTGTTACCAGTTACATCCAAAGATGTCAACGAAACTCAACTAATACATTTGAAACTGAAATGTGCGTCACTTCCTGTTGCTTCCTCTGTCCTCGCTCCAAACCTAAGCACCCTCTTCTCTCTTACTCACTATCCTGAGCAAACTGAATCTATTTACACGATCTCACACAATATCTTTGAGATATATTTTAATATTACCTTCTTCTTACACCTAGGCCTTTTAAATAGTCTTCCTTTCAGGCTGTACGACCAAAGATAGGTCTATATTTTTCCTCTCTCCCTTGTGTGCTACAAGTCTCGCCAATATGATCATCCTGATAGTAAACTATGAAGCTTCTCATTACGCAACTTCCTCCAACTTTTTGCCGCCTATCTGTTAGGTCTAAATATTTCCCTAAGCATCCCTCCTATTAAACATCCACAAGCTATATTCTTACATTGAAAGCAAGCATATTTTACATTCGTACACAACAAGCAGGCCTGAAATTTCATAGCTACATTTTAATATGTACATGTTTATTGCGAAGGCAAAACGAGTGATTCTCGCGACAGGCCATAGTACACCGCAGATCTGCACTGAATTGGCCAAATTCTTGCGAAGTCATCATGACAGCTGAACATTGGGGATTTTCACTCTACCCACGCAATACTGGCTACTTGGAAATGGTGCCGCATCACATGTTCTGCACACAATACCAAGTGGGTCAGTTTCACTAGCAAGTATCGGCATGATGAAAGCATCTGGAGGAAACGTGTACTGACGAATTTTATATTTTGCTGTCTACGTGAAATACCAGAACAAGAAGGATTAGATTAGCAGCCTTGGGAAGTGACACTTAAGCCGGAAAATCTGACCACATTACGTGGTAAACGTAGGCGTAGATTCGTTTCGTAGTCCTACCTACTCACACTACGTGTCGAGGTTTTTGTTTTTCACTTGATCACACTCAGACACACACCACAGTCGGTAGGACTCGTCTGGACGAGGGATCGGCCCGTCGCAGAGACCTCTACCTGACAACACAAACACTCACAAGAGACAAACATCCATGCCTCCGGTGGGGTTCGAGCCCACGATCCCAGCAAGCGCTCGGACGCATACCTACTCCTTAGACCGCGCGGCCACTGGAATCGGCAACGTAGGCGTAGATGGGAGGATAATATTAAAACAGATGTTAAAAGAGTAAGGTGTGAGAACGTCTGCTGGTTTAAGGTGACAGAATAGGGTTCAATGGCGGGCTGGTAATGAAATTTCGAGGTCCCCAAGACGTTCTGTGGAATTGGATAGTTTGTTAATTCCCACATTTCTGTAGACGAACCAGAAAATACTTCAGTTAGAATTGTCGGGATTTGGATCAAGGGACCTAAATGGGATTCGAATATTTTTACCACGGGACTAAATCATCCAGGGCTCCTAATAAAGAAAAAAATAAGTCCCCCAGAACCTTCATGATTAGTTTCTCAGAAGATCAGACTTGAAAACATGATGAACACGTTAATAATGTGTGTATCCACAGATAAATCGCACATACTCTCTGGGCCTTTGTTGTTGAAACAGGTGGGGCTCTTTGTGGACAAAGAATTGCGGGTTACTATACAGTCTTTCAAGCCAGTTGCGAATTCTGAGAAACAGGTACTGATTTCTCAATAGACGCTAAATGGTAATTCTGTAGTTAGAAATTGAGTGGGTGTGGCACTTCGCGAACCAATTACAGCAGTACGAGTACAGCGCAATTACAAAGAAAGTACCGATACTGGAAATTTGTGTGGATGAAGACAGCATAACGAAGTAGGCCTGCAAGTCTTACCGCACATTACTACAACTAGCCTTTTTTTAACCAGCTGTCACAACACAAGTAGCGTATATCATGCAACAGCCATTTAGAGCACTCGCCGTCGACTCGGTGCATCTCATTATTGTCGTCGTCGTCATAATCATCATAATCATCATCACGAGCTGTGAAGTGTTGGGCGTAGTGCCTCTTCGTTATCCTTCACGGTAAAGCGGTGTACGTCACAATCGTTTAGATACGTTAGCATAGTCGCGCAAAGCGTCTGTTAGCTTTTTCATATCAATGCGTGTCTGAACTTACTAGCACGTCTCACACATGACCGATTTCCGTGGAATTTGAGATTGAGACTTTTATGAAAATCTGCCGAGAAAATCCGAATTTGCTTAAAATCGGACAAAAATTTTGGGCATTTACGTGAAGACCTAAGTATGTTTCATTGCTGCTGGCGACATAAAATTTGCCATTAAAGCACTGTTGTGCAACACTCAATATTTTTCTATTGTTGACAGTGACAAGTAGCTCAACAATGCACAGGGAACGCACTGTTGCGTTTCCGTTGCAACAATGGTTACGCGAACGCGCCACAATGTCACGTTATATGTACATTGCTTATCCTGTTATAATTATGATTCAACATGTCACAGAAAGATAAAGCGCAAATAATTCCATTTTTGTGGCAGAAAATGTGTTTAAGACACAGTTATTTTTTAAGCTTACTTTTGAAGGCGCCAAATTTGGACAGTCTGCTTTAATCTGATTTGAGTACGTTTAGAGGTGCGACACCATCTTTGGACATTTGTGCCTATCTAAAATCTAAATCATTATGTGTCAAACATTTAACAAGCTGTTAGGAGCCCGTTAAATAATACCCATTAAACAATATGTCAATGATAAAAGTTGATGTATGTGCTGTAAAAAAAAGTGTTTCTCAAATGGGGGTCCGCAAGTTGAGTAGCTTCTTCTCAGTTGACGATAATGTTTTTAGGCGCGTTCGCAACATTGCGAAAAGCGCCTATTAGCTTCATCACGTTTGTCTGTCTACCCGTCTGTCCGCATGGGACAACTCGGTTCCCACTGGATGGATTTTGCAGAAACTAGACAGTTGAGCATTTTTTCGAAAACCTGTCGAGAAAATTCGAATTTCGTTAAAATCTGACAAGAATAAGAGGTAGGCTACTTTACACGAAGACCTATGCACATTTATGATAGTATCTCACTCAGTTCTTCTTAGAATAAGAAACGTTTCAGACACAAGTTGCAGAGAAAATCAAAACACACATTTCATGTGCAGTACTTTCTTTCTGACAGGCCACAGATGACAATATAATACGACGCATGCACTTTGCATGCTAGATGACTAAGGCTACACACACTTAGAATATGTAATACTTATTTCTTTTCCACGGCAGCAATGGTTACGCGAACGCGCCTCACTGTTACGTTATACGTACATTGTCTATGTTCTTACTGTAGCCTGTCGGCGCATCAGCGTAGGACACTCCTAGTATGGCCCAGGCGCGCGGCGGGAAGTGCGAGTGATAAGAGTCAGATAAGATTAGGGTCCTGTATAAGCAACTTAAATTTGGCCGCGGTCAATCTTACGACCCTTCCAGCAAAGCTACCGTTATATGTAATATAAGTTAAACAAGATATTCGAAATGTGCTTACACGAAAGCCCGGACTGACAGATGTCTTGCCTATGTGAATTCATTGACTCAGTCCTCTCATAATGTGCATATTTATATATGTGCGTCTGACAAAGATCAAGACGCTGGAAAAGACAGACCCGTCCTTTCGTCAGAGAGGACGTTCCAGGACAAATGTGACTTCAGTAATCAAACTCACCGCTTAATAATATCCGATCATGAGCCCCCAGACGGGCCCTCGACGCCAAGAGGGACGGACTACTTGACTGTTAGTTGGAGGGTGCCTTATACTAACTATATGACATGCATATGTATATGTAGCACCTGCTATAACATTATCAAGAACACTGCATTTTACTCATCCACTGTATTGTGTGTTCCTTGCGAGTCCCAGTATAAACAGCTTCTCCAAACAGCATTAATTGTTCATGCTTGTAATGTACACAACCTGTGTTCTCTGTGCGATAGGTAGTAAAGATGAATGCCAGCTTCTAAACGGTATAAATCAAATAACATTCAGTTCAGTTGTTAAAATAAATAACGTAGGCCCGGGGATTTGGTCCAGAAGTCTTCTGAATTGGGCCGTGCATGCACCTTGTTTGCAGCGACGAGTTCTAATGTTCGTAGGCGATCCTCTTTCAAGGATAATTAACAATTCCACGCGAAAACAATGGAAGAAATATTTTGCCAGTAAATATAATAATGACTTGCAACTGATTGTTTTGTACTGCTACGTTAAATACTTTCCAATAAGAATAAAGCTTTTGAAATTAAAAGTAACTGAGGTAAGTTATTTACATCCTTTTAATATTCTGTCGTTGCCTTTCGACCAATTTTTAGTGGAGGTCGTGTTATGCACGATTACTGAATTATAAGGCATTTTGGATACGTAATTGCATATCCGTGCTTTGATTTTTGCCGAAGTTATTTCTCTCTCGTCACCTGTCGCTGTGATTGTTCGTTGTGGTCGGGGATTTCCGCACTGCGCACTCCCATTTCTCCTTCGGATCTCGGATTCTTACCGCATGCTCCATTAGGTTTCGCTGCCGGTTCTTTTTGAGACCTGAATTTTTCCAGTGGCGGATAGGTCCATCACCGGACGAACAAAGGCGCCGATCTAGATTGAATCTACAGTAGGTGTAATTTGCGAAACACAGTTCTTATACCAAGCAAATTGCGCTAGCTCTGTCGTCCCGACGCGCTGGTGGGCTAATAATGACGCAAGCCAACATTCTTTTCACATCAGTGACTGCACATAAAGTACAGTAAAGCCCGTCGAAAATTCCGTGGAAAGTTTCTTAATTTGTAATCACGTTATACACATGATATTGTTAATCGGCAGTGACTACATACAGTTTAATTAAACTACGAAATTCTAAACGCCGACACAAAGGTTCGACAGCAATAACAAGCTACCTGGCCTGATAAAAAATATCCAGATTAAGTTCGTTTGTTGTTACCTTACGTCACACTGCGACGAGGCTTTTCTCAGCTCCTGGACATGCGTCAGCCAGACGTCACTGCTGTCATTCAGTCCGAAGCAATCACCGCAAGTAAACAGCAGCGTGTTTGTCGTGCATAATGCTCGCAATGTCCGAGAGTACGGAATGGAGTCCGTTTATCAAATTATACACAAACCTCAATAAAACGGAAACAGAAACTTACGAGGTGGTTAAAACTGCTTTTCGAGAGGAGGCAGCGTGGCGCACGCAAGTTTTTGAGTGGTTCCGCCGCGTTAACCCTTTAAAGACGAAGCGTAGGTTTTATATAAGGACTCAGTGCGTACCGCGCTGTAAACACTCCACTTCGGTTATAAAAACCAGTCTCTTAATGTTTTATGCGGCAAAAGTTGCTGTTTGTTCTGAGATCCGTACAAAACACATAAACGCAATGTGGGCACCACGTAGAATTTTTTAATGTTAAACCTGGTCGTATGTAAAGTTACCGCTAGGCTTTAATAGGTTAAGGATCGGCGAACATCCGCAGATATGTGGCAGAAAGTGACGAGCGGTCTGGACGTTCTTCATCGAGCAGGGATGATGAAGTGACAGTAAAATTGCACGATTTGGTGAGAGCTGATCGACGAATATCCATTAGAGGAGTAGCTGAGCAACAAAGAATTACTTGTGGCTCATGCAAGGGAATTTTAACTCAGATTTGGGTATGAGGTTGCGTGTCAGCGAAGTTCATCCCACGGCTGCTGACAGCGAAGCAGAAAGAACACTGCTTCTCTGTATAACCCCTGACTTGATCCAATGGGCAGGAATAAAAAAGTGGTTCCTTAAAAACAATGTAACTTTTCCCCTGAATGAAGAAAACCTTGAAACATACCCCATTTGGAAATGTGGAAACGATCAAACTTAATGTGACACAGCAACTTTTAAGAAATCCCCAGAACAGAGCTTGACTGGCGTTTCCAGTCGTGGAAGAGACGCTGGAATATGTGTATCCAAGTAGAAGGGGTCTACTTTGAAGAGGATTAGTCCATCATCAAAGAAAGTTTAGTATTTTTAGTTTCAGAGCAACAGTTCATTTGGCACTTGTGAAGGCGAGTTTGCATGACATGCCATACACACACTGCCTAACTACAAATGCAATATAGTATGGAATGATACATTGTTGGGTGTCATCTTATTATAGTAATTTTGGTGGCATGTGCAATAAAGCAATCACGATACCGTTCATTGCGCTGTATCGGAATTTTCCTAGATTGACTGGGTTGAATGATGAAAGAATCTCAGGAATCTGTCTTGACTCCCAGGTTTAGTCTCTTGTGGAACACTTCTTTCGTATCTTCATCCCTCAATCACTATTCTGTCTTCCCATTATCCCTTTCATACCTTTATTCCCTTCCCTCCTTTCTCCCATATTCCTTCTCATTATTTTTATGTTCTCTTCTTATCCATTACATGTAAGCAGTTTAATTAATGCCATTCAAAACAGTCATGCTATGTAGGCCTACTACATTTTTTCATTGTTTTCCTCCACAATCCATGTCATCTGTGAGCACAGACAACTATACATCAAAATGGCTTTCACATACACTATTCGATAGCACTGTGTTCCTTTTGAGAAGCTGATAGTCACTCAACCAGTCAAGAGTTTCCTACCTTTTCTGATAGGTCTACCCAAAATATCATTATAATATTCACAACAGCTTGGCAGTGAAGCCAGTCCACACTGGCACCCCCCCCCCCCCCCAGTCTAATAAACCTGTCACAGAAGGTCTCATGGTTTTCTACATCCCACATATCACGTTCACTTCCAGCTGATTTCTCACAAAGAACCTGCTGAAGTTCAGTGCTGTGTACAATATTCTGTACAATTATTGTTGTCAGTGACCTTGAGATTTGCCTGTTATGTTGACATGAGGCTGAATGTGACATGTATGCAATTATACACACAAAGCACCTGTCTCAGTGGCTGCACAGCAGAAGATGCATGCGGTCTTGGTTTATGATTTCCAACTCAACTAAAGGCCCAGATGGGATGTTCTCGTCAGTAATGTGGTCTCCATCATAGGTATAACTTGTCAAATAACACTGATGGTGGTGGGAGGGCAAAATTTATAGTGTCTCCCTTCCTTTGTAATTATACAGAACATCGATTTTGTGAACCATACAGTCCCATGTTGATGCTTTTCTGCTGCAAACAATAAAACTGTCTGTCATAAGAATTTTTTAATAAAGACACATATCTGTACAGTGTTTATAAGTACAGCTAAATAGGAATACCACCATTTACACATTACTGATACCTGTTTTTTCAACTTGTTCAAGCAAACTCTGAAGATTTATATCAAACAGTTCACAACGGATTGGCATGTCCAGTGAATAAAATGGGTTCTTCAAAGCGTAATCTGCATAAAGCTCATAAATCCTTTTTAACAGTATATCCATTCCTGTCTGGTTTGGCTCAGCCACAACCATGAACTTTACTCCTGGAACAAATGAAAATGAACTACATGTAGGGTTCTAAAGCAGAGTTTTGTACCAAAAGAAAAGTAAATATTATCATTTGTTTTCAGGTATGAGAACAGAACTCTATTTTCAAATGTGAAAAATTAAGAATTACCGCTTTCACACCTAAAAATGCATTCGTTTTACGTTTTGCTTCGGTACATATTTGCCTTGGAACAAACTCCTATATGAGTTATATAAATTCGGTCAACCTGACTATGCACTGTTAGTTTGGACCCTTATATGTGTGAAAGGGTAAAATATAAACACGGCACATTTTTGAGAATACTGTGACACTGTCGGCACAGTAATACCCTACTTAACGCTGCTCCATTTAGTGCCGTTTCATTATAGCACGCTTGCGCCAATGATCAACAATTCATAACACAGGCAATTACTGCATAATCGCTAAAACTCATTTAGTCATTCAGTGCGTTTTGTACAGAATACATGTTCTCAGCTGCTGAGTAAAGTACATATGTTGCTTGGCAACACATATTTTCTAATCATTCTCATTCATCAAGTTTAGAAAAAAGCCTGCAGTGATGTTGGTATATCTAAAATGCAAAAAAAAAGCATTTGTTTGAATGTGAAACTGCAACTGTTGAGGCAGTTGGAAGCTGGCAGTGTGAAATTGATGGGGGTGCTTCTGGCAACATCCACAATAAGCACGACTATAAAAAAAATGCAGACAAGTGACACCACAGAGAAAAATTTCTACAAAATTCCTCACAAACAGCATCTCCACAATCATGAAACTCATGGACCAGTTCATAGATAATGACCCTGATTATGTGCGGAGATCTAAGGCAAGGCAAGGCAAGGTGTTCTCAAAATGATAGGCTGTTAATGAGAACTGCTTCATGACAGAAACCTCAAGGACAATCAACTTGTGATGCCTGCGTCATGAAGAAACTGAAGTTCATGGAAGACCCACGGCCTGGCCCCTCATCTGTTGTATAATTAGGGGTAGTGACTTGCATAAAAAATTTCTCAAGGAACGTTTATTACTGTTATATTTTTAGATGTATTTTTGCCTATCCCTATTTATGTAACATTAAAATGACCTCGTTTAGCAGTTTCTGTTAGCACTCCACGTTGTAGGAACGCATCCTGAGCATTAAGCGGGTTTTGACTGTTTAGTGACAACAGTATGGGCTGGATGATCAGTAGTTTGAATTCCGAAAACATCGGATTTTTTCTTCTCCAAAACGTCCACAGCAGCTCTGGGGCCGACACAACCTCCTATTCAATGGGTGCTGCAGTTCTTTCTCAGAAGTAAAGCAGTAGGGCTGTGAAGTTGACAGCTCACCTGTATCTAGTGCCAAGGTTAAGAATGTCTTCATGGCATGGGCAGGGACAACTTTACCATCCTTTTACCTTTGTACTTTGGTGTTTTGGCTCTATTACCTTTATGCTGTTATGCTCATATACATTGGCATGTGTCTGGCTATGAATCAAAAAAGTGGTGAAAAGCTGCTAACACTGTCCATTTGCTACAGGAGTGTACACAGTAGTGGTGTTCCAAACATGAAATTTTTTGATGTGGACTCCTAAAAACACTCCTAAAGCAAAGTACAATCCCTTCAAAAGACATTTTGGGCTCAAACTTTGGTCAAGTTTCATTTTAAAATTTCATAAAAGCCCATTTATAGTGGATGTAAGCAGACACACAGAATGAGGGAATGTTATCAAAGTAGGCCCAGAAAGATCACTTGGAGCTTTGAAATCTTGAACACCTCTTGCAAAATGTAAAACTACACAACCACTCTCGAGCAATAATTTTTACAAGTGATATTTAGACTAGTAACCTTAAAGTATAAGTACTGCTACAGACAGACAATGTGGTAATCAATCTGTTGCCACAACAGTATGAAGACCTTTGAATACCAAAGAAGTTTCTAATACATGAAGCGAGTGAAAAACTCTTAAGCACCATAGTACTGAAGAAAAATGAATATAATTGTGTACACTTACAGTGCAAGTAGCCTGTGTTACATGACATGTTATACCTGTGAGAGTCTGAAAGCAGTGCAGTTTGAAAGTGTCTGCTTCTAGCATCTCAATACCAGAACTTCTGGGCTCTGGGCTTAATTGGCTGGCAATTGCAAAAAGTGGATAGAACATGCTAGCTAGAAATATCTTCTCATTTGTCGTCATCTTAAGACGTTCAAACTTTAAATTCAGAGGAAATAATTCCTCATTTTCCAGAACATCAAATACATCCCTTCCATCATCCAGCTGTCGTCCTGTCACTGGAGTACCATTTATTGCTGTGAGAGCATGGCCAACTGAAACAAGAAAACACATTATGTAGTGATCCACCTTAAAAGGTTTATCATGTGTTTCTCTAGAAGGGTATGGCAGGGTATGCATGATGCCTCTATAGCAGTGACTGTTCAGTTCAATTTGCCAGGGAGTGGTCAGCAGTGATGTGGGATGTGTGCTGCAGAACTTTTCACTCAAACAGAGTCCATCACAGAATTGCAAGAATGTCAGTGAAAGCTTAACCAACAGGAAGCCCCTTCTTCAAATGCAACCTGTCAGTGGGTCTGACAGTAGTGTGAGGAAGGCTCCCTCATTTGTAGGTCACATGGCCCACCTTGCTCTGTCTGCATGTCTGAGTGCTGGCACCTGTCAGCCTGTCTATGGCAGTCAGCATAAAAGCATTCTCAAGGTTTACACATGTCTGAAAGCAGTGTATGGCAAATCTTGCACTGTGACTGTGATAGGCAAGTGCATGTGCACTGTGTCATCAGTTTCTGGAATTGATGGCTGGTAATCCAAACATGCCACACAGCATTCTAATTAGTGATGATGCACATTTTCACTTGCATAGTACTGCTAATAAGCATAACTTTTGATACTGGGCCAGTAAAAAACTGCAGGAACTCCTAGAACATCTCTTGTATGACCTGAAAGTTCTTGTTTGGTGAGTGATATCATCTACTGCAATCACTGGTCCCATTTCCTGGAACATGAAAGTGAGCAAGCTATTGCACTCATATCTCTACACTCAATGCCTGAAACATTTTTCGTGTCAAGGGTATATGAAGGGGTGCTGTTAAGTCTTTGGCTTTGTAAAGAAGGCAACAACCTACAGGTTTGACACACATACTTTACTCAACATACTCCCCCGAGTTCAACACACTTCTTACTTCGCTGCTCCAGCTTCTTTAAACCATCCACATAGAATGCTAAAGGTTGGGCTGCAAACCAGTTGTCTGCAGCAGACATGGCATCCTCAATGGTTGAAAATTTCATTCCCTTGAGATGTTTTTTCAAGTTTGGGAACAAATGGTAGTGTGAAGGGCCCAGATCAGACAAGTAGGCAGGTTGTTTCAGCACTTCAAAATGCAGATCATCCAACTTCTGCTGTGTGATTGCAGCTGCGTGTGAGGAAGCATCGTCCTGGAGAAAAAACACTCCTTGTGACAGCTTCCCCCACCGTTTGGAGACAAGTGCTTGCTTCACTTTGTCCAATAGGGATGTTAGTAGCTTGCTGTGATTGTTGCATCCTTTTTGAGGTAGTCAACCAGCGGTATCCCATCTTTGTCCCAGAAAACAGACGCCATCACCTTGGAGGCTGACTTCTGTGTTTGAAATTTTTTGGATGAGGTGAACCACTGTGTCTCCACTCCTTTGACTGTTCTTTTGTCTCTGGATCATACAAATATATCCATTTTTCATCCACTGTCACAAGTCAAGCCAAGAAACCTGCTGTACTCTGTCTAAAGTGCTCAAGAATTGCCCGTGAAGCCACAACACAATCACGCTTCTGATCCGCATTCAAACATTTTGGCACCCATTTGGCAGAGACCTTCCTCATGTCCAGCACATCACGGATGATGAACCCTACATGTTCCTCAGATATCTCCAGAGTCTCTGGCTGAAATTCGCCGATCTACCAAGATCATGTTGTGAACAATATCCACATTTTCAGGCACAGTGACCAAAAGTGGCCTTCCTGGATGGTCTTCATCTTCAGTGCTGAAATGTTCTGTCTTAAAACAAGCAACCCAGTTTTTAACTGTTGAGTAGGAAGGACCTTTTTCACCTAATGTAACTGACATGTCATCACAAATTTCTTTCGCTGATTTCCCTTTGAGTAACAGGAACTTCATCACCACCCTGCTCTCTTTTGTCATAAACTCTGCATCAGGGGCTGCCATCTTCATTTCAGATCTGAAAAACAAAAGCTCTAAACAACCAACACAGATGAAATTTGGCACCAAATCAATTAGAAATACCTACTGTCATCTGATACATGTGTCATTTTGCTAGAAATGGAGGAAGTGGTGAAAGCCAAAGATTTATGAGCATCCCCTCACAGAATGTCCCAGCTCATCGAAATCTATGGATTCAGACAGAGAACACTATGCACCACAAGTGAGAATTAGCACAGCCATACTTCACCATTTATTTCTGCAGCAGGTGATCTCTTGTTTTGGTAATGTGCTCTGGACCTCCTCATTTGGCAGACCTAACTATTCCCTACGCTTTTTCCTTTTTTGATACATACAAGGTAAAGGCAAACTTATGAGAAACTAAGTGAGAATTTAAGAAAAAAGTTCCATATTTCAGAAGAAACACTTTCAGTAGTGATACAGTGCTTCATGATTTACATGCACCAGTGCATTCAATAGTAGAGTGGTCACAGTTGTGCACTTAAAAAAACTGAATAGTATAAGAAAAGTCAAACACTGCAGAAACAGATACATGTTCAAAATAACAAATGTTGGGTTTTATGAAATCAGATTCCATTTTAAAAGCATTTAAATGTTTTTGCTGAACCCTGTATAAGACAGTGACATATTCTTATACTGCAAGTAGCAATAACAAATCTTGCACCAAATCACACATGTCACTACACCTCATTCACTTTTTCTGCATACTCAAAATATGCATGAAACATTTAACAGAAAATATGAAAATCAGTAACTCAGAGCGTTATGGTTTAATCATTGCACAAAACATTTTAGTATCACAGTAATGTGTATGTATTTTATGGGGCAAGTAAAGGATTTGACTTAAAAGTAAGAAGCCAGCTAACCTAAATAAGTCATTCTGTGCCTGTGCTCTTTGTCAACCCCACCCAGCTGAAGGCTGGCACAGTACTTTTAAGCAAGCCACAGTAACGTCTATTCCATATATGGAGTAACATTCTGTACAGTATTACACAAGTATGCAAACTGCCACGCAGAAGTGCTAGAGACACACTCAGACCGTGTTGTTTTACTTTGTTGTATTGCTAGCAGCTATGACAAGCCTCACCATAAACACAACACAAACAAACCTCACTCAGATTACACTGGAAGGTGGGAATACTTTCAACTGTTCTGCATACATGCCTGTCACCCCATAAAAATTTAAATTTACACTTTGAACTTTCTCTCCCTCCTCTTCCTCCACCTCCACAGAAGTTTTCTGGCACTTTGTGCTCATTATTTTGAAAACCTGATCCTGTGCACAAGGTATTGCAGGTATTTTCCAAGAGAATGTTCAACCCTGGCACTAATTCCACCCAGATTAACGTCAGTGAACACTTGGCATTTTGATTAGTTTTTCTTTACTACCTACTAACAATTCTGTCTTAATTTATTTACTATTCTGCTAACAGTTACTCTAGGTGTATATGGAAGGATTTATGCTAGATCTTCTCTTTAGTTCTTGCACAGAACCACTTTTCACATACACACCACATCAACACTGACTGTAATATATATCGAACACATGGCATTTTGACAAAGGAAATGAGGCAACTGATAACAGAACATGTGGCTTGTTTCTTTTTGTCACTCAGATCAATTACACAATGAGATAAAGCAACATGGTCTAAGTCTCTGCAGCTGTTCTGCATGAATGGTTCACCAACTTGTGCAACCCTTTACACGATCTTCCCTGTACTTCCCCAGCGACCATACATGATGATTGTCACATTCAACACCAACTATGCAGATGAAACACCATTTCTACACAACAAAATGAACAACACTAGTAACCTTTCAATAATCATCAGCTCTCTTGATTACAAAATAAGTAGTATGATCTGCAGACTAATGTAACACAAAACTTTCATGTCCCTTCTTTTTTGCAGTCTTTACCTCTAATGCATGTTTCATTTCTGTCAGTATTCCTCATAGCCACAAGGACTGAGTAAGTGACAATGTTTTAAGAAGACTGCACAAATCTTAGGTTACTGGATAATGTACAAGAATGTTATATTATTTCCACATTGGATGATCATTATTTTACTGTGCAAGGATGCATATGCTGTTCGTGCCTATAGAAAGCTGCACTTAAACAATTTATATAAAACACATACTTCCCTAAATTCTATATCCCCCCCCCTTTCTTTAAGTGGTGGATATTTCATTCATCATGTCTGAGTTCATAGGCATGCAAACACCGTGTGCCTGATGTGCCTAGGCACACCCTAATGTCTAAAAATGTGGCTTTGCATTTTAATTTAATCACATGATACACTCTTCTAGTTTTAAAATGTGGATTGTTCTATTATGCAATAAGTGCCAGTATGCATATGTAGAATGTTGTAGAAATGTACTGAAAAGTTTGTATTTTGTACTCATTTTTTAAGTCCAAATTTTTAAGTAAGTTTAGTTGTAGTATTATCAGTATCGGTAGTGGTGGTGGTGGTGGTGGTGGTGGTGGTGGTAGTAGTAGTAGTAGTAGTAGTAGTAGTAGTAGTAGTAGTAGTAGTAGTACATGTGGTGGTTGTGGTAATATGTATATTTTAAACAAAAACCTGTCACTTTACGGTATGCAACAGATACAACTGCCGTCCCGTACCCAAAAAATTCCTCATGACATAACCTGAAATGAACTGTCTGAAGTATTGGCATTTGTTTTACTTTATATACAAAAGAACTCTACTTCGTTCTGTTATACGCGAGGCACTTATTTGTATCAACGCATAATTTAAATATACCCATTATTCCATCTCTTTGTCCAAAAGCAACAACAACTTTTTTGTTTTCATACTGCAATTTTACATCTAGTGGAAAACTAAAGGTTTTCTCCGTCTCAATCTTTGGAATATTATGATCGTGATTAAAAATTAGTCCACCGGACTTCGATACAATATAAACTCCATATATAACCATCACACTGATTTTCTAAACTTCAAATTTGACGACGTGCTAACTAACTCCACCACAACTCCCCGCTCTCTTATTTTTCCAAATACCTGTGTTGACTATCGATCTAGTAATGATAGTCGCGACTGTGATCCGTGTGGTATTCGTCGTGTAAAATAACTAGTAACCAGTAATGTTGCTTCTAATTAATTATGCGTGTATTATTATCCACTATACTCGACTCGCAAATTAAATTTGGAGAACAAATTATAACAATATTGAAAATGTTTACAAACATTCAGACAGATGCGCAGATGACCCGTAATACTGAACTATAAGACTGCATGAAAGGTTTATAATATCTTGCACTGCAAAGTTCTGTATATTCTGTATTTTTTGTATGTTTATGTTTTATCCCACATTGTATTGTCTTGTGACAAACTTACGGATCCATGGAATATATGTATGCATGTTGGAATATCGAATCAGGCAAATCGATAGGTCGTATATCAACAAACAGTAAGCTATGCACCATGTGTCAGATTATCTGTGGGTTAGGGTGGATGAGCATCACTCCCGGGAAGCAGATATAGGCGGAGTAACGAACGAGTGCATAGACATCTATTTTTAATTACTGGTACCAGTACCTACATTCAGGGGCAGGTAGTTCCAGCAGGTGTCAGAGAGGTAGTGAGTCACATGATGGCCAGAGCGACGGCCTGAACATGGTAGATTATCTATGGCCTGAACCAAGCTCAACGCGGCTACTTCAATTGCGCGTGTGTCTGGGTAAGGAAGACCTAACGGGTTTTGGCGTAGTAGTAGCATGTGGTGATGTGCATGAGGTAAGCTGTAAAATAAAGGTTGTTTGTTATGTATTTGGAGAGAATATTTGAACTAGTGTGTAAGTTAAATTGGTGTGCATGGCATGCTATGAATAATTTGGAAGCATAATAAAGGATGCTACAAGTACTGCGCGATAATATTAAGACTGCACTTGAACAACGCCAGTGACATTAAATTAGTGCTTGAAGCGTGCAAGATAATTTTACTAGTTGTTTGTTTGTTTAGGCTGCACTTACGGCTTTAATCGTCGCGCAGTATTAAGAGAACATAACGTAGCCTATTTTCGGAACGGTATACAAAAAGTGATTTAAGGTAGATGATGGCGAGCTAGTCGGTTAGGTTAGGTTGGTGTTGTGACATGTCACATGTTTCATTCAGGTATCTGGTGGATACTTCAGGAGTTTGCATTAATTTTTTGTACTACATATTTTTGTGTTTGAATTGAGCACGCATTTTTTTACATGGTCGCAAAGGTTGTCGTAGTTCTCGAATGGTCAAAATAAACCACAATGTTGTGGACTGACATTGCATGTTTAGTATTGTTTTTGCGTTCAAAGAAGCTGTATTTTCTATTTTTGAGTGTTATTTTCAGCAGTTTATAGTATTTTCGGTTGATGGTAACATATATTGACACACATTTGCATTTGAGCTAGTCTGCATCATGTTCATTGCTGTGCCATCTTGACTGGCTGAATCTTTCTGACATTTTTATTAGTCTGAATTTGGTCCTCAGTTCATAGATATCTCAGTGTAATGGGTGGAAATACTGTTAAAATTTATTATTTGTAATTGTTCACTGGATTAAGTCACTATGGAGCTAATACATACTTGGGTCTGTGTAGTATGTGCTGACAGATATGTCAGCAACTGACGTATCTGTCAGAACTTTCTGATTTGTTGGAGAATTATAGAAGTATGCTAGAACTTGTGTTAAGTAGTTTGTATTTGTGCCTGTGTTACCCCAGGGAGGCAGAAGATACTGACCCAACTCAGCGGGAGGCGAATGTGCTGAACAATCCACTTTTTGTAGATGGGACATTCCTGTACATGGCAACTAAGGTATGATGACCGTCACTCTTGCTGTCTTCTGTTATTGTGTCTGTGGCATCTACCTGAATGCCACTCCTGTTGCACAAATAGGTTCCTTTACTTTGCGATAGCACTAGAGACCAGACATGTGGGAAGTCTATAATCAGTCATTTGCCATACCCCTGTAATATGTACCTTTCCGTGCACAGTTGACAGTTATTTAACCAATCAGCAATGCTATTCCCCTCTGCTCCTCCCCTGGTGTCACAGAAGGCCATATTGTACCACTGTACCTTATCTTGAAGAAACTGAAACTAACTGACATGTGAAAGCTATATTTTATGCTATATGGTCAGAGTTACTGGTAAATGTATGATTAATTCCTTGTGGTCTGTTTTGATATTATTCTCGGAGATTTGTGAAGATGTGCTAAAGGAACTCTTTCACTCCATTATCTGAATTAAAACTGTGGTGTACTAATATCTTGTTGAATCATTTTGTTTGTTTTTCCTCTGTTCATATCTTTTTAAGCATTCAGTGTTTTGGAATGTGATACTGTGTCATTGTGATAGTGGATCGTGATGTTCTGAGGATGTGTAGTATCTTCATCTTCAGGGTTAAGCTGTTCTAAGGCACAATTGAAGATGAAGGCAGTCTGTTGCTTTGACACGTCATGAAGCATTAATCCAGTGACACAGCATCAGATCACAGGAGACTGAATGCAGGTAGTCAAACTAAACAAGTCACAAAAGCCCCATGCAGAAGAAAATGGGAGACATCCTTGTAATTGCTGCAAAAGCCTCAAAACCTCACATTCATGTCTGTTGTTTGTAATCCATGTACATAAGCAAACAGATCAATTTTTGCTTACCATTACACATTTCACTACAGATATGTACTTAATCCATTCACCGAGTGTTGCTCTTTGTTACTGTGATGGCTATCATGACTGAAACATTGCATAGTATTCTCTACCTAGCCACAAAAGGGTGTGGCACATCTTAAGAGGACATGATTGCTGCTCCCTGCTGTACACTATTACAAGTTGATCATGTGATGAATGGCCTATGCACTTTGAAAGTGTTTTTGAACAATGGAAGTATCAGTTATTCATTCCCCAAATTGTTTGTTGCCTTATTTTGTGACTTATTATTTTATTTTGAGGGATGTTGCTCCTGTTCTGTCCATGCTGTGATAGCAGTGAATGCATGATGTGAGTGACGGCACTGGTTGTAGTGTGAGTACAATATTCTTGTTTACATTGACAGATGAATCAAGGCAAAGCTGTGCAGAGGTTACTGTCTTGTGGTGCTGACCTCAGAGGACAGAATGCAAGAGGCCTAAATGCTGTAGATGTGGCAACATATGAGCAGATGAGGCAAATTTATATTGAGGAACTTCTACTGTGTAACTGCAAATTCTAAGTAAGTGCGCTGGAAGTCGGAGATGATGCTGTGTCAGTTGGTAAATAGTTACCGATGTTGTGGATGGGCTTCAGGGTCAGTGCATTTCAATCATTTTGGAATATTTTAATATAGGGACCAGTGAGTTAAATTATGTGTATAGGTCTCCTACTTTATTCATACAGTATGTGCACACATTCTTGCATACATCAGATGCACCCAAACATAACACAAATTAGAAGTCAAATGAAGCATTACAATCCACCACTTCAGACAGCACCGTCCTGTATGGTATGCCTCGCATGACCTGCACAGCTGAGGAATGACAAATAGTTATAGATATATATCTTTTTCAAAGTAGTCGTGCACAACTCACAATACAAGGTGAAACAGGCTACGTGTTTATCTTGAACAAGCTGAAACATGTAGCCTATTTGACCTTGTATTGTGAGTTGTGTATGACTGCTTGGAAAAAGAAATACAGTTGAACCCGCTTATAACAACATCAGTTTATGCGACACCGCGACACCTTGCCTGTAGTGTCAGATATTCTGTGGTGCCAATTACTTCTTCGCTGTTAAACATAAACATTATAGTCCTGGGTTGTAACAACACTTGTTTATCACGACACAAAATATTCAGCCCGTTTCATGACATTACAACCAACTTTCACTGTATACCTGTAACTGATAGCACAACAGGGATATCTCACTTAAATAACAGTTTATGGATATGTATGCTGATTAGAGTTTCATAGCAAGTTTATATACACATATGGATTAACAGAACATGAGGATTGCGCTAGTAACTATGTGCAGTAATGACATTTTCAACAAAAAGTTAAAATGGTAGGAATTTTGGTAGCATTTGGATCTCCATACGTGTGTAAAATAAAGGTACTGGCAAACAAAATGCAGAATACTTTACCATAAACTAAATGTGTACAGAAATTCTATATTTTATGTGAACAGTGTGTAATGTAGCTTTTTTGTATGACCAATTTTGCCACAACCTTCCTTGTTATTTTTTTGTTATCAAAAGTATAATAATCCTTTCAGAAAAATGAACCTTAAGTGGACACAGCTCTGCTGTGTTGTGTATAGTTCAGGGCTTGGGTCATGAGACCACATTATGGTGGGTTGGTGTGCCAGGTTTTGGAAGAAAACAATCTTTCCCAGCTTGAAGGTGGAGTGAATGATGATGCCTGTATTTATGGTTTGACGTCACAAGACAGTGGGTAATTCTGTGCTGTGCGTGTGTCTTCACCTTACAAGTGTAAGCAGGCATGTTGTCATACAGCCTTCACAAATTGGTGGTTCAAAACAAGACTGGAAACAAGATTGCCTGTAAGCTGCTATGAAAATATGAAGACTTCTATAGCTGTTTATGAGGTCTTTTGAAAAAGTTCTTGGACTTTACAGTCACTTCTGTGACTGTTTATGAGGTCTGTACAAAAAGTTCTTTAATTGTGTGCAAAAGAAATAACAGGAACTTTGGTGCGAATGTGGCTGGTTTGTTGTACAGATTCTTGTACAAGTAATTGCACACATAGATATAAATATTTGTTATTTTCTGTTGCTCCCCATACATGTTTGGGCCCTTATTGTCCATATTCCAGGAGGTCGTTTAGGAAGTAACACTTCTATAATAAATGATGTGCAAAATGTGCATTTATATGAAGTTAATATACAGTGTTATCAACTAAAATGTTGCTGAAATGTAGATTAATTACATACTGTAAAACTCGTTTAAGACATCCCCTGTTAAGACATTTTCCCACCTAAGAAGTCAGCATAAAAAAGCACCAAAATTCTCCTATTTGATTAATATTACATATTGCTCTTTTAATATGTCCCAGCAAAAGAAAATTTCCCACCTAAGAAGTAACAACTTTGATGATGAGACCACTTTTTACCCATTTAATATATTTTCCCTATCAAAAGCTTAAACAGTTTCCCCGAGTTTCAGTTCATTCTGTTTCCAAAATACAGTGTTCAAATGGCGTGGTTGGTTTATATAGGTTGATGTCCAATGTCATTTCCACCAAGTTTTACACAGCAGTATGATGCTATCTCATGTCCTCGAAGACGTCTTTACATAAGACGTC